>JAUPFN010000008.1:21925166-22525166 GCA_036924255.1 Apodemia mormo
CTTTTTCACTACGATAGTTATTTTTAAATTTTATTGTGTATACTACTATCATGAAATTTCCATACAAACAAAAACAGCAATTTAGCTGGCGGCTAATCAAAAAAAATTGTTTTCAAAAACACGCTATTTCTTTAAATACCAATCCAACGATGGGATACGCGACACCATGGGATACGCGAAAAAAGATATCCCCATTTTTCTTTAACAAGAGGTATCTTAAAAAAAATATTTTAAGGTGGAAAAATAAAACAAAATTTATGTCTACTTCTGATTAAATTCGGCTTTGATCTAACAACAGTTATTGCCTGTTTCAGATTTTATGACTGTCAAAACTTAGTATCATTAGATAAATATAGCTGTTGATATCGCTGGCAAAAGCTACGGTAAAGAATTGCATGACAAGCAAACAAGTCCTGCTTATTACTATTTTGCTATTTTTACTCGACGGCGCCAAAAGAAAGATATTGGTTTTTCAAGCGTAATAACGTACAGTTCAAGCATTACTAGATATTTAAAACGTGACCCCATCCAACACTTCTATGTACCAAAGTACTAGACAAGGCATGCGCCACGCCACTTGTGTTCCACTAAAGTGCAGTCCATAATCTGCATCTACGTCAGAGCTGAGAAAATGAAACGCGTAAGCACCATGAAATTCGTGGCAGCTATGACCTTTATATTATATATATTTATACGCTTTAGGGCTGCTTAATTTCGACTTTGATTGGACATTTTATTATTGTTTCAACGCTGCATCGAGTGAAACACGACTTCTACTTAGCGTAGCTTCTCTATGCTCAGTACATTAAACTCTCTGAGCCCGGCAGCTTTATCCGCTTAATGAATTTGAGTATATGAGAATTATATAAAGATTGATCTTAATTTCAGGAGTGACTTAGGCCATATAATTTTAATCGGTAGTGTAAAATAAGGGTAATAACTTCTCGTAGTCGATAAAGAACTTTCCAAGCATTTTGTTATTGTATAGTATTAAAAGGTCCGTCAGATATAAAAGGGGCATAATATATGGAGCAGGTCGACAAAATTATCAAAAAAAAAACGGGTTGTAGCTGTGTCATGGACAAAGCCGTGCATCTTTTACGTGAATACGTTGACCTTTATAAAAATCTTGAATTGCCGAGCTTAGCTAAGCATTTCATGATATCACCACCAAATTACACCCTAACCCACTGCGGTAGACTACATCCCAGATCCTAATCCCGATCCCATCTTACGTAGGCCCCGCCACGTTCTCACCAATCTCGATGACCTGATAACTGTGGCCAACGAAACATACCAAAACACTACACTAACACAAAACAAAACAAACTACCACACGGGACAATGCCGCTAACCCTCTTATCACAAATCACGACGCCACCCCTAAGCCCAGGGCCAGTCTCACATAAGATACCCTTAGGATGGAGGGCATACGATTCCACATCTTTAAGCTTTGGCTGAGCACTCTACTCGCTCCCACGACCATTAAGGCCAGCAGTGTACAGATGTCATCGTTGATCGGTTCGGACGCCTTCATCTTTTTGCGTTCTCGAGACTTCTTCACTTTTTCATATGGGGATTCATGGGTATCATTAGATTGCTACTTAAAATCTCTTTCAGACGTTATACATTCTATGAATTTTATATGGCTTCTTAAAGTTTTTTTTGTGGCTGATTACAGTTTTGCACTATATTTTTCAATTTATTTACTGTAGCCATATTATTTACTATTAGCGTTGAAAACTATTTTTTGAAATTATATAATCAAGAAATCTTTACAAGAGTTTCCGAATAAAACTTAATCGAATTCTATAGTTGCTCTGAGTCTAAAGATATAACACATTATGCAAAATATGTAACGCAGTAATATTTACTAAAAATGTCTAAACTTCCTACTCCACTATTCACAAAGCATTGTAATCCGTGTTCAGCTTATTAAATTCTTTGACTCTTTAACTATCCAGTCGTGTAATTAGATTTTGGATGCTGGTGATAGTTATGAAGATATAACACCAAACTCTATCCCCCAATTTGTTATCATCCGTTTTTTGAACTGTCCCCCCTATATAGGCAATTTTAAAGACGTATTCACGTCAAAAAAATAATGAAATGATTCTAATATGTATAATTTATGATGTAAATAGGCGGGGTATTTTTTACTCACTATAATTATATATTATATGATAAATAATTACATATTCCCCACCGATGACATTCGTTACATTTTTGTGGTCAGATTAACTACTAATTCCCACAGCCCTGTACCGAAGTAATGTATTGATGTTGGTACACACGTACCTAAGTCATAAATATTTACACTTTGATTTTAACTCGCACACGTAATAAGATTAAAGGCAATTAACTTTCACACGTACGCTTAACAAATTACATCTGAAAGTTATTTCACACTCGCTAGGGAGTTTAGCGTCGTGTGAAAACAAACAAAGCAAGGTGGAATACAAAAATAACTTAATCAGCTTTTACGTTATATAAGGCTAAATACTGCTCGTTAATCCGTTAAATCCTACATCATGGATCCAGAAGTTGCCACACGGTGGATATATATACAACTATATATCATGTCATATTTTTATTACAGGACAGTAAACAAGAAGATGTCTCTCCTGATGGAAAGAGGTGACCAACGCCGAGAAACACTAAAGATGTGAAAGATACATTTTTTATAGAAAAGGGGGCAAATGAAAAGGAGGCAAATGAGCCTCCTATAAGTAATCACGGCCGCCCATGGACAACTACACTTTCAGAAGACTTGCAGTTGCGTTGCCAGCCTTTTAAGAAAGAGTAGGCTCTTTTCTTGAAGGTCCCTAAGTCGTATCCGTTCGGAAAAATCCCTGCCGGTAATTGCTACCACAGAGGAGTAAGGCGAAGAAAAAAGTACCTCGAGAATCGCATGGTTGTGGATTTACAGACATCGAGATGGTGAAGATGAAATTTAGAATTTTGTCGCGATGTCCGATTTTGATGGATGGTGGTGATGAGAGTGGTGGCAGGAATTAATCCAAACAGTTCATCGGAACACTCCCCATGATAAATCCGATAGAAGATGCAGAGCGAAACCACATCTCTACGTAATTCTAAAGAATCAAGCCCATCAGAAATAGTCCTGTCGTCGACGATGTGAACTGCTCTACGTTGAATGCGGTCAAAAAGAAGGAGCTGTTACTGAGGAGCCCCCGCTTAAAAGTGACAACAGTACTCCATATAAGGCCGGATTTGCGCCTTATAATTTTGTAAGCGATGGGTCGATGTGAAGTACTGCCTGGCCCTGCTGAGAACACCTAGCATTTTTGAGGCTAATTTGATCATGCCTTCCAAGTGACCACGGAATTGAACGTTGCTCGATATGTCTTCCCCAAGGATTTCAAGACTGGCTGTGGCTGTTTGTAAAGTATTTTCGAAGCGGGGAGATACAACAAAGGGAGATTTATTCAGTGGAAAACGCGCAAACTTGTGTCTTCTTGGGGTTAAATTTGGACTAAGTTTAGTCGACCCCACTTTAAGGCTGTGAAAATTTGTTCTTCAATTTTTGACACAAGTTTGTTCCGGCACTCATTGTCGTGTTGTTGAGAAACCCCTCTCCGGCCGGAGTACAAAGCGTCACCCACACGGTTATTCGCATAGCAATGATTATAGCAATGATGTATGATTGCAACATGTCATTAATAACGACCTTGATGCTCCGATCTGCTAAAAAACTGGTGAGCCAATTGTAGAGTTTCACGAGAAGCCCATAAAAAGGGAGCTTGGAGAGAAGTGCTTTGTGCTATACCCGATCAAAGGCCTTTGCTATGTCCAAACTAACTGCTAAAGCCTTCCCCTTGTTCTCTGCAGCTTCCGTCCATCGATGCATAAGGTAAATTAAAACATCACCAACTGCGCGACCGCGACGAAAACCGTACTGACGATCACTAATCAGCTGGTGCTCTTCTAAATATCTCAAAAACCGACATTTAATAATGGATTCCATTATTTTAGAGAACAAAGGGGTAATCGTTATAGGGCAATAGTTGGACGGATCTGAGCGATCGCTTTTCTTAGGGATTGGGTGCACTAAAACTGTCTTCCAAAATTTTGGGACAGCGCCAAATTTGTATGAAAGCCGGAAAAGACGCGTAAAACCGGTGTCAAATTGGGGAGCACAAATCTTGAGCAAGATTGGAGAGATATCAGGCCCACTAGACTTATGGACGTCCAGGGAAACTTACTTAACTTTACGCACTACTGTTTGGAGGAAGGAGGATTGTACATTACCATCCTTTTACCGGGGATTGAATATACTACATACATATGGTTAGCGGCTTCTTTGCCCTCTTAAATGAAACATGGTAGTGACGAGCACTGACGTTGTTACTGCAGATAAAATTAAGGTAATTCCTTCCCCGGATCCTAATGACTGTTTTCATGTGGATTCACAGGGAATGGATGAAAGTTGCAATTTTGTGATTTTTGTATAGGTATTTGAAGCTGGCCAAGCGTTTCCGGAACAGGGTTTCTTATCCTGACTCGTCTCTTCAACTTATTTCATAGGCGTTCAATGGGATTCATATTCTAGCTTTTTGCTAATTAATCCCAACTTCACTTTGGTATTCATTTGCAATGCCTGCGCTATAATCCTTGAAATAGTCTTGCATAAAAATGAACTCTCCGCCAACAAGATATGCGTAAGGTACATGAAACTCTAAATACTCTTCGATATAAGGTAACCCATTAATGATGGTAAGCGAGGTCCAAATACAAAACAAGTTCTATTTTTCTATCAGCACATATACATCCCCAGATCGTCTACGAACCGCCACCGTAAGTGAAGTTTCTTTGATGCAGCACTGTGCAAAACGCTATTTCTCTCTTCGACACACCTTCTTTCTACAGTCGTTGTCATCCTCGTCAGAAAAGAGATATTTGCTCCAATAACTAATTTAAGTGCTCCTTAACTTTGCGATTGAGCAATCGCAAAGTTAAGGCGCACTTTTGTGTAGTTTTTAGTCAATTAGGGTCATTAGTTGCCTTTTTTTTAAATCATTAGATAGCAAGCAGCAAATGGCTCTCCCAATAGAAAGATAAATGGTTGCCTATAGATACCAAGGACGTTAATGGTTCTTTGCTATTCATGTGGCGGGATGGCACTGCCACATGCACAAGGTTCACGGCTAGATTTGGAAATGTGGCACATAATGGTCTAAACTAAGCTGCCAGCTATTTACTGCCTTATTTTTTATGCCAATTTTTAATTAAAACGCTTACTGTGTATTACTTTTTTTATGAACAGATTATTATGTGAAAATGAATACTAAGTAAAATATTGCCCCTGTGTTGGTACCGTGATGAATATTAAGTGGCAGAGTTCTTATTGTCTTATTTTAGGCGTTCCATATTGCCAAAGAAAAATTTAATGGCGTATAATCAAACAACTCAATAAATTCGAAAAATTTTGCGGGTAGGTGTAAAACTAGTAACACGTATCACTGTAATCGCTAAGTAAACTACATTTAATTAAAATATCATATCATTCTCGTGGCGTTTTAACTAGTAAATAATAAACTAGTAATCATATATATTTACATACATTGAATGTGTTCATATTAGTGCAGTGATTTTACCTACCGGCGACAATCAGTTTTTTCACACCTGTCATTGTTAAGAAGTTTTGAAAAAAATGCCAAATTTTGAAGATATTGCTGAAAGACAGGATACAATTGAGTCAAGGCTATTCCAGAAAATGCATGATTTTGAAGCTCTTATTAAATCTAACCTTCCCAATAATAGTTTGGAGAACTTGCACAAGGAATTTTCAACTTTTCGTAGCTATGTTCAAGATATTTTCAATCTCTTACGCCAGCAAATATCGGAGGCCAAGCAACTTGTTGATGTTATCGAGATGCGCCACCGAAGAAAATTTCTCCTACTTAGTGGGGTCGATGAGAAGCCCGATGAAGATGTTAAGGTGAATATTTCTAAAGTTCTTAAACAAAACCTGCAGCTCTCACCTTCTTTGCAAATATCAGTTGCATACAGATTAGGAAAGATGACCAATGAGCGAAACAGGCCTATTTTATTTCGGTTGGAAGATTACAATATACGTGCGTTGGCCTGGAAAAAGAAAAGTCTGTTAAAGGGAACATCTCTTGTTCTCTCTGAATTCCTTACAAGACAGCGTAAATCATTGTTCCTCGAAGCTCGCAAGTACTTTCAAATGAAGAATGTATGGACTTATAATGGTATTATACATATTAAGCTGCCAGTTGGTGAAACTGAAAGAATCATCTGCTCTGATGATCTCAAGAATCTCGTATCAATTTATGGTACATCAAGCCAGGACTCAATCTCGGAAAGGCCAGTGCCCCTGCAGTTGAAAGGTCAAGAATCATCAATATTGTCATCGGTGCAAACAGGTCAACCTTCGTCGAAAGAAGGTCAACCCACACAATCTCGACCTAAACGCACAAACAAAAATAAATAGCTTATAATTTAATGTTATACTTTTACTGTAAGTAATGTTAACTTGTGTGCCATAATAAGTAGGACTTAATTGCCTAGACAATTGGTCCGTTTTAATTAAATTGCTCTTTGTTTTACCTCTTAAATGGTTGGCAATAGGTTAATATGGCTGTGCCATCAGTGAGGTCTGGGATCAATTTATAATATATATATATATATATATATATATATATATATATATATATATATATATATATATATATATATATATATATATATATATATATATATATATATATATATATATATATATATATATATACACATACATGATTATATATACTTTAAGCATGACTTGTACTACCTAATAAGTATCTCCAATCAATTTATATTTCTTTTTTTTTTGTGTTAAATTTTAAATTAATTTAGAAGTCTATTCTATTTTTATTTCTCACAGCCTAGAGTGGTCTTTATTCACAGCAAGGTATAATTATTAATTACCCATTAATTTATTAATTTTTAACTGTAACACAATGTACAGCAAATCATAGTCATTTCATATTATTATGTCATCCATCCATACTAATATTATAAATGCGAAAGTAACTCTGTCTGTCTGTCTGTCTGTTACGCTTTCACGCTTAAACCACTGAACCGATTTTGATGAAATTTGGCATAAACATAGATTAGACGTCGAGAAAGGACATAGGCTACTTTTTACCGCGGGAAAATATTTCGTTCCCACGGGAAATAAAATTAATCGAAAGAAAGCGTAACGTAGTGCACATTAACTAGGTGTCGCTGCACGAAAATACATCGCGCTAACGTATTAAAACACATATAGATGTAATTAAATTGTTGAGTTTAGACTTATTATTATTACTAGCTGTGCCCGCGACTTCGTTCGCGTGGAAAAATTTCTAAAATAAAAACCCGCATAGATCCCGTTCCCGTGGGATTTCCGGGATAAGAACTATCCTATGTCCTTTCTCGGGTCTCAAACTATATTTGTACCAAATTTTATCCAAATCGGTTCAGCGGTTTAGCCGTGAAAGCGTAACAGACAGACAGAGTTACTTTCGCATTTATAATATTAGTATGGATGATTGTGATACGAGTATTTTAATGTTTGTTTGTTAATTGAATGCGCTAGCCGCTAATTCAAGTCGGATTGAAAAAATTTTTGTGTGTATGATTAATGATAGCTAGGAAAGTTATAGGTTATCAAGCATTACGTTACAGTTATTCTTAGCGTAAAATGTTGATATTTGGTAAACTAAGTCGGAAGAAAAAGCGGTATCGAACGGCTGTATCCGCGTGTGCTGGCTGGCGTAATGCTTAAGTACACGTAAGTACAATGTACTACAAATATATTGGTTTTTAGTAGATGCACAAAAAAGTCCGCGACACAATATATCTATCTCTTATAACAACAACACAATAAGGAATTTTGAGTCGAAAAATTATAGAAAATTTTCTATAATTTTTAATAAGGTGAATTTTGAGCAGTAGGATTATTATACGCAGGCATATTAATCCTTACTAACGAAAAGTACTTCATCAACACGAAGATCTTAGGAAGACAAACTTTGGCTCTTATACCATGTTATTTGGATGCATAGTTTAAAAAAATGTAAAAGGAAAATAACTCAACAATAGTACCTAGGTATCGCCTCTGTGGTCTAGCGGTCCAGCGTTGGCGTTGACCACATGAGGTCCCGGGTTCGATTCCCGGGTCGGGCACAAAAAAAAGTGTTTTTTCAGTTTTCTGAGAAACACAAAGTTGCCCGGGATTGGAAAGTGCCCGGTTGGCGATAGGCTTGCCACCTATCACATTTGTGGGACCAAGTATCTTCGGCTAATCGTGGGTGCACATGTACCTCTGCCTACGCCTTCGGGGATATGGGCGTGAAGATACTTTTTATTACCTAGGTGTTTATCGAAAGGCTGTGCTAGATGCGGTGCGCTACTCTGACCGCCGAACGAGAACAGAACATTGCCGAGAAGAGCCGAACTGTGAGAGCGTTGGCTTTACTATACTTTTTAAGGTTCCATACTCAAAGTTTAAAACGGGACCCCATTACTAAGACACCACTGTCCGTCCGTGCGTTTGTACGTCTATCTATCTGTCCGTCACCAGTCTGTATCTCATGAACCATGATAGTTGAAATTTTCACAGATGATGTAGGTGTTTATGTTGCCGCTATAATAACTAAAACTAAAAAAAAGAATAAAATAAATATTTAAGGGTGACCACCATACAACAAACGTGTTTTTTTGCATAAACTCACTTTTGCATTTGCATAAAATCACTTTAAAATAAATAATTAAAATAAAATAAATATTAAGAAGGCTCCCATTCAACAAACGTGATTGTTTGCCGTTTTTTTATAGATTATGGTACGGAACCCTTAATGCGCGAGTTCGACTCGCAATTAGCCGGCTTTTTTAAGGTACATGAGTGGAATCATATACCTTTAACCTCTGCGGCCCACGCGAAGTAAACGTGTGACCGGCTCCTTTCGTAATAGACTTCTTTGATACGGAACGTTAGATTTTCCTTCTTTGAAAAAAATCACTTTACTTTGTAGTAGTTGAATACACTTATCTATTTTGTCTATTTTACGGTGTTGTTGAGGGATACATGATCGTTCGCTTTGGCCTGATATGTATCTAATTCGTTAGTAAGTAGGTGTAAGTACTGTATTTGTATAGCTACTTAATAAGGATTTGTAGTTACGATATTATTAAATCTTCCTTTAAATCTTCCCCATTGTGGAAAACTGTTTAATTCTTGAAGCTGTAGGTATACCAACATGAGCAGTCATTTAGGTAGAGGAAGCACAATTTTCCAAACAAGATCATATTGATTGGTTAGTGGTTACTTAGGGAAAGTTCCTGAATTAGGCTACAAAAAAAATTTACATAGTTAAACCTTCGTGAAATCGTAACCAACATTAAAGACTTGATATTTAAAGTGTACCCGGAATTCGGATATGATAGATTTACCAAAAAAAAATCAATTGATGTGTGTAAGGGCAATTTTATCTGCGAGAAATGCAAGCGTTGACGCCATCTATATAAATAAATAAAATTGGGGTGTCTGTTTGTAATATTAAAATAACCGCTTTTTACTAAATGCATATGGATGTATACACGGTACGATTACCAAAATAACATTTTTTACAATTTTTGTCTGTCTGTTTGTTTCTTCCGGCTAATCTCTGGAACGACTGGACCGATTTTGACGGGACTTTCACTGGAAGATAGCTGATGTGATACCGAGTAACTAAGGCTATTTTTTTTTAATTTTTCCACGCGGGCGAAGTCGCGGGCTCAGCTAGTAGTCTATACAAACCATAGATAATTGTGACGTTACGACTTGTAGGTAATTTAGTAAGTGGTCACAACGTTATACGCAACGGTAACCAATAACCGTTGTTAGGTTTTTATCTGAAAATAATGGTTTTAAAGTGTAAGTAGTTAAATGGTTAAAGGTATTGTTTTATTTTCTATTATTAATTTTTTTTTCCTTCTTAGAGTTACTGTTGTATTCAGCGAATATCTCTAGTGGCAATCGGTTTTGTATTCGGGCAAAATTGTTAAATGTAATGTCAACGAATAACTTTTATTACTTAAACATATTATTGTAGCGACTGCTATTTTTTCTATTATTGTTATTTTATCTATTTAATGTTAACACAGTTTGTTCTTCTATCAGCTGTTAAAATTTATGGTTTTTCGAATTCACTGTAGTTATAAATATATATAACAATTTGTTTTTTTTTTCATAATAATTAGTCTATACCGAAATGCAGAACTTCAGCAATTAAATTTTATAAGTTTCCATAAAATATTTCCTGCGGCAGTTTATATTCTACTTAAGCCAAGTTATTACACCTAATGTTGACGATTAACCACTACTTGTTAACTATATCAATATTCTGTTATAAGGCCTCTTTTCTTAGATTATAACACTAACTTTAATGTTTTGTTTTGTGCTCATCATCATAACTTATGGTTTCTCGTATGTAATGTTGTTGTATTTTGCATAT
The DNA here is from genome assembly GCA_036924255.1 of Apodemia mormo. Taxonomy (NCBI): domain Eukaryota; kingdom Metazoa; phylum Arthropoda; class Insecta; order Lepidoptera; family Riodinidae; genus Apodemia; species Apodemia mormo. The sequence goes on from JAUPFN010000008.1 coordinate 21,935,678, forward strand.
GGTTGCTTAGCCATTATATACTACGTTAAATATAAATAAGAAGTTTTTTCATATATATTTTTGTAGAAACCTGTATTTTTGTTAAATTGTTACAAGTTACGTCAACGTATATCAATTAACAGCTACGAAATTAATATAGCGATAGATTTTATTCAATTTATAAAGAAAATCGCCTCTGTGGTCTAGTGGTCCAGCCTTGGAGTTGACCGCATGAGGTCCCGGGTTCGATTCCCGGGTCGGGCACTTTAAAAAAAAAGTGTTTTTTCAGTTTTCTGAGAAACTCAAAAGTTGCCCGGGATTGGAAAGTGCCCGGTTGGCGATAGGCTTGCCACCTATCACATTTATGGGACCAAGTATCTTCGGCTAATCGTGGGTGCACTTGTACCTCTGCCTACCCCTTCGGGGATATGGGCGTGAAGATACTTTTATAAAGAAAATTTGTTTTTCAATTATACTATAATGACAGTGTATATCTTTCCTGCCATTAATATTTATTGTCTCCCGAATTTACGTTGTTATATGTTTGTTAACTCGCTAAGCTGATACCAGCAACATCATACATTAATTATTATTAGTTTTTCATCATATATTCTTAGTAGCAATGGATTTTTTTATTTTTGCCAAATAGTAACTAGTATTGTAAATGATTAACTATTAAAATGAAACGGATATTTTCTTTTTACTAATAAGAACTATCGTTTTTCTGATCTGCGGTTCTAGGTATTTCTTAATTACTTTATCATAAAACACATGCGCAAATGTTACCAGACATTATTGGCAGGACTCTTATAATTTTATTCTATGGTACAAAGATAAATATTTTCTTGAATTCACAGTTACTTACAGCTTATGGTACTAAACTTACCCTATACATATTGTAGCATCAGCTAACACCCGTTAATGGTTATTATCTTGTTATCTCGATATTAATAGTTATAATAGCGTATTGTTTTTTTTTTGAAGATTTGTTTTATATTATAACCTACTAATTAGGTAATATTGTGGTGTTGTGGTGCCTTGTTGGATATTTTATGTAATCCCTTTTTTTTATGTTTCGCCGAAAAAGACATTAAATTTAAATGTGCTCCGTTTCTTTTACGTTCATTATTGGTTGGTAAAGTAATTCTTGTAAGCTAGTCGACCGGTAGGTATTGCCTATTGATTAAAATTTAGTTTAAGTTAATTTATATATGTATTATATCTAGTTTATTCGTGTGTTGTCCTATTATTATATATTTATATTATACATAAACTTTTTAATTTATAAAATTAAGTATATTATATAGTATTTACTTATTTAATGTCTGATAGTGATTCATTTTGTTCGGCTCTCGATTCAGATTCTTCTTCTCTGTCTTTTGTCGATACCACTTCTGATCAATTACTACCTCTAAGTACGCAAATTACCCACCACTTGCTAAAGTTCCCGAAACTATTGAACGTGTGCCATTTGAATACACAAAGCTTACCTCAACATTACTCAGATTTTTATGACGTATTTTGTGCAAACAAATATCATGCCATAATAATATCCGAGAGTTGGCTTAAACCTTCATTCTCCTCTAGCTACGTGAGTCTACCAGGTTACGTGCTTTTACGAAATGATCGCACCGGAAAGGGTGGAGATGGAGTAGCTATATACCTGTGTTCCGATATTCAGTTTAAAATTCTTCTTAATTCTCCTTCTCAATATTCTGGTGGTATAGAATTCTTGTTATTAGAAATTACTTTATGTGGTGCCAAAATTGCTCTTGGTGTTGTGTATTGTCCACCTAATGCAGATTTTTTGTCTGATTTCGAATCCAATGTACTTCCCTTATGTGCAGGATATAAACATCAGGTAATCATGGGGGATTTCAATACAGATCTGATGAAGGATTCCCGTAGGTCAAATGATTTTCGTACGGTTCTGGATTGTTTTAATCTTTCTATTTTGCCTTTATGCCCAACACACCACAACATCGATACTGAAGATTCCTGGATTGATCACATAATTGTATCTCGGAAAGATCTTGCGGCTAGCTATGGTCAGTTTCTCGCTCCGATGTTTTCTCGACATGATCTTATATATGTCTCTTACAAAATTAAAGTACCTAAACCGAAACCGCAGGTTGTGTACCTCCGTAATTTTGCCGCAATTGATGTGGATAATCTTCAGAATGATGCAGCTGTTACTAACTGGGAAAGTGTCTATAATGCACCCTGCGCTGATAGTAAAGTTCAGGCATTAAACAGTCTTATTTTGGATATTTTTAACAAGCACGCACCTCTGCATCCTGTTAGAATTAAGCATCCGCCCTCACCGTGGATTTCTGCGGATGTGCGAGCTGCTATGAACAAGCGCGACCGTGCGTTTTGTTACTTTAAAAAACATCGTAGTAACGAAAATTGGCATTTGTATAAACTTGCTAGGAATCGTTGTAATCAATTAGTAAGAAATGCAAAGCGCTGTTACTTTCATAATACCATTAATAATTCTTCTCCCGCCGAGGTTTGGAAACTGCTTAGCAAGTTTAACGTTGTTAAGTCTAGTAATGAGGATTCCCAATCCGTTTCTCCTAACGATCTTAATGATCATTTTACTTTCAGAATGACCCCTGATTCGGACTGTAAAAGACGTGCTATTTCCTACCTTAAATCTTTGCCTAAGTCGAATTCACATGTTTTCGAATTTTCTTCGGTAACAGATGAGGATATTCGCAAAATTTTCACCAATTTAACCTCGATAACCTGTAGGTTTTGATGGTATGGGTCGAGAAATGCTTGTATTGGTTTTTGATTTTATATTACCATCTGTCACTCATATTATAAATTTCTCTCTATCATCAGGTTCCTGTCCTTCTATTTGGCGCAAGGCGTTTGTTGTTCCCCTCCCAAAAGTTTCCAATCCTGTTACCCCCAATCAGTTTAGGCCTATATCAATTCTTCCATTCCTGTCTAAAATCATCGAAGCAGTTGTACACAGGCAGTTATCGACTTATACCTTTCAAAATGACATTTTAAGTCCATTTCAATCTGGCTTTCGGCCAGGCCACAGTACTACTACTGCACTCCTAAAAGTGGTTGATGATATCCGGACGGCCATGGAAGAATCTAATCTACTTATATTAGTCCTAATTGATTTTTCAAATGCATTTAACACCGTTGATAATGATATTCTTCTTGCAGCTCTTGATCACCTAGGTTTTTCCCCGACTGCGCGAGATTGGTTTTCGTCTTACCTTCGGGATAGATATCAGGCCGTTCGCGTCAAAGGTGATCTCTCTGATTGGCGTTTGCAGGAGGCTGGTGTTCCACAAGGTGGTATTTTTTCCCCACTGTTATTTTCATTTTTCATTAATTTCATAGTACCTTTTTTAAGTTGCTCTTACCATTTATACGCCGACAACTTACAATTATATACGCAAACTGATGTTGAGAATCTAGAAAGTGCTGTCGGCAGGCTCAACCTAAACCTAGAGAATGTGCTAGATTGGTCCACTAAGTTTGGTGTGACTGTTAATCCATCTAAGTGCCAAGCTATCGTCTTTGGTAGGTCAAGACGAATGGCTACAATTGCTTGGGAAAATATTTCTGCCATCACTTTTAATAACTTAGTAATACCCTTCCAGTCATCTGTTAAAAATCTTGGTCTTAATTTAGACACATCTCTTTCTTGGTCTCCACACATAACTGAAATTTGTCGAAAAGTTAATGCTATCTTGCACACTCTCTATAGACACAAAAATTTTCTCCCTGTGAGTACAAAACTCTTATTAATACAAGCCCTTGTGCTTCCTATTATAGATTATGCTGATGTATGCTATTCAGACCTCACTCAGTATCTACTCAATAGATTAGAGATTCTCTTTAATAACTGCATACGTTTTATTTTTAATTTACGCAAATTTGATCATATTTCGTTCTTTCGTTCAAAAATTAAATGGCTACCCTTAGCTAAACGTAGAGAAGTTAGGATGCTGCGCATGTTATATTCCATTGTTAATGACCCAAATATTCCCACTTACCTTAAATCTAAATTCTGCTTTCAGTGTAGCACTCATGATCGTTCCCTCCGTTCTGATAATGATCTTTCCCTTTACATCCCTTTCTCTCGAACGGATTTTCTTTATAAATCTTTCTTTATTCAAGCAGTTAAGCTCTGGAATTCTCTTCCACTTGACGTTAGGAGGTCCTCTTCTAAGTGGTCTTTCAAGCGTGCTTTGACGACCCATTATCTTAACACTTAGCTTTCGGTGTTATCAACAAAATATCTATGAGAAATTGAAATTATCTAGAGACAGACATTATTAATTACTTTTGTTATACTTACTTGCTTAGTTAAATATTTTGTTAATTATATATGCCATGTATGTATATTAGGGTGGAGTGAAAAAAAAATAATTTTTTTTTCTTCTTAGCCTGGGGGTCAAATTTGTAGCTTATAAAAAACAAAAATTTTTGAAAAAAAAATAAAATTTTTTACTCAACATCTTGAGGCAGCCCACTCATTTTTAAAATTAATTACGAGTAAAAATATTTGGTTGCAAAAAAAAAATTTTTTTGTCTTTTAATGTCTTAAAACATCTAAGAATTGGCAATTATGATAATTTCCTACTCAAATTTTATTCTAGTGCCCTAACGAGGAATGTTACTTTTTTGGATTTTTTTTAAATATTAAAACAATAGTCACAAAAATTTTTTTTAACTTGTGATTTTTAATTGGCATAAAAGAGGATATTTTGAAGTTTTTAGAACGCTTTTAAAAATTTTTTTTTGCAACCAAATATTTTTACTCGTAATTAATTTTAAAAATGAGTGGGCTGCGTCAAGATGTTGAGTAAAAAAATTTTTTTTTTTCAAAAATTTTTGTTTTTTATAAGCTACAAATTTGACCCCCAGGCTAAGAAGAAAAAAAGAATTATTTTTTTTCACTCCACCCTAATGTATATGTATAGTCTATTATGTGTTTATTAATATATGTTTATGTAAATATGTTATATGTATCTATTTATATTTTCTATTTCCTAGTAATTATTATATTTTTGTTCCGTTTAGCCCATCATACTGTTTCCTATTTCCATTTAAAATATTTATTTGCACCCCCTGTTGAAATTTTTCTGCTCCACTTGCTGGTTGACTGGCAGAGAATGCCTTTATGGCATTAAGTTTAACCATTGTACAATTTTAGTGCATAAAAGTAAATAAATAAATAAATAAATAAACCATCACTTTTGAATTTAGAATTACTTAACAAACATATTTCATATGTTAGGATTTGTTCCTAGTTTGATTATCAGGCCTTGCATATACATTAAGTATCGGTTTTTTGAATAAAACCTATCATTTGCAACTCAGTCTATCTTGGATGAGCATATAAAGCTGGCAGTCTCGATAATTGCAAATGTTACATAAGCAATATCATAATAATTCGGTAAAGTGTGGCGATGGGAATCCCTCATTTTGCCAACGAATAAATTGGTAAATTTTGGTAAATTAGATCCTCTTTTTATATTTAGTTTACTCTGTTTTCTAACAAGGAAACCAGACATTAATTTAAAGAACTTAAATCTTACACGAAAAATTCTTAAGTCAAAGTTTAAGGTCGTTCTTGAGGCTTTATTACGATTCTAAAAACGCAAGAAAATCACCTAACGTTACGTGGTTACCAGGGTGATTTATAAAATCCTCAGCAAAATTTTATCTTTATTAATTACCAAAGACAACAAGTTAGACCTTAACTTATATTTCTTAAGGTTACTTATTATTTTATTTTGAGGAGAGGAGAGGAACATTTCATGAGTGCTATAGGTGTTTTAGAAACTAAGACTTTTAAAATTTCAGCATGTGAGGTTGTGAGGAGTCGGGATATTTTAAATATCGAGGGGCTTCTTAAGACTCTCTTAATTTTAGGCTTTTTAGATCTTTAGGCTCCTGTAATATTTAAACAGGAATATAAAAGGCAGTGACACCTACAGGATGAGACTGCAGAAATGTATGACTGTGTTTATGACTGTATATATTACAGATATATTATTACTCAATTTGACCATAGACTAAATAAACCATGAACAAAATAGTATATACGTGTATGTGTCAGATGCATGGTGATGTGTCTGTTATTTTTTTTTGTTAAGTTATGAGTACCGTGCCCACACATTTCAAACTGGCATCCGTGAATGGAGCCACCTTAGCACTCTGTGAAGGATGTGTTAACGGAACAGCGTCTTGGAGGATTTTTTTGCATTTTTCAAAAATTTCTTCTGCCACCTTAGTCCATTCTATGGGCGAGTTATCGCTTTTCTTTGACGAGTGTAAATATTTATTTAATTCTATTTGATGCGACGAGGCGTGCTGTATACAGAACCGATAAAAATTAATCATGCCTAAAAAACACCTTGTTTTGCCGTAGATGGTTTTGGAAAATTAATAACAGATTCTGTATTTTCTTTAGTGGGAGAGATTCCCTGGTTCGTTACATGATAACCAAGAAAATCCAACTCTTTTTTAACAAATTCGCATTTATCCAAATTTTTCGTTAACCCATGTTTTTGTAATCTCTCAAAGATGTTTTTTAAATGCTTGTAGTGTTCTTCTAAAGTTTCTGAGGCTAAGAGACAATCATCAACAAAAATATAATGTTTCTTCTGCATATCAATAATATGCTGCAAATTAGCGGCATTCATTGTTATGCAGACGACAGTAGAGGAGATGCTGTATATTCCGGCCGCGCTAACATTTCTCGGGAACATGTTGACGAGTGCCGGAAAAAACTTGTGTCTGAAGTCAAGGATTTATTGAACAAAGTCTTGGAATGGGGTCGACTAAATTTAGTCCAATACAATCCAAAGAAGACACAAGTTTGTGCGTTTATCGCCAAGAAAATACCTTTTTCCGTATCCCCTCGTTTTGAGAATACTCCTTTGATTGCCTCAGCCAGCATTGGAATTCTTAATATCGACATATCGAGTAACGTCCAGTTTCGTGGTCATTTGGAAGGTAAAGCAAAGCTGGCGTCCAAAAAATTGGTGTTCTGAACAGGATGAAACAGCACTTCAAACCACCGTTTGCGACTATACAAGTCGCAAGTCAGGCCTCATGTGGAATACTATTCTCATCTTGGGGCAGGGGCTCCGCAGTACCAGCTCCTTCCTCTTGACCGCATACAGCGTAGAGCATCTCGTATTGTCGATGACCGGGCTCTTTCCGATCGGCTTTATACTTTGGCGTTGAGAAGAGATGTTGGTTCTCTCTGCACCTTCTATCGCTATTACCACGAGAAGTGTTCCGAGGAGTTATTCGGCTTAATACCACCCGCTTATTTTCACCATCGGACATCACTCCAAAATTCTAAATTCCACCCTCAACATTTTAATGTCTACAAGTCCACTACAGTGCGATTTTCAAGGCATTTTTTGCCCCGAACGACTGCTCTGTGGAATCAATTACCAGCGGATGTGATTCCGAACCGATACGACCTTAGGAGCTTCAAGAAAAGAGCGTAATCATTCCTTAAAGGCCGGCAACGCACCTGCAGTACTTTTTGTGTTGCAGGTGTTCATAGGCGGCGGTAATCACTTACCATCAGGTGAGCCTTTTGCCCGTTTGCCCCCTATTCCATAAAAAAAATATAAATGAAATCTAAGTCCCTGAAGATGGTATCCTTAAATCCTAAAAAAGGGCATCCTTGGAAATTAATATAACCCAAATGGTGTGATTATAGCTGTTTTTTCGGTGTTCTATAATATAAATGCAATCGGAAAGCCGCGGCAATAGTTTGGCATATGTTTGTCCGGTAGGTTTATCTTTTTTTTGATAGAAAAAAGGGGCAAACGAGCAGGAGGCTCACCTGATGGTAAGTGATTACCACTTCTCCAAAAGTCTTGCAGCGGCGTTGCCGGCTTTTTAAGGAGTATGCTCTTATCATGAAGGTACCTAAGTCGTATCCGTTCGGAAACACCCCCGCCGGTAATTGATTCCACAGAGGAGTATTGCGTGGTAAGAAGTGCCTAGAGAATCGCACGGTTGTGGTTTTCCAGATATCGAGATGATAAGGATGGAACTTTGAGTGTTGCCGCGATGTCCGATGATGAAATTCACCACGTCGCTGTTCTTCTGAGGGAGGATGATGGCCTCTACTTGAGCGAACCATAAGCATGGATAATCTCTCCAAAAATCTGGTATTCTTGTCGTTGAGGATTTTCATGGATGTTGCCGAACTTGCTGCTGCTGAAGGGCCTCTGCATGAAGTTAGCGCTGGGTTGTACATTTTTCCTTTTTTGCGTGTTCACTGGTCGGGGGTCACCAATATTTCGTTGGTTATGTGACAGTCACACATCAGTTAGTAAATGTGTTTATTAAACTATATTTTAATGAGAATTTCCTTAACTTTATATACTAATGATTTACGCGTAGATATGGCCGTGTGATTGAATGTGGTGTGATAAGAGGTCTGAGCATGAACGTGTTCTATTGCGCCCGTTACATTAATTTATTATACATTTAATATACATACATATGACCTTAGAGTAATAACACTCGTATAATTGCATTCAACGTTTCGTTCATATTTTAAGCCAAAACGCTATCGATGTGCGCATGACCTTCGTCACCCTTAGTGTAATTACTTGCGTTGACACGCACACAAAGACTCGAATAATGTTGCAAGCAAATAAATATTTCCCCAAACGGTATTTAAAATAAGTCTACCTCACCGGTATACAAATAGTCTTTCTTAGAACATTAATAGTCATTTAGTATAAACTTGAAACTTACACTTTTTATACAGTTACGTAAAATATTTTAAATGTCGAGAAATATTCTAGATGTTATCAAGATGATATTCCAAAGCTGTTTAACCTTATATTTGTTTTTTTAGTTTTTGTGCTTTTATTTGTAATTTGAAATATTTTTACCTCATTGAAATAAAGATTGTTTTTTTTCCAATAGTATTATTAGTCATATAGAAAACTTAACTTACATTTTTTATCCCGGTGAGTAAAATGAGTAGAATTACAGGGAAATGTTCTAGAAGTTCTCAAGATATTTTTTTTGTATATTTCAGTAATCAAACAGCGGTAACCAACCAGCACCAAGCGTAAATAAAAAATATGGCCAATACAAGTTTATATTATTGAAGTTATAAAAACATTGATTGAAGTAATTCTGTAAAAAAACATTATTGCAATATATCTACTAAAATATAATTGTACAATACAAATGTTATTACAAATTTGTGCATTACTTGGCGAATGATTGTCTGTCTGTGTACGTGTATGTGTGTATGTTTGGTGAAAGCTAAACTAGGTTGAACGTTAGCAAATGGGCGGGCAAGCAGGAACAATACTTATGAACACTTTGAGGTAAAAAGTAATAGGATATATATGCTTATTAATCAAATTATTTATTTAAATCAATTTAAAAAGTTAAAATGTTTTAAGCTAAACATAATATTTCTGACTACTATATTGAGTCAAGCTACTATTGGCTCTATGCACGACTTGAGCACCACCTATCGTACGCACCTGTTTTGGTTCAGATCTTAGAATATAGAAAAACGTAATCCCTGTGCGTAATCTTCTCTAACGTTTTCGGCTGAATCGGAAACAATACAGCTCTTTGTGGCGACTCTTTGGCTTCTACGTGCTATATATTCATTGGAGTATATGACACAAATTAATTAAGTCGTGTATTAATACTCAGTCATATGAGCAAAGACGTCATTCGCAACACAAATTTCAAGCTATGTACAATTGAAACTTAATTATCAGCATAAACATATTAGGAGGCCGATATTAGGCGCAGACCGGCTTTAGGGCACGTTACCCTACATGTTTTCATCGATAAAACTTGAAAATATCGCCAATAAAACTACTTGTCAAGAAGCAAATCACGAAATAATGCCGTACGACCATAAGAAACATATTAATATATAGATAGGCATTAATCAAGAACATCTATTAGACAGTTTTTGGTTGTATCATAACATGGCAAACTAGCAGATAGCTCTCCTGATGGAAAATGACAACCATCACCTATAGGCACTAAAGTCGTTAATGGCACGTTTATATCCTTATGATGAGATCTTAGTACCACATGCATAAATTTACCGGCTAGCTTACCCTCCAAACCTGAACATGACAATGACAAGCACTGACGCTAATGCGCCAGTAATAGGTAATGCAGTGGTACCATACTCGGCCGAGGCGTTGCAGAATTTTACCACCCAGAAGCCACGATGGTACAGACTCGCATAGCTAATCGATCGCCCCTTACGAACTACCTAGTAAAACGGTAGATGTTTTATTCTTCAAAGAAACCCGGACCAACACGGCAGAATTATTATACAAAGTTAACAAACTATGTTGTAGTTTGATTTTAACCATAAACAAAATTTATAATATACGAGTATGTGTATATGTATGTTTGTCGGGTCAGCTAGTAATTGGTCATATAATAATTATTCGTATATGGTAATTTATATAAAAACAACATGCAGAAAAATGTGTTTCTCCAAAAAATGTGTCAAATACCGTTTGGAAGATTAAAATCGAATCACATTTTTAAAAGTGACAGCTTTTCGGATTAAAAATAGTATTATTTCCACCAACTTACTTTAGATTTTCAAAACAACTTTCAGATTTATATACCGATTGATAACAATATATTAATATCTCTTCTCTTTGAAAAAAAATAATTTTTAAACCAGTGTTTCGATTTATTCCAAAATCTAATCAGGTTTTTCCTTAAAAACTTGTGTCGAATACCGTAAATCAAATAAAAAGATTCGTCGGATAGTTATCGTTGGAGAAATCTTTTGAACAGTGATTTTTCGACATTACTGTGAAATCTTTCAAGTAATCCATTTTATAACTAAGACAATATATATATATAAAGCTAAAAACTGCGTTTAATGCCATTGGAAAGATCGAAATCGATCATCGCACATCCTACACCATTATCTAACTACGTTTTCTAGAGCTTTTCAAAAATTTAAAAAATGTCGTTTGCAGCTGCAACTCTTCGACCTCAAAAATCCACGCTCAGGTATTTTGGCCTCCCTTGAGCTCCATCCTCAACTAAATGGAATTTTAGAGATGGCTTGCGGGGTTTCCAGGTTTATAGATTTTTTTAAATTAGTTATAGCACAAATTAAGGATGCGTTTTGGCCACCATATTTTACCAGGCAGTTCGTAAGCACTAGTAGTAAAATTAGTTTAGGTTTTTACAAAATTTTTTGTTTTTTTTTAATCATTCAGCATTGAAAAATAAATACAACCCTGAATTCTCACCCTTCTACCATCAACTATAACCTCTTTTTTGAGAAATAGGTTGATAAAGAGACTTTATTCAAAGCTGGTGTAAATTACTAGGTGGTAGAATTCTGCATTGTTGCGCCCGGGTCTGGTACAACCGCCTTACCTATTCCTGCCGCAATAGCGTCAGTACTTGTCACTGTCGTGTTCCGGTTTGGAGAGTGAGGTAGCCGATAAACTTATGCATGCGGCATTAGATCTCGCCACAAGATAAGCACGCACCATTGACACCTTTGGTGTCTATATGCGATGGTTGACTCTTATATATTATATTATTTATATATATATATATATATATATATATATATATATATATATATATATATATATATATATATATATATATATATATATATTGCAAAGGCAACAAGATAAGTTTAATAAAAGAACTAGTGTATTTCAATTTAAAACCTAAAAGTAACGATTAAAACTGGGACCAAATTTTGCATGTTTTTTCGAGGAAAAAAAATTTAAACACACATCCACCACCACACTGAGAGATACTACAGAAAGTTTTCTGAATAGTAAAACAAATAAAACTACACACCAATACACGAATCGAATTTAGGACCTAAAAAGATCTGAGCTGAACAAGCTCGCTAATAAACCGATAAAGCAGCTAAGTTAATTTTATTGGAAATATGGCAAACAAAACATCTATATAGCGCTGAATTTGTAAATTTATTAGCTAGATAAGATGGGTACGAGTAGGTCTTCGTCACTAACTACTGTTAGTGTTTTGCACACTTTTAAAAAAGGTAAAATCAAATTTGACTTTGTATTGATATTTTTACCTCTTACAGGCAAGCCTTATCAAATAAAACAAGAATAAAGTACTATCACGCCGTTTCTATTTCGGGTAAGCAGAATGAAATGAACGTTTGTAGACATTCGGATCCATCCCACTTTGAGGGTTTATCGTCGTCGTGTTTTAGCGATTTGACGATTTCCGCTTATATCTAACGATAATCGGCACCGATAGATTTACTTGTTGGTCCGCCCGGATGAGCTGAGATCATGAGGTTGTGGATTTGATCATCGGCAAAAGTGTTAAGGTTTCGTTGAGGTTTTTCACGAAAAATCTACATCTCAGTAGCAATTTAATCTGGTGAGAGTATTGAAGCAGTGAGCACTTTTTTATCATTGAACAGCAAACAAGCAGATGAATCTCGTAAGGAAAAGAGAAACCATTGCCTATAGAAATCAAAGTTGTTAATGGTGCGTTGCTATCTGTATGCTGTCATGCATAAGTTTATCGGTTACCTTACCCTTTAAACCGGAACACGATGGTTGCAGGCACTACCGCTTTGCGGCAGGAATATGTAAGGTGGTGGAACCAAATACTCAAGCGAGACGTTGCTGAACCCTACAACCTAATAGTCGTGATGACAGTGACACGTAATGTCAATCGTTCGCCTTTTACAAGCTACCTGATAGAATGGCAGATGGTCTATTCTTTTAAAGGGACACCGAGCAACACGGGGAATTATTAATTCTTCAAAAGTGGTACTTGAACAAAATTTACTGATAAATTTCATTAATTGAAATAATGTGAGACAACATATCTCTACTGCCCAGGAGTCTTTTAGGTTTGGCCATTAGCCTTATACGAAATACCTGACAAAAATGCAGTTACACACTAAACTGCTGCATCGCACATAAAATAAGCACTTTTTAAAATTCTCGTTTCCCAGCTATAGTTACCATACTCCTCCGACTTGACGGCTTAAACTTAAATGGCTTGACCGATTTTGATGAAATTTTATATGTCTATACTGATTTACAAATAATTGCTTGTAAAGCTGACATTTAACACTAATTAAGACCTCTAGTTTAACATTAATTTAAATAAAAATTGGAAATCCAAGACCGTGGATTGTAGATATCTAATAAATCATGCTTACAAAAATAATTGTTTCCTTCAAGAATATAATAATAAGTGCCTTTAACAACACTCATTAGATGATTAAGATAAGACTACCACTTTAGGCGAGAGCGATTACACATTACAGGTAATTAATCAAGAAATAGCTCTGACAGATAAGTTCTGTGACGATTCAAACAAGATAAACGATGTAATTATCAGAAAATGGTTCGAAAAATATCGCATTCTGAAAAGACTGTCCACTTTCTAACAATAACGTTCATTTGACCGGAATCAGATTTCACTGATTGCTATTATACGCTTGAAGCAAAGACTGAGGAAGTTGGTCGAGTGTTTAGCGACCCTAAGTATCCTGAAGTTAAGAGCATAAATGTATGTATATGTGATCTGGGTGTTTATAATATATATTTCAGTATTTTTATATGTGTTTTTTGTGTATAAATATCGTTTCTATATATGTTTCCGTGTATAAATATAATTTACTGATACCCAAATCGTAACCTACTTGAGGTAAATCGTGTAATTAATCCAACGATATTTTACCATTTTAAGATGATTCCACGCGTTAAAGTATTAAGTAATTCAACCTCTCCGTGATTCCAATGTAAATAAATAATTACAGTACCCGGCGATAAATATTGCACATCGACCTTTGGAAAGAGACAATCGGCTAATTTCGGCTTCGTAGAGCGTTATCTCTGTCGCACAAAATACAAACAGTCCGGTACCTATTAGGAGCTGTTAAAACAAGTATGATTTGCTTCTTTTGATATTTTTATTCTTTGTATAAAATACACTAATTTTTCTATAAGTGATGGCTTTAGGTTGGGGTAAAATAAAATAAAAAAACATTTTTACATTATGTTTACGTATTTAATTATTTTGGAACATTACAGCTTTAGTGTACATAATAAACACCATTATACCTATTGCTAAAATGAGACATTGCAATAAAAATAATAATAATTCTAATTCTCAATTACTTCCATTTCACTATCTGTGCTCTCAAAGAGGTCAATATCACTGTCACTATCAGCCGTATTTATTACTAATCTATCAGTGTAATTGTCTAAACTGTGTTGAATGCTTCTATATTCATTCTCACATTTGATTGCATGATCGCAAACCTTTTTCCACTCTTCAGCGCCGATCATGTTTACTTTTTCAGTCAATAATGTTTTTACTGTAGTTAAGTTCATACCCACATTTCTAGAGGCTACATAGCCTTTCAGTTGAGACCATATATTTTCAATTGGATTAAAATCCGGATGATATGGTGGCAATCGCAACACAGTGTGCCCATGTTCGGCAAGTATTTTGTCCACAGAAAACTCTGTATACCTCTCCTTGTGCTGACATATAATAGCGTAAATCTGGGTTTTTGTTAATTTTGGATCAACTGGAATTTCATGTCTGTTTAACCAGTTGATCATTTCCCGTTTAATGGTGTTTGAGTTGGGGGGTCTCTCAACATACTTGTTGTGATAGGGTGCGTTGTCGATAACTAGAACAGAATCACTGGGTATATTTGGGATTAATTGGTTAACCAGCCATTTCTCATAGTTATCGTTATTCATTTCATTGTGATAGTCACCTGTAGTGTCCGTGGATTTATACGTTAAAAAAGCACCGGGTACAAAGCCTTTTTCATTTCCCGCATGAACTATTATCAAACGTTGACCTTTTGAAATTGGCTTTTTTACTCCTTTTTTCTTATCGTCACTCCAAGATTTCCCTTTAGTGTGGGATGCATGTATATATGACTCATCCATGTAGACGATATTTTTTCCTGTTTCGCGAAATTTGCGTATTTTATCAAGGTATTCCATTCGTTTGAGACTAACGTCGTGCTTTTCCATTAGAATTTTTCGATTATCTTCCATTTTAGTGAACTGAAATCCCATGTCATGAAGTATTTTTCTCAACGTTTTTTCAGACCCATTGTAATTAATAGCTTCAGATAACTTAGCTTTTAATGATTTTATTGTTGGCAGTTCATTAAATCGTAAGTGAAAATCATACACCATTCTTCGAACAACATCGTAATCAAAATCGTCCATATCCAAACGAAATTGCTTTTTTGGTCTCCCTTTTTTTGGAGTGCTGAACTTAATTTCAGTCGGTGTTTCAGTACTGACTTCGTTTAATATATTGTTCAAAGTTCTTCTTGAAATTCCAGTGGCATTTGCAACTCGCTCTTGAATCTTCTTAAAATAACAACTTACATTTTCATCTACTTTTTTTTTAAATCTATCAGCTTCGCTTACAAAGTATTTATAAACATTGTAGATAATTTCACGTGACTGACCTCGTAAAGGTTTCCCTCTTTTTCCGAAAGATGCCATATTACAACTTTAAATTATTTAAATTTGTGGGTGTTATCAACTCTAAATATATATTTTTTTCGGGACGCGACTGCACTCTATCGTACTTGAACAACGACTGACTAAACGTCACATAGGTAGTGTGGGACAGAGATAACGCTTTACGAAGCCGAAATTATCCGATTGTCTCTTTCCAAAGTTCGATGTGCAATATTTATCGCCGGGTACTGTAGACAGGTACGTAAACGATTAATTCGCATCGGAACGAATTATTATTTATAAAAATTTTATATTTATATCATTTGTTATTTTATTATAACATCTAGATGATCGGCGCAGTTTCGTCCGCGAGCAGAGTTTTCATACCCTATTACAGCCTCTTAGGGGTTGATTTTAAAACAAGAAACGTATCTTTGACCCCAGGTCTCCGAATATCTTTGCCAAATTTCAGTTCAGCGGTTTAGTCTTGATAGCGTAACAGTCAAACTTACACTCAGACATTTGCATTTTGGCCCCTTTTCAAGACAATTGCATGAACGGTGGAGTATGAAATTTGTCACAGCTAAAATTTACATTGCAGAGGACTGCAGAAAACTAATATTTTTAATACAATAATTAGAAATACATCATATTAATAAAAAGGAACATTATATTATTTTCTATATATATTATTTTCTTTACGGCTAAATTCAGTCGTCAAACTTAAGAGATTTTATTGTTTAATTTATAGTTGAACTTCGGCCACAGGCGATCGCTAGTAATATTAATAGTATCTAATACATTCTACTGCTATTTTGCTAGTAAAACTTGAGTTATATGAAAAAATAATTCAAAATTTACCCATTAATATAAAAGACTCAAGATACACAATCAATGTCTAAAAAACGTCCTCCAAAAATGAGCGCACAATTTAAAATTGTGCGCTCATTTCAAATAGAATCACGTCGTTCGCGACACTGTCAATTTTATTTCTTTTTGTACATTGCTTTGTAAAAACAACTATAAATCTTGCGCTTAATGTTGGATGTGCAAAGACAGATGTTTTGCCATATCTATAACTATTTAAATGAAATTAGGGACGCTTTTGAGTGTCAGTTTTTTTTTTTCGGGACTGTGCATCTGAGGTATTACTATGTCGATGGTGCATCTTGGGCTTTTTATATCAATGAATTTACCCCGTGTTAGTAAGGCTGCTCATAAAATCAGACCATCTGCCTTCCTGCCCAGCAATTGGTAAAAGGCGAACGACTGGGTATGCATGTTACTGATGTTTTGACAAGTAAATTGTCTGAAATGTCTTATCTGTGTTTGATATAACAGCCTTGTTTATGTTATTCCTACCGCAAAAGCGTCACTGTTTGTCACTATAATGTTGCGGTTTAGAGGGTAAGGTAACCGTTTATCCTACACATGTGGTGTTTCGACCGGCCACACGGATGGCAACGTATTATTAAAATTATACTAATGTGTATAGGTGATCAATTTCATCAGAAAAACCATCTGCTTGTTTACGATCGTATGATATCTATACTAATATTATAAATATGGAAGTAGCAAAACTAGCATATCTGTTTTTCTGCCTATCTGTAACGCTTTCCCAGCTTAACCGTTGAACTTATGAATATTCTGATGAATTTGGAAAAGAGACAGCTAAGACTCGGGGCAAATATAGGCTACTTTTTTTCAAAAACTACTTCCTAAGGTGACCCAGTTATTAAAAATAAGAACAGTTATTAAAAATAAGAACGAAAAATAAGTCACATTTTTAAAAACACAAATATATATTAAAACTACTATACATATGCGAACTTTTATTACATGTTGTAGAGACCAGTTCAAATAAAGGGATTTAAAAAAATAGCTGGCATAAAACAGATATAAAATTAAATATTCCCAGACGAACGCCCCAACAAAAATGAATAAAACGTTTAAAATCATATTCGCTACAATGTATTTGATTTGATCCTGTTTCTCATACTCGTTAACAGTATGTAAAATTTATTACAGTGAGATCCCAGCTTCAGAATAGCCGACGGACTGAATAAATGCAAACATGTAGACACGTTCTCTACAGGAAGGTATTTGTCGTGCAGCCTCGAGCTCCTTTCTTTCGTCATGATTAATGACATGTTATTTTTCATTGGAACAGCTGCCGCTTATTTTTTTCCACTTTCAAGCTTTCTGTTCCATGACGTGCATCTATTAGTCAAACTTTGAATGTCTCTTGTGGGGATTTTTACTTATTTTTGAGTTTAGTATTACAATGTGAATGTATTTTTGTTTGTGTGCAATTTTTTTGTACATGATTTTAGTGTTTTTCGTGCATAATAAATAATACAACCAAATATGAGCTGAATTTCTTAACAAGATTTCTTTATTGAATTATATGTCATAAAAGCCATCTATGTATACTTATATCAATATTTCTAAATATCGGTCTGATTTGTTTAGTGGTTTAAGTTGTATGTTGGCAGATGAGTCAAATTCCCTAAGTCATCTTGTGTTTTTTATATTTATACTAGCAACCCGCAACGCAATCCGCTGCACGATTACTAACTTTTCATAAATCCTGTGGGATCTATGTATTTCTCTAGGATCTGGATTTGGGATATGTAGCCTGTGTATAAAGAACACTAAATTCATCTATCGTTTTAATCCAAAATATTACACAAATTATGTATCTGAAAAAGTTTACATACATTGCTTTAAAAATTAGACTACGTGTATATGTACTTCGAGGCGACGTTTTTTGTTAATCATGGTTATGTATCATGGGAATACCATGTTACAACATCAATACTTGTACTATGATGATATGTAGTTAACAAAACTTTGTATAACATGTTACAACATTACAATATTATCACATCTTATCACTGTCGTCTTTCGACTTAAAACTTAATCTAGTTATTCCTTACAGTTAATTATATAGCAGCTTTTCATTATTATCTTTAATCTTTACAAGTATTTCAATAAATATTACAGGAGTAACACAAGCTAAGTCCTATGATGCATACATGACAAACTCCGATAGGTTTAGATATTCTGTGTCCTCATACCTGTAGACTAATAGACATTACTTAATTCATGATTTCGGCTTTATAAAAAATATCTATACCAGTAATTCTAAAATAGAAATTCCTATCTATTAGGTACCACTTAGTTCAGTAAAAATATGTTTCTAACAATTTTAACAAAATGTTGTTGTAACTGCATATCATCATATATAGCATAATCATATAAGATAACTCTATCATATAAGGTATCACAGCTAAGAGTATTTAAACTACAAACGAAATTTACCCTGCTGATAGAAAGAAAAAAACAATTGCCTATAGATACCAAAGGTTTTAATGGTGGGTTGCTATACTTGTGGCGAGGTCTTAATGCCACGTGTATTAGTTTACCGGATACCCTCCAAACCGGAACTCCACAGTGAAAAGCACTGAATGAACTGAAGCAAGAATAGGTAAGGCGTTGGTACCAGACCCGGGCGAGACAATGCAGAAATCTTCTACCTAGTAGACTTGCATGCCCAATCGTTTGCCTCTTACGAAATCTCTGGCAGAACGGTAGATGGTCTATTCTTCAAAGGGAGCGCGCACCAACACGGGGTAAAATATACACTTCTTATTTCATTAGAAAAACTACATGAGTGATTGCAATTTAATTATATAAAAAAGTATTCCAACATTACCCTAATTCAGCAAGCATATTAAGATATCAGTTCTGTTCATCTTAAGCGGAAATTATAGGAAACGCGGTGGTGACAATCTTCACCCACCCTGCAAACTGAAAAATCATTGAATTGTGATATTAATAGCAGTAAAGACTTATTACAATGACCATAACAATAAAATCCATAAGCGAATTTCTTCCTGTGCATTTTTTTTGTTCCACAAACTTCATTGTTGATTGTAATTGGTGTACCAAGCCGATGATGGATGTTAGTTTCTAATTGAATGTTTATGTACAAATATTATTTACATTTAAACTGTAGTTCAATAACACAAATTTGTTAATCCAACATTTTTAAATTCATTATTTATTTACTTTTTGCATGCCACTTGGTAGAATACGAGAAGCTGTTAACTTTTGTACCTACATGTGTACTGTACCGTGTTTTAAGCAAATAAATTACATTTCATTCCAAACGGAACCTATTAAATAAAAACTTTTGAAAATCTATGTTTACATTTAACACTTAATTTTTCACAATAACATGAGGTTTTAAGTTTACCCAAGTAAACCCACTATATATGTAGTCTACAATACAAACAAAGGTGTAAACATCCTTAGGTAAATATTGTTGCCTACTCATATTTTAAAATATAATAAGTGACGCGCGTAGCTTCGCTTGCGAGAACGCCCGCTACATGGACAATATTATGTTAAACTAACATCTCGTCCATGAAAATCTCTTTCATTCAAACTTTAATCCCCGATTTCAACCTCTTAGATATTGATTCTTGAAAAAAAAAAGGTAAGCCTGTGTTTGATCCCAGATCTTCAACTATCTTCATGCCAAATTTCATTTAAATTGATTTAGCTGTTTAACCGTTAAAACGTTTTTACGTTTTTTTCATATAAAATAAATGTTAACAGGCAGACAGCTTTCCGCATTTATATTAGTATGGATGATAACACCATAATAACATCATCGTAAAGATATTTAAAGAAGAAAAAAATCACATGGCGATAATTTTGGTTAACATAATTAAATTTGTGTATGAGATTTTCAACACTGTAATTACTTAAATTAAAATGGAGTGCCGCTAATTAAATAAAGGAATTGCGTAACTTCCCGCTAACGTAACTGAAGGTTTGACATACATCTTATTTCGTTGGCAAGCAACATTTTCTTTAATGAGAGGGATGACTAATGGAGGTCGACAAATTAGATAAAGGAATACGTCACTCAACGGTTCCACAAAAACTTTATTCGTTGCAGCAATAAGCTGATTTGATGAAAGAAGCAGTTTTTTCACTATTGCTTTATCCATATTTCTTTTCTTTACTTTCAGGTTAAAAATTGAAGCTCTGAAAATACAATACGTATAAACAATTGTGTTGCACAAAGAATCCATATAAGATATATTCTATACTTTGTTACGATAATGATGTTATCATCTATACATGTAATAAAATCGTAGGAAAGTCAAAACTGTACATTGAATATTTTTTTAAAAGAATTCTTGGGGCGTGATCTACAATCGATATAGAAGTAAAAAATATAGTTTTTAAAATTTTTGTCTGTTTGTCTGTTTGTCTGTTTGTCTGTTTGTCTGTTTGTCTGTTTGTCTGTTTGTCTGTTTGTCTGTTTGTCTGTTTGTCTGTTTGTCTGTCTGTCTGTTTGTCTGTCTGTCTGTCTGTCTGTCTGTCTGTCTGTCTGTCTGTCTGTCTGTCTGTCTGTCTGTCTGTCTGTCTGTCTGTCTGTCTGTCTGTCTGTCTGTCTGTCTGTCTGTCTGTCTGTCTGTCTGTCTGTCTGTCTGTCTGTCTGTCTGTCTGTCTGTCTGTCTGTCTGTCTGTCTGTATGTCTGTCTGTCTGTATGTCTGTCTGTCTGTCTGTCTGTCTGTCTGTCTGTCTGTCTGTCTGTCTGTCTGTCTGTCTGTCTGTCTGTCTGTCTGTCTGTCTGTTTGTCTGTTTGTCTGTTTGTCTGTTTGTCTGTTTGTCTGTCTGTCTGTCTGTCTGTCTGTCTGTCTGTCTGTCTGTCTGTCTGTCTGTCTGTCTGTCTGTCTGTCTGTCTGTCTGTCTGTCTGTCTGTCTGTCTGTCTGTCTGTCTGTCTGTCTGTCTGTCTGTCTGTCTGTCTGTCTGTCTGTCTGTCTGTCTGTCTGTCTGTCTGTCTGTCTGTCTGTCTGTCTGTCTGTCTGTCTGTCTGTCTGTCTGTCTGTCTGTCTGTCTGTTTGTCTGTTTGTCTGTTTGTCTGTTTGTCTGTTTGTCTGTTTGTCTGTTTGTCTGTTTGTATGTATGTCTGTATGTCTGTTTGTCTGTTTGTCTGTTTGTCTGTTTGTCTGTTTGTCTGTTTGTCTGTTTGTCTGTTTGTCTGTTTGTCTGTTTGTCTGTTTGTCTGTTTGTCTGTTTGTCTGTTTGTCTTTTTGTCTGTTTGTCTGTTTGTCTGTTTGTCTGTTTGTCTGTTTGTCTGTTTGTCTGTTTGTCTGTTTGTCTGTTTGTCTGTTTGTCTGTTTGTCTGTTTGTCTGTTTGTCTGTTTGTCTGTTTGTCTGTTTGTCTGTTTGTCTGTTTGTCTGTTTGTCTGTTTGTCTGTTTGTCTGTTTGTCTGTTTGTCTGTTTGTCTGTTTGTCTGTTTGTCTGTTTGTCTGTTTGTCTGTTTGTCTGTTTGTCTGTTTGTCTGTTTGTCTGTTTGTCTGTTTGTCTGTTTGTCTGTTTGTCTGTTTGTCTGTTTGTCTGTTTGTCTGTTTGTCTGTTTGTCTGTTTGTCTGTTTGTCTGTTTGTCTGTTTGTCTGTTTGTCTGTTTGTCTGTTTGTCTGTATGTATGACCGGGGTAATCTCAAAAAGTACTGCATGGATTTACTTCAAATTTTGCATGAATAATACTAACAGGTCGGGTCAACATATAGGCTACATATTATCACGCTATCACCTAAGGGGAAGAAGCTGTGCGGAGTAAACGAACTCCACGCGGACGAAGTCGTGGGCAACAGCTAGTATAAGATAGATATAATTATATATTCTATACTTTTCATTAAAGTACAAGTGTTACAATAATTGTGTTACCATATAAGACATATACAATGTTACACAAGGGATTAGTGGATTGCTACGGACCGCATTGATAAATCATAGGTTAAACATTTGATTGGAATTTCAAATCTTAACAGCCTTGCTAAAAAGTTAGCGCACGTGGTTTGTACGACGTACCTACCATAATCATTAATTACGTAAGATTAGTTAGTATTTTGTACTTAGAACGGCTAAATGAATCTGGATAATATTTGCCATAAAAATAAATTATTATATTCTGGAATAGCAAACAGGTTACTTATTTTGAAAAAACGGCTAATTAGTCTTTTAAATTGAAAAACCAACGCCCATACATTTTGTATGGGATAATCACCTTCTTATTCGAATTTCACCTGCGTTCTACTTAACAGGCAGACGATTTTGATAAATCTGCTTTGTAATGCAAAAATGTATGTACATATTAACTTTTACGTATTTAGGGATATTGCAAAAGCAGTTTTTATTTACTTTCGCAGATATTGATTTTTTAAGACTTCTGAGAATGTAAATGATATTTTTAAAATATCTTATGGAATTGTTTTTCTTCGTGCTAGCTTTTAAACAATTCAAACACTTGTGATAGATATTAAATGATGACATATGGCATAATAATCAATTATGAGACAACGGTTTGTTACACATATTTAACTTTTTTTTTAATTTTTTATCATCCATCACATCATGGGATTTTTTATCATCCATAAACATCAGGTTTGTGTGGGTGTGTGTTACTTTTTACATTCAACCGGCTAAAGGGATCCTAGTACTCTACTTTCAGACTTAATATTCTTCTTCTTCTCTGCCGCTATACTTTTGTCAGAGTGTCGTGATCGTCATGCCGTACTTTAGTAGTGGCAGATGTAATACGCCTCACGACAGCCCGCCAACTCTCTCTACGTGCCGTCATCCTCGTGCACTCGTGTACTGTACTGCCTAAGGCTGATTTGATTTGGTCGATCCAACGCATTAGTGACCTTCCGCGTGGTCTAGTACCTTCAACTTTACCCTGAACAACAATACGCTCTATGGACTGGCTGCATCATCCTGAAACGTCACCAAAGAATATAAGTATCTGAGTTTGTACTAAACTCGATAGACGCTGCTTTATGCCGAGTTCTTTGAGTATGGAGACGTTGGTACGAAACTCTGTCCACGATACCCCAAGCATTCTACTCCAACACCACATTTCTAGATCGTCTAACTTCTTCTTTTCCAATTCCCTCAATATCCACGTTTCTGCGGCATATAAAAATATGGGGAAGATAAGATTGCGTACGAGCAGAGTTAGCATAGTTTTGTGATGTTCCTGTTTAGCCATATTTTCTTAATACGTACTTTTTATTACGTGGTTGAACTGCCATATTGGTTGAGTTAGCTAGTTATCTTGGTTGGCTCGCTCAGATTCCTTTAAGGACTTAATATTAGTATAGACTAAAGTCCGTGACTCTCTGAATCAAATGAATTGCTTATGACATTAATTATGAATCTGCTGGCAGTCTAATTAATACAGGCAATATAGGAGCCCGTTATACTTGCCCATAATGCACTAAATTACAAGAGGTTTTTTATAGGGTTCAGTATGATGAACTGAATGTAAATGTATAAAATACTTAAAAATTAGTGGGGTGGAAGTACCCCCATTTTATTGCATATTTTTAATATCACTTACCGTTTACCACTTATAAGACTAATTAGTGTTTGACTTTTTTAATTATTTTTTAATTTTTCTAGAAACCTTTTTGAAAAATGACAAAAGTAACGGACTCTTCTGTTATCTGTAATATTAATCTTTCTATTATAAGCCGAAAACGGTATGTTATATGAAAATAATTAACAAAAGAGATAAGAAAAATTATCTACACTAAAGGTCCTTGCCATTTTGACTTCAAGGGCACGGTTACGGAAATATAAACCGAAACGAGTTTTCACTAATTGACCCACTTCCAGTCCCCTAAATTATAAGAATTTTGTGCATTAAATTGAGTACATTATACGGAACCTGTCTATAATTAAATAACTCATGCAATTTGGTAAAGAAAAAAATTACTTTATTGTCTGTAATATTGGAGCATCAATTCTACGTACGTTTTTTTCTTCTTTTAGAATATGCTGTTCACAGTTTTTACAATTCTCTGGAATTACTTTGGCTAAACAATAAATACATTAACATTTTTTTTTACTTCTGTAAATTTAAACGTATCGATTCTTTTGCCCTAGCTTTTACTTCGGCCTATATAAGCTTAATTACGCTAAACTCGTAGTGATGTCTGAGTGCAGTTTAAGGATAGTGATGCATTTTTCTTTCGTCATTTCATCAGTTACAAATATTTCGTAGGCGTTTTCAAATGACTTATCCTTTTGTATCAAGTAAGCTTTCGTTCATTTATATCTTTTGAGTCTAGCCACCCTTAAGTTATTTTCTATTGAATGAAGTGATAACTTGAATTATTCATCAAAATAACGCTGCCGTTTTTTACTTCTTATTTACCATTCTTCAAAATGGAGAACATTCATCGCCATTCCATGTTTTCCAATGTTTAAAATCACATTATTGATTATTATCTAATATCTATACTACTATATTAATAATTAGAGTCTGTAAAAAGTTTTTTTTCCTATGCTACTATACATATAAATCTGTAGTGTCTTTCTGTTCAATTTTTGTCAAATTTCTTAATAGATATTCTCTATAGATTCTTATCTATCACTGAAATCAATTTTACCATTTTTACTCGTTATACCTCAAATACCTCAATTGACAAACGAAAATTGGTGTTTGTATACATTAGTAGTATTCAACACACACAGCACACAGCCAGCAAAACGGGCGACTTTTAACAAGTGGTTAATAAGCTTGTGTGCATATTTACTATATATTTCCTGGAGGTTCTGCTTTTTAATTTTACTAAATTATAATAGTATAAGTTAATTGGAACAACATTACGGAGTTGTGAGTATGACTTTAACCCCCATAAGCAAAAGTATGAACTTTTGCTTTAAACATTAGAAAATATAACAAAATAATACTACCCTTGGGAATCTTTTGCCACGGCAGCACCAAGAAACACTTTTTGCTTATCGGATTTTTACGGATAAAAAACGTCTTTAATATTTTCTAAAACATTTTTTACAAGGTGCTAGCTTATGTTAAGAGAAAATCCAGTGCCAGACTCGCACAATAAACCAGTAACTAGTAGATAGTGTGAAATACAGAGAAGACTCGTCCCAGTCTCGATGGACATAATTTGCCGTTTGAAGAAACAGTTTGTTATTCTTTGCAATCAACATTTTGAGTATTTTAACATTATTGTAATTAATAACAACGAGAATATGTAAAAAAAACAGTAGCAGTCGTGGGACTGCCGATAGAAGTGAAAACGGAACTATTAAGTTGAGAGTAATTAAAACTATATGCAAAACATAGCTATAGATATACTATCATCATTAGCATGTCGGTGACGCGAACCGAGGATTTTACCCTCTACCAAAACGCTCAACGCGCCTAAAGAAGTTTTCACTTCAAAAAAAAACAAAAATTAAAAAAAATATATTTAAAAAAAACAAACTAGTACTACCCTTATGTACGACCTGCCTGGCAAAACGGCCTATTCTTCAAAGGAGGCCGGGACCAACACGGCGTGTTGTTCGAGTCTCAATCAAATCAATCAACTTAAAGCAAAACGTTAAATTCTCATCTGTAAAATTTCGACTCACACTACAACGGACTTATATCAAATTTAAGATCATTTTCACAATACTAACAATATTTTGATAAAAAAATTGAAAATGTACTATTCATGTTAATTTTTTTTTTCAGTGCATCTACGGTATAATTAACGGATTCTATTAATTATTAACGTTAGAAACTAAATATGTAATATAATCTTTATCAAACTTTTGTTAAACAATGAATATACTTCTATAAAGTAATAAATATACAACAAAAGACAATAAAGCTTTAACTTAGTCTTTCAACAGCTAAACCTTACTAGGAAACAGTATCAATACTAAGCTACGATCGTTGCCCCGCATAACAAGCTTGGCGATTACAGCAAATACCTTGTTTACTTCATAGCTACTGCTCCTAGTCTGTAGCTATTTTAGAATGTTGATTATTTTTAAGGAATTTCTACTCATTTGTTTCAGCTTGCAGCCGGTACTAATAATAAAATAGATAGATGTCTATAAATAAATAAATATAAATTTCGCTGGACAAATTAAAAAAAACTGTGTTTTCCACATATATGTATCTTTAATACCAATTCCATTTTTATATACTAATACCATTTTATGGCATTTCCAAAATGTCTATGTAGGAAAATAGCGGAAAATATAGAAACATAACATATAGAATATTCGATCCTTTAACTAGCGCTACGGTTTCACTATCATGGGGAATTAACTTTCTTTATACATTTCTAACATATATTTTACATTTATATCACGTATTCGTGTTCATTTATTGTGTGTATTTATATTATCATATCGTATTTATATCACTTATTCAAGTTACGTATTACATTTATATTATCTTATCCATAATTAAAAGTATCTTCATGCCCGTATCCTCGATGAGGTAGGCAGAGGTACAACCACCGCACCCAAAATATCGCCGAAAATACTTCCACAATGTGATAGGTGGCCAGCCTATCGCCAACCAGACCCTCATCTAATCCCGGGCAACGATGTTTTTATCAGAAAACTGAAAAAATACATTTTTGAGTAGCCAGACCTGGGATTAAATCGATCTAGCTAGGTTTTATTATTAGGAAACGTCGTTTTTTCCAAAAAAAAAATACCAAGCAAAGTTCGGTTGTCCAGGTACTTACCTTTATTATGAGTGTCGCCGTTCGCTATAGTGCCGAATTATACAATTAATCGTTCGCGTGCTTGTATTAAAAAGGGATACAACGTTTTATATAATAGACCAATAATAAAATATACTTTATATTAAAAACTTTATTAAAAACATTAATATTAAAACATTAATGTTAAAAAAGGTTAGTAAAAAAATGTACATACAAAGCTAGCGTATTAGCTATCCTTGCTGAATCCACTAAACTTTAAACAAGAGCTGTCACTCCAAAGTTTAGAACAACAATCAAGTTACGTATTGTTAGTATACAAACAAACCTAACATGTTACACTGGAATTAGATTTCATCAAGACTTAAGCAATATTACGTTACTTAAATGGGTTTAAGCGATTCTCTGACATCGTGATATAAAAGCTGTCGTGTCATATTATAACATACATTCAGACTTTTCAATCAAAAATAAATTCTTAAAATCTAAACCGTATTGTTGTCCTATTTATTGGTCGAGTGGTTAGCGAACCTAACTACGATTCGATGGGGCTCGAGTTCAATTCCCAACAGGGACAAACATTTGGGTGATGAGCATAGAATGTGTTTGTATTTATACATGGATTTCTTTGTATTAGTATGAAGTATCATTGACAAATACCCATAACACTAGCAAATATTTTGCTTACACTGGGGTTAGGTTAATTCATGCAAATCGTTAAGCGACATTACTAGTTATTATTTATGATTCAAATTCAATATTTGTATTTTATTATTAACTAGTTGTATTATCACCCCGTGTTGGTTCAGGAACCCTTTGAAGAATAGACCAACTGCCGTTCTGCCTGGCAGGTCGTAGAAGGTGACTGATTGGCTATATATGTCACTATCATCATTGCTACTAGGTGATAGAGTTCCACAACGTCTCGCACGGGTATTTGGTAAGTATCACCACCTTACGCATTCCTGCCGCAATAGCGTCAATGCATGTCTTTGTCGTGTTCCCGTCTAGAGTGTTAGGTAGTCGGTAAAGGTACGCATGTAGTATTAAGACCCTACCACGAGGATCACACCATTAATATTTTAGCGTCTATAGGTGGTAGTTTCTCTTTCCATCAGGAGCGCCATCTACTAGTTTGCAGCCCAATCATATAAAAAACAACAGACTCACATTTTACTGTATCAAAGGCTAAGACGTTAAGCCTGGGCTTGATATTGAAATATCAAGAGTGATAGCTATTGCTAATCCTGATCTCTTGAGGTCTTAACATTACATACCCGGTCTTTTTGTTCTTGACATTCATTGCAGACTATTTATTATTCTGATCGCTACAATATATCAGTAACACAAATTTAGTACGTTTTTATGGCCCATCATACAGTTTATATGATTTCAATTACGTTTTTTAGTTAATTATTATATTTACCATTATTTAAAAACAAAAAGGTGTCTCTTTTGAAGAAAGAAAAAACCATCGCCTGTAGACGCCGCAGATGTAAAATTTGCTCCGCCATCCATGTGCTGGGATATATAGTCACTTGTATACATTTTTCACCTACCCTCCAAGACAGGACTTTGATAAGCACTGGAACTATTCTGGGAGTACATTTACAATTAAGATTTTATATCCCACAAAACTCTACGTGACACATTTAGCTAATCGTTCACCTTTTTAATAACTGTTTTTTTTTTTTCATTTTTTCGGGTGAAACTAAGGGGATGCCTTATTTAGCTCTGTTTGTTATTACTACGACTATTCTTAGTTTCCTTTCTCTTGCATTTTTATATATTTTACGCATCTTATAAATTCGACAATCTCCCAACGCCTCGATTGTCATTAATAAAACAAAGCGTTTAAGTATAAAATAATACACAAGATTAAAAAGTACCTGATTTCTGTAGTGTGTTCCTTTTAAATATACTTATTACCAGCTGACCTACACAACTTTGTCCGTGAGTAGATTAATAATATAATATCATCGAAATAGATTTTCGTACAAACTTTCATTCTCTATGTCAGACCCTTAAAGATTATTTTTTCTTAAAGGTTAGTCTTCGTTTGACCCAGGATTTTATAATTATCTCTATGTCACATTTATTCAGTATTGGTTTAGTCACCAGTGTAAAGACAGATAGAAATACAGATAGACTTTCGCATTGATAATGTTTATTATTGAATATCTATTATTATAAGTGGTCTCTGTTAAACTCTAAATTCATTAAATTCATTTAATAATTTAATATAAGGTTAGATATATACTTGTTGGAATATAAGCATATTTTATGAAATTCCTTAAGTAATAACTTTAAAAGGTAATTATGCAGGAATCCAAGGGTACCTGGTATAAAGCATTAAAACAAAGTGCTAAATGGAATATCGAACTACGCCACTTTAGGTGTCACTGTATATGGAAAGCAAATGTGCAGATAACAAATTAAACAGTGGCATGTAGGTTACCATGTAATTACGCAGATTGTCCGGCGTAATGTTAAATTTAATGTGAATTATGAGGCAAACGCTAATTAATTTAGACCCGTTGTTATTTATGGTAATTACAAATATCGTTTCCAATCATTTTACTCGCTTCTCAATTTGGAAACGACTCTATTAAAATGTTTTATCTCGATTATTTTACGGTAAACGAGTTATTAGCAATTTTTAACATTCAGCTGCAGCTTTAAACGTTTTGAGACATGGTGTTCCGGATTATTTTAAGAAATCGATTACTATTTTTCTTGTTGAGAGACGCAACAGTAATTACTATTACATAAATTTCTTAAATAGCATTCTTTCCACTGTAGGTCCTTTAAGATCCAAAAGAGGTATTAATGTTTGTATTCTGAAAGCGATAACTTAATGATTTATATTTTTTCTCACATTGTTTTGTTGGTACATTTTATGCGTACGCGCGCTACTTTCTAAACGTAATTTAGATATTGAGGCATTTCGGCCCGCAAGTGTTTCAGTCTGCGGAGCAAAACGCCTAAACGCATTTTATTCATTGGGCATTTTATTCAGCCCACAAACAAATAGTGGGCCAAGTCGCCCATTTCAAAAATAATTTATCATTTTTTTAAATTATGTTACTAAAGTCGCAATCCAAAGTTTTGTATATAATTTCTTTAATTTAAATTAAATATTACTTTCTTTAAAAATATGTAATAATAAGTATGAAAGCAGTAAATAGTTTATATATATGTATATATATATATATATATATATATATATATATATATATATATATATATATGTATATATATATATATATATATATATATATATATATATATATATATATATATATATATATATCTGCGTTGTTTGAAAAAGCAAAACATTTGTGTTTTCAAATTAATGTAATAGGTCATACATATGAATATCTTCATAATTATAAGCAAAGTTGTGTGTGTAGTAAGGTAGAAGTATTTGAACACTTTAAATATTTAGGATTAATTATTGAGAATTTTAATTGGAATTCACAAATAAATTTAGTATGTAATAGATTAAGATCAGTTTTAACACAATTTTATCATTTAAATAGAATATTGAATAAACGCACCATGTATATTGTTTAATATTGCTTGCTGGGTCTTTGTTAAGCTATTAATATACCTATATTAATAGCTTATATTACTTTAATTTTTGGTAGACAAAATACTAAAGATAGTTGTAGAAATGATTATAATGAACTATTCTCTAGGTGGGAAATTCTCACTGTGAATTGTAAAGCTTTATAGCGCATTGCTATAGATAATTATTACTTAAATGATTTTAAAGTTGTAAAAACTATGAATCGTACACTAGATCTTCCAAAAATAAAACCCTATTTCTGCCAAAGAATACCTAATTCTTAACATTTATAGTAAATTAGAGTTTACTACAAATGTTAATTTAATGTTATTCTCCTGCAAATATTGCTTAAATTCTCTTGAATTGATGCCCAGATATTGATCTGTCAGAATTATTCCAATGTCATCTGTCTCTAGGACTTTCTTTGTTAGTTTTATAAAGTCATTGACATTCTGTATTTTTGAAGTCGTAATAAATGCATATCGTGTGTAGTGTAAGATGTATTTTTTGTTGACCTAGATCCTCCAAAGGCACCGATAGTATCTTTTGACATTATCTCAAAAGGTTTCGTAGCTGGTCCCAGTTTCTTTTACATCTTGATTTATTTTTTATGCATATTTCACATATTTTACAAATATTTATGATATTTTTGTTAGGTTTTTAGTTGTATATATTGGATGGTCCCGCCGTATGCGGGGGCAGGTTGAACTTATTATTTTCTGCAATTGTTTGATTCCAATCTGTATTATCTATATTAATATTATAAATGCGAAAGTTTGGATGTTTGAATGGATGTTTGGATAGATGTTTGGATGGATGTTTTTTACTCAATCACGCAAAAAGTACTGACCGGATTTAAATGGAATTTGGCACACAGGTAGATAATAACCTGGAATAGCACATAGGCTACCTTTTATTCCGGATAAATTAGGCAATCCCGCGGGATTCACCAAAAAATGTATAATGCAGCTAGTATGCCATAAATCTTCATGCACCTTTTTTATAAGTCTTTGCAAAATTCTTTTTATTAATTTTAATAATTTTAATTTTAATAATTAATTTAAATCAGATTTTTTTTTCTTTTACTGTTTAATTTTTTCTTGGTCTTCAATTATATATTTTATTTGTATTAAATTAACTATTTTCAATATTTCCTCTTTGTTATCTTCTAGTTCTAATACTGGGTTTCGGCTCAAACAGTCTGCTTTTATATTTTCTATACCAGGTTATATATTTTACTATGAAGTCACATTGAGATAGGTAATATGAGAGGTCACCCAATTCTTCATCTGTCTTGCATTTAATATTCATGTTTTCTAGAAGTTTGTGGTCTGAGTAAATAGTGAAATGAGCCAGTGTTGCCAATATTTAATAGCTTCTTTCATAGCAAAACATTCCAAATATATAGCCTTTATCCGTTTTTGAGAGTCATTTAGTTTTTTTTAGAAATATGACACCGGTTTGTTTTTACCGTCTAGTTTTGTCTGTTTTAATATTGCCGTGATACCTCTAAAGTTGCATCTGCAAATATTTTTCTTGGTAAGTCTTTGTCAAATATTTCCAACCCAGGTTGAGAACATAAATAATTTTTTATTTGATTAAATGATTCTTCACACTTCTCTGATCATATAAGCTTTTCGTTTTTTCTTAATAAATTATGTAATTGCTCCAAGATATTTGCGCTATGTATTCATGGTAGAAGTAAATTTTTCCCAAAAATTGTCCTATATTCTTTTGCGTCTTAGGAGTTGGAAAATATCTTATCGAGATCACATTATTCTTCAGTGGTCTTACCAAATTATTCTGAATTACATGGCCGAGGTACTTTACTGAGTTTGAAGCAAAGGTACATTTATTAAACTTCAATCTAATTATTTTATTATTAACTCTGTAACAAACTCTCCCGAAGACCCTCTAAACTCACATTTTAAATATAACAAAATTGTCTGTTATATTTCGTTTATAAAGGAGTCAACAGAGTTATAATCATATTATCTGGCCAAATGATTCATCTAGTGTTAAATTGAGGACCCGTTTTGTGTTATATAGTTTACCCATTCATTCTTTTCAAAGGTACACTTCATCTCTTATAAACAACCATACTTTATCAGGAAATGTATACTATAAATTGATTTAAAGGACTAAAATTTAATATATTGAAGATATTTGTCTTACGAGAGCGAGTAATATATTACATAAATACATAAATACATAATAAAGATATTTGACTTTAAGGAAGGGAATAATTTATTAAATATATACATAAAATACATAATAAAATATATAGCTTAAGAGAGCGATATGATGATATTAATAATTACATTGACTTCATCCAAAGGAAAGAAGTACGGTATTATGAAATATATGGACAAAATTATTGTAATATTTAGGTTGGGAGTTGTAAAGCACTTTAGTGCCGCAATTTTATTATTGTGGGATATGTAAGAGGCGCCGCCTCGCCTCACATGTGTGAATACCAAGCCGGCTGAAGGCCTTCCTAGCGTATTCCCCAGAAATATATTGAAACTAAAAGGAACTAAAGTCCTTAATCTCAAAGAGAAAATCAATATATTATGAAGAACCAAGTTAATGGCAGATAGGCATTACTATTGTGGGGACACAAAGTGATAGCCATATAGTTTAATGTCCAAATATGTGAATACATTGTTTGGAAGTTGATGAGTATAGGCATGACTAAGGTGCATCATTAATATTGAGCACAGCCAAAAGGCCAAATAATAAATATGTTTCTCAAGTATACAATTAAGCATTGACTTGAAGTAAATAAATGTTGATAAAGATATATACTGTTGCTATTTTTGTAACGAACAGTTTAACAAAATAATAAATAAATATTGGCATGACAAAGGTGCATCATTTGTATTGAGCACAGTCAAAAGGCCAAATAATAAATATGTTTCTCAAGTATACAATTAAGCATTGACTTGAAGTAAGTAAATGTTGATAAAAATATATACTGTTGTTATTTTAGTAACAAACAGTAACAAAATAATAAATAAATATTGGCATGACAAAGGTGCATCATTTGTATTGAGCACAGTCAAAAGGCCAAATAATAAATATGTTTCTCAAGTATACAATTAAAGTTTGTGCAAGTTTGTTTTAACAATTACTTGACAAAACTAAGACAAGATAATATGTTGTCTTCAATCACAATACCGAAACATTAATAGTCGGTACGCGATAAATAAACATATATAAAAGTAATCATTGCTCGCAATGAACTTCAAATAATCCAAATCATAAAAATTTCATAAGTAAAATCAATTAAGATAATCCTTATGACGAAAGTCAAATGAACTCAGGTTAATGTATAAAAATACATTAAAACAAGCAATTTAATATATCCAGCTCTGTGATGTAGCTCATACCTGGTTGAAGATTTGATTAGTTATGTAAATAGAGCAACTTTGCTAGGCGATAGATAGTTGGTGTTTATCTGGGTTAACTCTCTGAATACACTGTTTGCGGTAGGGCTTATCCGAGTACCACGCACTGGTAACGAGAAGATAACCATAACGACAACATTATGTGTCTTTATATAGATATACACAATGCATGCAACATGCATACAACCCTGATGCCTTCGCAAAGCCGACACTACCTTGTGACGAAGGTATGGTCCAATCAAAAAGCCAAATAATTAAAATAAATTATTACTGAACTAGAAATTAACCTTTGTTCTAAAGATATTATAGTCAAATTTCCTCCTATAACCCTAATAATTTATAGTCACCACAAGCAATGAAATATTACTTATTAATCGAATTTGAAGTTATAGTTGAAATTTAGTAAGATCTTTGAACTCTTTAATATTGTGATTGAATACTCAATATATCTTAGAATCCAAACAATTCGTCTTATACTCGTTTTCTAATGAAACTAAATTATTTATGTCTTTTCCAGACTATTAGAGTTCTATTACTCTTATTTCAATTTCTCTTTAATCAAATTTCAGAATTTAATAAGGTCTGAACTTTTAGAAATCAACGCTTATTAGATCTATTGTTGCTTTAAGTGAACAGTATTATGAAACATCTAGCCACCCGAATAATCATAAGTAAAGTTCATTTGTACAATCCTTATGATGTAGAGATTCAATCATGGAATCCAGGTTAATACATGAATATATACAGATAAACAATTTAGACAAATAACTCTAGTTCTGTAAAATAGTTCACGTCTGAGATGATTAGATATGAAAATGGATCAACTTTGCTTGGCGGTATAGTTGGGTGTATATCTGGGTTATCGCCCCAAACACCTTGGACTCACGACAGAGGGACATATTAACCGTGTGTCTGCACTGGTGAAGAGAAGATGACCATAATGACAACATTACATGTGTGTCTTTATATAGATATACACAGCACAACTTGTTGCCTTCGTAAAGTCGATACTCCCCAGAGATGAAGATGACATGATCTATTTACCAAGGTAAAAAGTAAAAATATCTAATCCAAAATTAGTAATTAACCTTAATTTCAGATTTATTTAGTAAACTTCCTATCTTACTAAAAGATCTGTTATGCACTGTCACTATAAACAATAATATTTCAATTATCCAAAAGAATTAATTTGATGAAGAAGTTTAATATTATAATTCCTATCCTCCTAAATCCCTATATAAATAATATAAAATAAGAATAAAATAAATAAATAAATAATTAAATTAAATAAATAATTTATACAAAATATGGTTAAATAAACATAATACGTTTGGACTAAAGTTCATTCATTCCTCTCTTGCACTCTAACTCCCTGAAGCTTTATTAAAATCATTTAAGATTTTCGCTCCAAATTTAATTCAACAATTCAGTTTATATTAATTATTCCTCTGTTAGATACGAAGAGAGTAATTTGTATTAGTTTGTGATTATCTCGTTTAATATTTGTACTCGGTTTTAAATTTGATTGTAAATAAAATAATGTTTTATGAAGATTTGATTTTAAGGGACTGGCCTATGCAATTAATTTACGTATTAGTTAATATTTAGTTTTATAATAGGATATAATAATTCGTATTAACATTTCATAATTTTAATAATTCATATTAAGGTAGGTTTTCTTGTGAATTTTGTGTAGATTTATGCCCCCGCTTATTGGTTATAATATATTATTCCTACAATGACAGACCTTCTGCTTTCAACTCCTAAAAGATCCCATTTCCTCCTAACAATATTTCCAATTTGAAGCATTAATTCAAATAATCATTTAAACTAGAGAAAGTTTCTATAATAAAAATTTCCTAAGCTTGAATCACCTAGTTTTAATTGAAAGTCAATAATAAACAAAGTATTCCTTAAATTCCTCAATATATTAAAGCATCAGTTCTTCCACCTAATATCTACACGCCCTACCCTATCACCTAATTGTTCCTTCATAAAAAAAATTATAACTGCCCAAAATTATAACAATGCAGAAATTAAAATCGTATTTGCCATACCTCCAACTCTGCAACAAACCTACAGTAACTCTGCTTTCAGCTCCGACGACAGCTAAGAAGTCACCCCCACGCGGCCTCGAAGACTCCAAAGGAATCAGCTCTCGATCCCTAAAGTTTAAATAACAAGCAGGATCAACTGTACTATGGAAATTATTCTAAGAACTTCCTTAGCCGGTTCTCATCTATAAAGATATGTGGTAGTTATCACCAGTTAGTAGATTTTAAAAGATAAAAACGCACGCAAAACTTACGAAACGGATTTGAATGAAATTTTACACACAGATAGTTGATGACTTGGATTAGCACATAGGCTATTTATTATCCCGGGAAAATCTAGTGTTCCAGCGGGATTCGCTTCTATAATGTTGCGGGTTGTACGTTGAAACTAGTTGATAATATTAATTCAGGTGCAGTAGTATTAGTATCTAATAACAATGGAATTCCTTCAAAATGACGATGATGAAAAGTATAGTATAAAGTAGTTAAAGCACTTAAATCTATTCCTAATTAATAAGCTATTTAGCCAACATGCTTTTGAATTTGGTAATGCAAAGCCATTTCTTACTCCTATGAAAAACAATCAAACATAGCAATATTAGCCACTTGTAAGGTAAAGATGCAATAATGATAGTTCAATTGCATATGATAAAAGTATAATATGAACAATTAAAGCACATAAATCTATTCCTTGTTAGTTAATAAGCTATTTAGCCAACATGCTTTTGGCATTTGATAATGCAAAGCCATTACTTACTCCTGTGAAAAATAAACAAACATAGCAATATTAGCCAATTGTAAGGTATAGATGCAATAATAAGTGTCTAGAGACAATGAGATTCCTCAAAATGCCGACGATAAAGATATAAAGCAATTAAAGTACTTAATTCTATTTATTAGTTAAATAATAAACTACCTTGCCAACATGTTCTGAAATTTGATAATGTAAAAGCCTTTTCTTTACTTATATGAAAATAACAAACATAGGAATCTTAGTCATTTGCTAGGTATAGGTATAATAATAATAATAGTGTCTAAAGGCAATGGGTTTCCTTTAAATACCGATGATGAAAATCTATATACATATAATTAAGTCCATAAATCCATTTCCTAATTAATTAATAAACTGTTATCCGTCAAGTACTGAAATTTGATAAAGTAAAGCCATTACTTAGTCTTGTATAGTTATGCAAACATAATAATCTTAGTCACTTGTACGACTCTGCTAAAATAAAATCAAAATGAGTTATTTATCACACACACTATCATCCGATCATTCACAATAATTTAATTTAAATTGGGAAAACTACATCACCTGTGTTGTTTAGAATTCCGATTTATCCTGCGTCCTGATTAGCAACCCTGCTGCAAAACTGTGAGGCAGCAATCGCTCCACAACCATTACTCATATTTTTATGGAAAGAAAAGAACATTTAAATAACAGCATAAATTATGGTTTTATTTTCCTAAAATCAAAATAGGCTTCCCTAATAATAGGATCACACAATTTCTATTAAGCAAACAAGTCCACGTTTCTTCCATGTTATTAATCATCTTTTCAATAAGCTATTCCTTGAAAATAAATAATTTCCTTTCTTCATACAACAAACATTCTTCACTCAGTCAAGGATCGATCCACTTTTACACAACAATTTGCACAATTTCATTCTTGTAAACCTAATCACAAATTTATTGGTAACGTGTTTATTAAAATTGTATAGTCACATTCAAAAGATTTACCTTTTAATAAAATCTACTTACTACCAATACTGCTAGATTTAAATAAACTCAACGACTACCATATCAAATACGAAGTTGCATAAATACATACGTAATCCCTGAATAAATCTCTATTCTACATACTCACGGTTTTGATCAATAAATTTTTACAAATTATCTTTTCTCACATTAAGAGTATTTCTATTATTATTTACACTCCGGAATATCACTGAGATATTCTCAGCTTTAAATTATGATTTTCCTTTTAATAATTATTGTATCAAACGAAGAATCTCTTTTTTAACGTCAAGAACTTTCCAACCAAATCCCCCGTTTTTCCCATTTTTTCTATTTTTTTCAAATTCTGTCATTCTTTCTCTTCCTTAGCGAATACTTTTCCTTCCCATATTCATTCCCCTTTTTTAAGGTTTTATATGTTTATATGTTAGGTCTTATATATTATTGAGAATTAATTTTTTTATTCATTTTCATCTTTAATTCCATTGATATTATTTATTAAACCTAACACTGACATATTTTAATTTTAAAAAAAAAAATAGTATAGGTTCTTATTATTTTCTTTTATTGCACTAAACCTCTTAAGGGATAGATGAAGTCTGTTACAACTCTAATACATTTCTTATGTGTCTTATATGTTCTTCAAATACGGACCAGTATATCAACTTATCATCAATGTAATTTACAGAGTATTCTGAGCGATCGTGCTTTTTTAGAATATTGCTTTAGATTCTCTGGAAAATTGCTGATTATGTTTTCAAGCCAAAAGAGAGGCAGGTTCACTGGAAGTGGCTATCTTGTGTGACAAATCCTGTTTTACTTCTATCTTTCTCCCTTCTCTTAGTGGTATTACCCAAAATAATGAGTTTATATCCAGTGTATTAAAATACTTACAATTTCTAATTTTTATAATCAAATCATCTATTAACGGGAAAGGCTGAGCTTGTGGTGAAACAATTTCGTTCAATTCCCTGAAATCTACACATAAGCAGGATTTTCTATTTTCACCTTTTTTAAAATTTAATGTCAGAAATCCCCTCCCTCCCTTCGCTCGGTGCATCACTTGTTCTCCGTGCGCTCGGTGTTATTAATTAAGTTTAATTGTTTATGTGCGTAGTTTTGGTGTTGTGTGTGCTTAAAAATTTAATAAAGGTATAGGCCATCTAAACCCTTAGTGCTAATCGTATAAATTGCGCAGTAAATAGTTAAATTGATAGATATTTATTCGTCGTGTTCGGTAAGTACATTTTTATTTGTTTATTTTCAAGTACCCACGTTACCGGCCGCTCTTCGCGGCCGATTATTAACTTTCGTTGTAATTCATACTGAAGTCATTATGTCGAATCGGGATAATATTGTTACGGATTACAGTAAAAATCCTTTCGCTAAAAGTCAGATGACTCCGCGATCTCCTACTAATGTCACAAACAAACGATGCATTAGTGATATTTCACCGTCTCAATTAACTCCTGACGGCAAACGTAGTTGTGTAGCCGCGAATGATGAAAATAACACCACTATTTTTAAACATTTCTTCATCGCAAGAGCAGCCCAATTATTACGAATTAGTCCGCGAGGCCTCATCATATCTGGCGAAAATAAATGAATTAGTTAACGAACAGGGCTCGCGTATGAATGTCGCAAATAAATCCGGCGTTATGGACATGACCCAACGAGTTACCGCTATTGTTTCATTGTTAGCCTTGCGGTCATCATCGCTTGAAACTAGACTGGCCTTAGCTGAACAAGACGTCGTTGCGAACAAAAGCAATAATAACGCCCCGTCTTTATATTCAGATGCCTTACAGCTAAAACTCTCGAAGACTATCCCGCCGGTTCAAACGCGCGCTCCGTTACCGTGTGTGATTGCTTATCCGACCGAGGAAAAATCAAACATTATAAAAACCTCAAACGAAACCAAAGAGGTGTTAATGAAAGCTATTAAACCATCCGATGACGGCTTACAAATCG
Organism: Apodemia mormo; assembly: GCA_036924255.1. Lineage (NCBI taxonomy): Eukaryota > Metazoa > Arthropoda > Insecta > Lepidoptera > Riodinidae > Apodemia > Apodemia mormo. Next base: position 21,975,470 of record JAUPFN010000008.1, read on the forward strand.
TAGGTGTTAAGAAAGCCGCAAACTCAGGAGTTGTACTTAGGGTAACTAACGAACGCCAGGTCCAAAAACTAAAATCCGTTAATGCCATAAAAATGGCAGGGCTGCGTTTAGAAACTCCAACTGGTCGTCGCCCGCGTATTTTGGTTAAAGATGTTCCCCAAAACTTATCCGACGAGGTATTTTTAACGTGCTTATATAGACAAAATATTAAAGATGAAATGAACATCTCAGAAGATCAATTTCTCAAGTCTATTAAAATAGTAAGGCGCCGTAATTTCGATCAATTTAACCGTAAGTGGGTAGGTGTCGAACTAGACCCGGCAATTCGTAAACATCTAATTAAATCGAAAGAAAAACTGTTTATCGATTGGGCTACGTGTAGGTTTGTCGACGACGTGGAGCTAGTTCGAAGCACGCAGTGTCAACAATACGGTCATGTCTATAAGTTCTGTCGCGAGAAAACTCCTTGCTGTGCACATTGTGCTGGCACTCATCAAACTAAAGACTGCCAAAATAAAGACCGCAGTGATTTTACACCGACCTGTGGCAGCTGTAAACGCTATAAAAAACCCAGTGACCACGCGACTGGTTCTCCTGACTGTCCAACCTTTAAGGCAAAGATGGAGCAGCTAATTTTAACAACTAATTATGGATAGATTGGTAATAGGACAATTAAATCTCCATAACGATAAGGCGGCTACGTCGGAGCTGAATAGACTCGTTACTGAATACAACCTTGATGTAGTACTTATTCAAGAACAATACTAAAGTACCCAACTTCGTAATAAAGTACTACAACACAACACAAAAACTCGCGCAGGTATATACGTCTCGCGCTCTTTTTATACAATAACGGCTATTACTAATCTTTCGTCCCAACATTGTGCCGTAGCGGAGGTATCCTGTTCCAAACTTAAAATATATATCATTAGCTGGTATTTCCAGTATTCTGATCCTGTTGCTCCTCACTTGCATCACCTCCAACACGTTCTACGATCTCTTGCCGGACAAAAAATTATTATTGGTGTTGACGCTAATGCCTCATCCCCTCTTTGGTGCGGTAAACTACGATACAACGACAGGGAGCGTAGATCTGCAGTAGAAGAGTTCATTGCTGAACTAAATCTCACCATCCATAACACCCCCGACGCACCACCTACATACAGTAGCCCTATGGGTGAATCATCTATTGACGTCACACTTTCTAGTGCGTACGTTCGTTTGAATAACTGGCGCATGATGCGTCTTGTAGTGACCATCGTTTGATTGTGTTCGAGTATAACCCACTATTAACTGTGAGCTCGGAATCTAATACGATTGATTATATATATAACGCTAAATTTGCTAACTGGAATCTCCTCCAACATTTATTTTCTGCACATGCCAAAGATTTAACTCGCCATTCATTAACAGTGTCAGAACAATCAGAAATAATGTCTGATACTTTTACCTACTGCGCGGATATTGCTATAGGTCGTCATTCAAAAATAAAAGCTCAAAAGTGTGAATGGGGGAACGACAGCTTAGTTAAAAAACGGCAAGACTTTAGGAAAGCTAGACGCCACCTTAATAAACTTAAGCGCCGTCGTTTGGAAGGTGACGAATATGTTAAAGCTCTTGCTAATTTAAGAAAGACCCGATCATACTATCAAGCCGCCACTGCATTAGCAAAAAGAAATTTTCTGCTAAAAATTACAGATAGATTAGAAAAAGAAGGCCCTTGGTCTTCTATGTATCATGAAATCAAAAATCGTACGAAAAATAATTTATCTTTTTATAATAATATTAAAATTAACGATACGTATACGCTTAGCTTAGAGGAGACAGCGAACGCTCTTTTGCATACGTTAATTTCGGATGATAATCTAGAGCGCGATAACGAATATCATCGTGAAATTAGATCGCAAGTTGACGTGATACCTGTGTCCCCCATGTCGAGCCTTGTAACGTTAGACGAACTTTTAAACACCGTTAACAACTTACCATCGAAAAAAGCCCCTGGACAGGATAAAATCTCAAATTATATGATAAAACATGCGTGTTTAGCGGCCCCGGACTCTATTTTAAAAATAATAAATCGTTGTATTGCTGAAGGAATTTTTCCCAAAATATAGCGCCAAGGATATCTTAAAATTATTCCAAAGTCCGGTGACAAGCCTACGGATGACCCTAAATCTTATCGTCCCATTACACTTCTGCCGTCCCTTGGTAAAATGTTAGAAAGATTGATAGTTCCTCGACTTCTACCACGAGGGCCCACGTTCAATAAACAACAGTTTGGATTTACCGCCGGAAAATCCACTATCGATGCAGTGCTCTCTATGAGAAAAATGGTAGAATTGTCACGAAATAATTATGTTGTAGGTATTTTTTTTGGATATTTCTGGTGCTTTTGACAACGCTTGGTGGCCGATGTTATTGTTGAAATTAAAAACAAGGGGGTGTTATTCAAATATATATATAAGCTAATTAAATCGTATCTAGAAAACGGTCATACGAAATTGCAGCTAGGGCATTACACAGTGTCTAAACGCCTTACTCTAGGCTGCCCTCAGGGATCAGTAGTTTCACCATATCTATGGAACTTAGGATTTGACGATTTATTCTCATTAGCCTTGCCGGAAGGATGCTCGCTTATAGGTTATGCAGACGAAGTTGCTTTAATGATACAAGCTAGCACACGAGCACAGATAGAGTCGCTGGCTCACACTAGTCAAAATTTGATCATCAACTGGGGCTTGAGAAATCGTTTAAGCTTTGCGCCCCATAAAACGTTTTACTTAATATTAAAAGGTTCGCTCCTATCATCTCCCAGTATAAAAATAAATAATAGCACAATAAAGAGAAAAGAATCGGTAACATATTTAGGTTTGGTCATAGAAAAAAATTATACTTTTATAAATCATATTAACTATATCGGTGAAAAGGCTAAACGGAATTTCTTATCCTTTGCGGGCATATCTACCTCGACATGGAGTTTAACGTTTAACACTTTAAAGATAATTTATAACGCCACGTATTTAGGTTGTATCTGTTATGCTTGTTCAGCGTGGGCTGATTAATTTACGAGTGGTGCGATCCGGCGCAAACTACTTCAAAATCAGCGTCTAGCACTAATATTTCTATGCAAAGCATATCGCACTGTAAGCTCCGAAGCTTTACCCGTTTTATCAGGCGTCTTACCATTAGATTTAGAAATTCAGCGTCGGGCTTCAATGTATTACAATTCTAGGAATTTTACTAATCCAGAATTTATCAACTCACAAGCCCAAACAAAAATACGTCGCCTTTTTAATCCCGTAATCGACGTTACTAATGAATTAATTGATGAATGGCAGTCGCGTTGGTCTTGTTCAACTAAAGGACGGCATTTATATAACTTTTTCCCGTGCATCCGGGATCGCTTAAGTAAAACTTGGATAGAAATAGATCATTGTGTTGCACAGTTTCTCACTAGCCACGGTAATTTTAAAGCTAAATTATTCTCGTTTAAATTAGTTCCTTCTCCCCGTTGCGAGTGCTCTACATTAAACTGTAAATATGAACAAACTGCACATCACATTCTTTGGGAGTGTAATCTTTAGCAAAACGAACGTCATCAAATGCTTGATAGTATCCAATGTATATGCGGTGTAATTTATTACTCCGATCTTGTGGGTACACGTGGGAACTTCCGTGCCTTCAAACGATTTTGTCACACTTACTACTGGAAGTAAAATTAAGTAGGCCATTCTGGTAGGTCCCTAATTTCCAAATTTCCGTGGTGCAATAGCAATCAGGCTTAACCTGATTGTAAAAGTCTCATTTCGTAGCATTTTTATGCTTTTAACATTTTGCTGTCTCCTGCTAAAAAGGGAGGGAAACAGGATGTATTATCCTACTCCTCCTATATATTTCTGATTAATTTCGTTGTGGGATCCAAGACAGCTTAGCTTTTCCCCAGGGCACCCTGAGCTTGCAACTCAGAGGTTATCAGGACGGTTGCCGCTGTTGATTCTGGTTTACAGAAGTTACAGTGGTGGAAACGAGAGGTGGGCCCATTGCCCTTTTAAAAAAAAGTTAATGTCACTGGAGCAGCGAAAGGACTGTAATAATCTTCTATTACATTATTCTTTAGTAACATGAATATTTGATCTTCAATGTCTAATTTATCTTCAATTGAGCGATCGGTATTTTATTACAGTCTATTTACTAGTAAATCTGTGTTAGTTTCATAATTCCTAACTGATCCTATGTTATATTTGTCCTTGGCAAAAATTGAGTTGTATTCCTTTATAATTTTCTCTATCGTAATTTTCTTTTCATTATTGAAATGTTCTGCCATACTTACAAATTCCTGTGCTTCTATGTGTTCATTGAAATTTATTGCAAAAGGTTTTATATCTTTTTCTTCTATTCATTTATATTTCGACATCCTATCAATTTTATTTATTATAGTCTTATGTTCTATCTGCAAGTTTTTATGTTGCGTAAGTTTGAATTTCTTTATTATATCCAATCCGATTATAAAATCATAAAAAATTTCATTTTCTACTACATATACATCTTCATCTTCTTCTAAATCAAATATTTTTATTGTTATCAAGCCATCCGATTTTTTTTCACACTATAAACCGTTTTCGTATATGTTATATTCACATTGTCTTTTTTTTCTTTTACTTTAATCAATCTTCAATTTATTAAAGAGATCTGTAAGCCTGAATCATAACTGCAAATCTCTTCCAGTTTATTTTCTAATAATAGCTTGATCTTGATTGATGATGTACTTACTCTTCTTTTCTCAGTATTTATATCTACTTCAATAATGAAGTTACTATTTACATTTCTGGCTTTAAAAATCTTTTTAGATTCATGTTTATATTTCTTGAACCAACATGACTCCCTCGGAAGATATGTAATTCCTTTGTTCAAAGATTCACAAACCTTACATGGTTTATTATCATTAGTTGTATTTTTGTAAGGAAATGTACAACTTTTTATTATAGGTGAGTTTTTCTTGTATATCACACCTTCATATTTTCTTATCTCGTTGAAAAAATCAGTAAAGTAGTTGAGCTCATTCATGTTTAACTTATTTAAAATAAACCCATAAAAATCTATTACAATTATATCTATCATTGTTTTGGAATCTATTGATTTGTTTATCTCTAGTATAAGTCGTTCTTTTTTTATAACATAATCAATAACAGTCCTTCTTTATACCTGAGGGCGAGAGCATTTGTGACTATATCCCATCGTTAGTTTTTAAAAGTTTCTGAAAATTTGTCTTTCCATTCATTTTATTCAAAATTTACTGTTAGTTATATAATCATCTATATACCTATACCATTCCAAACAAGATTTTTCTAAAGTTAATCTCAATATATCTAATTTGATTGCAACTTTTGTCATATTAAAGCACACATATTCTTTTTCAAAAGTCTCTATCTATTGCATTACGATTCTTGCTTGTGAATTTTTAAATAATTAATTTCTCTGAAATATTTTTAAATTATGTTGATTTTGTTTCTTTGTTGTAGATTCTATTATTTTTTCCAAAATATGTTGCAAATTGACATTTTTATCTTTTGGTTGTATTGTGCTTATTTCTTCTAAATATTGATCTAAAAATTGCATTCCTCGTCTATATATGTTTTCTTTTGATCTTCATCAAATTTTATCCATATTTTTCCACTTTTCTACTTTATGCTATTTTTTATTTTTGAGAAAGTGTTCATTTTGACAACATATGTGTGATGAATCACTGGCTTCAGTTCATCAGGTAAAATATAACATTTTCCTTCTTCTGTAGATATTGAGGTTATGGCTAATACATTAGATTTGCCATCATTTAAGGCTATCATTGTAAATTTTAATTGCAGCGACCGGCTGCATACAAGCAATAAATACTAACTTGAACCTACTACTAAATATATTTGTAAATTGTAAAAATTTTGATTGAACAAAAGGAAAAATTTTGTAACTTGTAAAAATAACTTTTTGTTGTGAAATAATTCTTGTAAATATTCTAATTCATAAAATAATTGTAATACATAAAATAGAAAAAAACAAGTTTTTTCCGACAGATCTTCTCAATATGTGGCCATGTTCCGATCCGGTAATAATTATAAGGAAATCGACCGAAATTTTAATATTTTTATACCATAATATCATGGTAGAATATGTTGGTAATTTTAATTTTTTTTTTACACTTATTGATCTAACCCCAAAGTAAGCAAATTATTTGCTTGTGTTATGGGTGTTAGTCAACGGTACTAATACATAGAAATATGTATTTCATAATTATTTGTATTTCCGGATTTAGGTGTTTATTATGTATGTAAATTTATATATGTATATAAATTTACATACATAATAAACACCTAAATCCGGAAATACAAATAATTATGCTCATCACACAAACGCTTGTCCCTGTCGGGGATCAAACCCGAGTTAATTATTTTTTAATGACTTGTGGCACCCATTTTTCATTTCATTTCAAAATGTCCCATAATTCAACGTTTCAACATCGAGCCGACAATAGACAGTAAATGATAGACAATTGATGGTAGTAATCAAAAAAATGAGAAAAAATAATTTAAAAAATATTGGCCTTAAAAATAAATAATAAAAATAATAAATACATATCAATGGACAAATTACACGAATTGATCTAACCCCAAAGTAAGCAATTTATTTGCTTGTAGCATATTATAATTGAGACCCATAGGTCTCAATCAACAATACAAATCATATCTTTTTAATTATCAGTGACAGAAAGATGATTTTTGGAATACAGTTTTGATTAAATAATACTCATGAACAGCAATGAAAATATTTTTAATAAAGTTATTACAAGTAGGCTTTTCGCTACTTACAGTAATTGACTTTTTATTTTAAAGACCTGAAGAACGTCGTAAGTAGTTTAGTAGTTTAGACTTCTATGGAAATAGCTAATTTCCGTGTTTTTCCAGACATTTAAAATGGTGTTACTAGAACTATTTAATAAAATGCGTACTATTCAGACAAGCTCTAAAAAAATAGTGATACCACTTAATTGGTCTAAATAAAAATTGTTTGTATGCGTGGTACTATTAAAATGCTTTAAGTAAATTTATTATTTTTAACCCCCGATGCAAAAAGCGGGGTTTTATAAGTTTTAGGTGTGTATCTGTGTGTCTATCCGTGGCATCGTAGCGCTCAGGCGGATGATCCAATTTGGTTGCGGTTTTTTGGCTTATTTTGTGAGATGATTCTTAGCTATGATCCAATAAAATGTGTTCAGCCCTTTTAAGATCAGCTCTTTTCGAATTGATGAAAAAATTAAGCGAATTATAAAGGATTTATCGTTAATAAATGTTGTATTATTTTACTTCAGTTATATTGCAATGACATGGTGACCTTGACTTGCCGCTGCTAGATCCTTATTAGAAAATCATCAGCTTTTATTTAACTGGCAATGTTCATATGTAATTAATAGATTTTCTAAAAATTGCAAACCATTTTTTCAACGACTAACTGATATTTATTTAATAATAATAATAATAATAAATATTCACGGGACAAATTACACTGACTGATCTAACCCCAAAGTAAGCAAATTATTTGCTTGTGTTATGGGTGTTAGTCAACGATAATAATACATAGAAATACATATATAAATACTTTTACATACATAATATACACCCAAACCCGGAAATACAAACATTTATGCTCATCACACAAATGCTTGTCCCCGTCGGGGATCGAACCCGAGCCCCGTTGCTTGCGTAGTCAGATTCGCTAACCACTCGACCAATGGGGCGACTATACTTGTCAAATTTGTGTAAGTCCAGTGACATACAATATTATGGTACCATCCAGGTGATTTCATGATATAGTCTAGATGTAGAGACTGGAACTCAAATGCAGTTTTTACGAGACAACCGAGTATTGGTTCATTGGTATCGTTGATATAAGTACATACTAAGTTTATTTAATACTCATGATGACGAGGATCTGAAGTTGAAACTAAAAGAGTACTACCCAAACTTACAGATAGAAAGTGCTAAGCTAGTGGAGTTTAGTATCTTTTATTTCGTTGCAATAATTTTTTTCTCATGATTTTGAGGCTCTGAAGAGAGCCCCCGTTTTGGTTCCGGGCTCCTTTGAAGAATAGACCAACTGCCGTATTGCCAGGCAGGTCGTAAAAGGCGACCTTAGGTAACTACTAGGTGGTAGAGTTCTGCATTGTCTCGCCCGGGTCTGGTAACACCGCCTTACCTATCGTGTTATGGATTGGAGAATAAGGTAGCCGGTAAGCTTATGCATATGGCATTAGACCTCGCCACAAGATAGCAACGCACCATTAACATCTTAAGTGGCTTTAGGCGATGGTTGACTCTTTCCGTCAGGAGATCCATCTGCTTCTTTGTTATCTTATGATATAAAAAAAATAAATATTTCTGAATTCAGATGAATAATAAGAAAAAAAATAAACTGACCTTCTGAACTCAATATGGTAAGTTAGCACTCTATTGTATTCTATTGGTTAACACTCAGTTGCCTTGTATCGGCAAACACTTTGGTGCTGGATAATTTCTAAGATCTGATGATTGAATTGGAAGGTCGCCATTTTTTCTGTTTCTATTTCATGGTGGAGCGGGAAAGATATTATGGAAACTTTTGAATAAAATGAAGTAATTTGGGTCGTTTGATTCATTTTTAAGGGCTTTGGTGCAAAATGGCTTTCAGAAGCTAACGTTAGAGCTGGAAGGAATCTATGAGAAGTCCTAAACTAATTCGACAAACTCATCGAGTGTAAGCTTATTCGGTAGGTTTTGACATACTTTTTGGTGCTGAAGAATTTCTACGGCCCGATAATGAAATTGGAAGGTGGCTATGGGAACTAAACAATGTTGGACTCATTTGTTCTGTTGACTGTTGACTTCCAGGGTCTTATGATGAAGTAGGGACGTAGGGAACAGCGAATTTTGATTAACAATAGAGCAAAACCATCGATTTTAGGCTCGTTTGATTCGTTCTTTTGCTCTTTGGAGCGAGATATTTTGCAGTATCTGGTGATAGAGCTGGAAAAAGTCAATGAAAACTCTTGAGCTAAACTCGGGTGTGGGTTAATTTGGTTTATTTTTGCACACACTTAAGTAAGTACTGGATGTTGTCTAGGATGTAATGATGTAACTGGAAAGTAGCCAGCCGAGCTTGGACTGATATAGTTGGCTTTTGTTGTTAGAAGACTTGCAGGGTTTAAAAATGGATCTAGAAGGTAGTCACGGAACTCTTTAACTAAACAAAATAATGCCCATCGCGCGTGGTCTCATTTGTTATATTTGTACAAATACTCTAAATCAGAATTATTTCCAAGGTTACATGATGGATCTGAAAGGAGCCCATGGGAGCTTTTCAATAAAACTCAAGTTCATTGAGTTAGGAATCATGATAACCTTAAAATGATGTTGCAGGATCCTCTTTCAAAGATCATAGGCTTTTTTCAAGTCTTGCTCTTAAAATGATGCATATTATGGATAGATAAGCAGGGTGGTTGTCGGGTGGTAAGAAAATGTATCGGGGAGTTTTTTAATATTTAATTTAGAATTATGTTTACTACTGTTACATAAAAGTGTAGCTTGTTCTCTAAGGACACACATAATAACATTTCGTTTATCTTAGAAGGAGCATTGAAAATATTTACACAAATATAACAAAGAAAAGTAGTTATTTATTGGTGTAACCCAATAAAACAAAATTAAATAGTTCACAAGAAAATTTACGCAAAACCCTTGAGGCAAAACTACCATTTTGTACTTTATCAATTAAATTTTTGATTTAAACGTTTCGCGTAATATTATTCATGTAGGTTTGTGTTTTTTTCTTTACCTACACCTATTAGTTTCTAAATAAAAACTTTAACATCATACAGTAAACATAGGATGAAATCTTGCTAGGGACCAATCTGTTAAATTTTCTTATTTTCTAAGTTTGATAACTCGCTAAAATGTAATATTAAGAAAAATATTTTTAAAAGCATCTGTAGAAAAGTGCTGTAACTGTATGGCAAACTTAAATTACCGACTGAAATACTGCAATAAGACGTAATCTTGTGTTCAATTCGCACACCATAAGAATGTTGTAAGTAAATTTGTAATTAATTTGCACCCCCAAAGAATGCTATAAGTAATATTTCACATTTTACTTCCATTCCCTAAAAATGCTGTAAAGTGTATCAGGGTGTAATAATAAACCGCACTTTTGCAGTAAGTAAAAAAGTGATAAAATACCCTTTTTTTCATGACTCACAGCAAATTGAACAAGTAAACTTTTCGAAAATATACCCTTTTTTCAAAATTTTTGTCGTTGTAGCGATATGAGACCCAGACCATTCGACACCTAATTTTTTTCTGAATCTAGCTGTGTATTGTCTACTTATTTTACGCCATTTTTGCTACTTACAGCAAACACGTTTTCTTACGTCGATATAACCGTAACTACTCGACAGACAGGGCGGGCAAAAACATACATATATTTATTCCAGCTTTGTGACCATGAATCTTGATCATTTATAAGCGTTAATTTGTAGTCTAAAATTAAAAAGAAAAATTACTCGGTCTTAATATCTTAATAAAACATTTTTACACAAAAAATATTGCATCATCCATATTTATAACGTAACCAAAGGATGGATAGGCCCTTCTGACCTTAAAAACTGCCGAGGCGCCTGTAGCAGATATCTTCTCTGAAGTATACGTACAGGTATGCACTGATGTATGAGAGGTAAGAAGTATTAGCCAGAGAAGGTATCTGAAATGTCGGTCAAAAACAGCAAGGCTGGCTTAGCCGTGTTGAGATGGTAATGGACGGCATTAAGGTTAGAATGTAGCCACTTTATAACTTAATTGTCTTGCTAAGTTTGGCCCATGCAGCAAGGTTGCTAAGCACAATTTTGCTCTTCATGTAACAGATTCACTATAGATAATTTTTCCATAAAGTTAATTTTAATTTATTTAAGAAAAATTGCAAACGTCTAGGATATGATAAAATTGAAGTTTAAAATTTGGTTGTTAGAAAACAGCTCAAAACTTGGTGCTTAAGTAAGACGATCAGATTATGTCTATGATTATTTGTTTAGCATCAAGGCTATACACGAAGTTCAACATTCTATATCATTGATTTATTAAATGTTCAAATGCGGAGGCATTTTTGTTATCGTTATTATAAGAGTCTAATATATCAAATGCACGGTAAAAAGTTCATAAGAAAGTAAGTAAGAGATAACGACGGTCACTAAGCAACGAAGAAGTAGCATCGCGTAATTCTGAAGTAGAAGGCCATCCCGAAGGTTATAACATTCAATCGTCCGCGCGAGGGGAGAATTTTGATGACCTATAAGAAAAGTTTGCGTTTGAACACTGTGTATAAATCCTGAGAGTCATGTTGGGTTTTCCGTAATCGCCTTTTTTATTTATTGCCTAGCTGGTACACTGAGCCGTTTAAGAAAGATTCCGTGTTAGATGTACGAGATAGCTTTTTTATCCATAAAATACGAACACAACAAATAAAACAACAAACTACAAACTACCATGTAATTCTTTACTATCTTATAACATAATATAATACGAGAAAAATAACAATTTCAATTAATATAGACTGAGTAATGTAATGTCATATTTAAATAGCGTACTGTTTACGAGGAAAAACGTTCTTTTCAATATTTGTCCTGAATCAAACATTTTAAATCCGATTTGTGGCATTCGACGCAGTTTTCTAAGGAAAAAATCTGATTGAATTTTGAAAATTAAAATGTAGTCTAAAAGTTATTAAAAAGATATCGTTTGGCGACTTTCTTTGAGGTTGAATATTTCTTTGAAGCATTGACGGACAATTTTTAGACTGGGAGCTGGCAACTAATTTTGGGAAGGTCCTTTTGGCAGATTGGATTTGCGAAAATATATAATTTCGTCAAATGGCGACACCGGACTTGCGAGTCTAGCAGAGCGTTCGCGGTTATTTCATTACTGCGCAGTATACAACATTTGCAAAAAAAATCCCAAAAAAGGTATTTTTAGCAACTTGATTTTTATTTCATCTTTTAATTAGGTTTGTTTAGAATTCGAAAAAAAATATGTTAGGAGTTTTTGTCAGTTTTAAAGTATTTCTAGACATCTTCAAAAACATTTTACGAAAGTTACCAAAAAATTATTTTACATTTATTTGTTTATTTAACATTTAAATTGTACACAACAAAATATATAATAAATAAATAAATATTCCCCGTGTTTGTCCGGGCTCCTTTGAAGAATAGGCCAAATGCTGTTCTGACAGGCAGAGTGTGTGTAAGAAAAAGAGTGAATCAGATCATCGTGGTTGGGCCACGCGCAATGTAGGTTTCCGAAGTTGCCCATCACAATAAGGCGGACTAATAAGAGGGCTTTTGAATAATATTTTGTACAATAGCGTTGGACTAAGAACATAATTATGCAAAGCAAGACGGGCACCCTGAGTTACAACTGTGCTTTTAAGCAATCTCCCTAACTCTGATTCGCTGATTAATCTGATTCACTCTGTTCCCTACACACACAATCTTCTCGCGACATTGATGGTGAACTTTCTATCCCTGCTAAAAATACTCCAATATATACAAATTTATCCACCTGTTTCAACACTACATCACTTACTAAAATTCTTACATCCGTTCTGGTTGCTTCTCTTTCAGATAATAGAACTTTAGTTTTCTTCACATTCAGTTGTAAGCATACTCTTACAATCATTATTCATAGCTGTGATCAGTGTTTAAAGCTCAGATGAAGTTGAGTCTCAAAGTACAGCGTCATCTGCATAAATTAGTTAGTTTACCATATAAATCACTCATGCGCATTCCCACATTCAATGAATCTTTGGAGATACTTATTCCACCCCCAAAATCAACCGTTAGGTTGCAGAAGGGGAGGATCCTTGGCCCTAGTAAAAATAAATACTTTATAAACTAATAATATTTTATAAACAAGTCCCTTAATAAAGAAATTGTTTTTAAAAACCGACAACTTTTTTGAAAACCTATTTAACGATATCTCATTCCATGGTGTATAAGAGAGAAAAAAATTTACATCCCCACTTCACATATAGAGGAGCTCACCTAAAAATATGATGCCTCGACTAACTTTATTTTATTTTAGTATGGAAAACTATCCGCTATAATTAACAGATTAATATTATAAATTAAATATTTTCAAGGCTAGTTACAGGTTTTCACGTGTAGGCGTGTAATAAGTTTTGATCAGAAATGTACTGATGACAATATAATAACATAACATAGATATTAGACACATACAGAGAAGGTAAAATTTGGTACATAAATTCATGTAATTCTCTGGCATATTTTGATTTTAGTTTTGTAAGAGATATTTGATAAATCATTTTTGAATATTTTCAATTCTGTCAATATATTTGTTATATTGTAGATTCCATATCTGGGATGCGTACTCAAGCTGACTCTTAACAAATGAGAAGTAAATATTTTTTAAAGCTTTAACTTCTGTGAAAAATTTCGTGATTCTCATGATGAATCCAAGTGACGCGTTGTTAACTATTTTATCGATGTGATCAGCGAAGAGGAGTTAGCATCGTGATATACGCCAAGATCGCGTATAATAGACTAATATATATATTCATGCCAAATTACAGCATAAGGATCTTTGAGCTAGACCACGGACGGACGGACGAACGGACAGACGGACTGAAGGACGCACGGACAAAGCGAAACTACGAGTGTTTACTAAGGAACTCTAAAAATGATACCGAAATATATGAATCTTTACGTAAACGTATTCACGTAAAACATACGCGGCTTTGTCCATGACACAGCCACAGCCCGTTCTTTGTTTTTAATTAACCGTTTCAACCCAATGACGACTTGACTGATCTTTATTTAAAACTAGCTGTTGCCAGCGACTTCGTCCGCGCGGACTTCGTTTACTCCGCACAGCACCTGCCCGCTAGGCTAGCGTAATAATATATAGCCTATATAATGACCCGACCTGTTTGTAATATTCGTGCAAAATTTAAAGCAAATCCATGCAGTACTTTTTAAGTTTACCCCGGACATACATACAGACAAACAGATAAACAGATAAACAGATAAACAGATAAACAGATAAACAGATAAACAGACAAACAGACAAAAAGACAAAAATTCTAAAAACTATATTTTTGGCTTCGATATCGGTAGTAGATCAAGCCCCAAGTATTCTTTTAAGAAAATGTTCAATGTACAGTTTTGACTTTGCTACGATTTTATTATATGTACTAGCTGTTGCCAGCGACTTCGTCCGCGTGGACTTCGTTTACTCGGCACTGCTCCTCCCCCGTATGTGATAGCGTGATAATGTGTAGCCTATATGTTGACCCGACCTGTTAGTAATATTCATGCAAAATTTGAAGTAAATCCATGCAGTACTTTTTGAGTTTACCCCGGACATACATTGACTTTCCTACGATTTTATTATATGTAGTATAGATATAGATATAGACGACACATTCAGTCAATGCTTGCCGAATGCCGCAAAAAACGTATGTTTCGACGCTCTTAAGAGAATTAAAAATTGTGTGTTACTTTCAGTTGACCTAGCACTATAAAATTTGACACATAATATTGTAGATAAACATAAAATTTATAAACTAAACATTTGTAATTAAATGTTAAAAAATATGTTTGTATGTCTTTGTTTTATGTCCATAAGCTTTGGAAATTAAATATCGGAAAAAATGGATTTTTTTTAACAAAAACTAGAAGACTCGATTCCTGAACTATTTATAATATATATTTTGTACGGAACCCTCGTTGGGCGAGTCCGACCCGCACTTGTCCATTTTTAGAAGAAAACTAAGAACTCTTATAATTTCGCCATGTCTGTCCGTCCCTCCGCCTAGTTACCCACTTCTTATTTCGCATTATTGTGATGGACAATTTCGGAACCTTACATTGCGTGTGGCCTGACACGCTTTTTACCAATTTTATTTTTAACTAGATGAGCCCGCGATTTCGCCCGCGTAGAAAATTTTCGAAAATAAAAGTAGCCTAAGTTATTCCTTATCACATCAGCTATCTGTCAGTGAAAGTCCCGTTAAAATCGGTCCAGCCGTTCCCGAGATTAGCCGGAATAAACAGACAGACAGACAGACCGACAGACAGACAGGCGTGAATTGTAAAAAATGTTATTTTGGTATATGTACCGTGTATACCTCTATACGCATTTAGTAAAAAGCGGATATTTTAATATTACGAACAGACACTCCAATTTTATTTATTTGTATAGATATGCAACGAATGTATACCAATTAAATTCGATGGATTTCTATGGTTCTTTGTAAGAATAGAATATACCTACCTAGTTGTGAACCCAACAAATTTTGAAATCAAATTTACATAACTTTGATTTTAAAATTAGTTGAGTTCACCATTATTATTACTCCAAATTATTCCCATCCTGAGAACACAGCGCAATAATACATATACGTTAATGAAAAAAACATAGGTAAAACCTTATAATACTAGAGAAGCTTTTAGACCTGTAAGTTAACATAAAAATTCTTTTACCAGTGAGAGTGGATAATGCTGAGTGATACTACATAATATACAAAGCACGGCTTTTGAGAGAATACATTGAATGTAAATGACGAACGAGACAAACTCAATAAAAGGCTTTTGTATTCTCGTAAAGAGTTTAATACGCTATTTTTGTACTCTGAATATTATAACAAAAATAGGCAATCAAAAGTTAAATCATTACCTTCATATTGACCACTACATTAAGGAATTGAGAATTCGAGTATTTCTGTCAGAATTACTCCAATATAAATTCGCTGAAGAAGCTAAACCAAGGCAACGTTTGAAGCAGATTTTCAAGTAATTTAAAATAAAAATTTAACAAAAAATATCTTTAGTTCTGTCCCCTTGCGGAGTATTAGACGATTAAATGTTATAAAAACTCTGCTTTCAACGATTACCAGGTATAATGTTAGATGAATTGTGATTTTTATCGACATTAGCCAACTGTACGACTTAGTTTTTTTAGTAATAGCCGAAACTGACAAGTTTGTGTTTTTTGTAGCAAGGGACTTCGGAACATTAACATTTTGAAGTTAGGCTGATAACTGAAATGTATATGAATAAGGTACTCGTATGTATCATAATTAATAATTGTTTACAGAGGTTACAATAAATGAAACAAAATGTCCCATTGCCCTTAAAAAAATTGAAGCCCTTCAATAAAAACTTACTTTTTTGTATAATTTGACAACATTTTTAGTATCATTAGTTATTGACAGCCGAATGCTTCAATCACCCGAGATACCTATCATCTAGTATACCAGCTGATAATGGTCGAACGGTTCGTGAATCGTTCGACCATTGCCATTCGTATTGTTACGTACTTCGGGTTCGTAATTGTAAGAAAACACCACTTATATTAAATCCGTGTATTTACAATACAAATACACACGACACAACACAACACAAATCAATGTAATACTTAAATACTTTTAATAACACTAGTCACTCACTGTACTATCTCCAAACTTAACCAACTACACAATAAAACACTTCTCGCTTCGCACGGGTCACTTCAATTATCGCTCTCGATCGCTTTATAAAAACTGCCCTGTATTTGTCAACACATCTCTATTTATACCCAGGGTAAAGTTCTACAACAATCGCGAATCTTCCGCAATCATCTCGTAAACAATAGACAATTATTGTAACCAACTTATGATAAACAAGTTATGATTTATAAGTCCTAGTACACGCTTTTTTCAACCTTATGCCGTATACCACAAAGTTCATTATGGTGTAGCTATTCCGATACCGGCCAACTATTTGTTTATTAATAGGAGTAGCTATCTCTTTCTTTTATTTCGAGATCCCTCCCACGTTCCAACTCTTCACGTTTCTAGATTATTCGTAACAGTATGTTATTATTATTCGTATTGGTCATATTCGAAATATGACCAATTTTCGCGAAACGTGCAAGTAAAACCAAGTATGCCTATGAATATCTTGTGAAAAATATATTATGTTAACACTTTATTCGTCTTTACGTTTCAGTCGACATTATTATTACAAAATCTTAAACGCTATAGGTGTCATTGGGCAATGGTGATAATTATCATCCGGTAAGCCTATTGCTCATATGGTTTTTCATCTTTGCCATGTTCTTGCTTTGGATATCACATGATAATATGATTGGAAAATTCAGTGATGAAGATTCAGTGATCGTAGTTAACTATACATTTATATTATTATTTATAATTTTACATTTGGCTATCTAATGACGTTTGTTTCCCGGGTTGATTTGGCCCCTTTCTTAAGATTAGATCATTAGGTCTAAACGTGTTATTAATATCATGGCTACTAAGTGATAGAGTTCTGCAAAAATTCGCCCGGGCTTGCACCATCGCCTTACCTATTCCTGCAGTAATAGCGTCGGCGCTAGTCGTATTTCAGTTTGTAGGCTAAGGTAGCCGGAAAACCTACGAACGTGGCATTTTAATCCATAATGATTCATAAATAATGATTATCGTTTCCCGGAGCATCAACTGCTTGAAATAAAAAAATATAAAACTCTAACACAATGCATGGGAAATGCTAGGATAAAAGACAAAGAAATATTTAAATGTTTTCCTCAATACCTAATTTTGATACAGATTTGTTTTCACAAATTATTTGAGTACTATATTTTATGTTCAAAGATACGTTGATGCTTGTTTAAATGTTTGATCTAGCGGTGTGAGACAGAAAATGAGCCGGGAATCGAAATTCGGGCAACCGCAGAGGAGCGGTAAGCCGTAAAGACGTAATACGGTATTTCCTCAGTTCCCTACATTTGTAACCACTACAATTAAGTAATCTATTATAGAAATGAAACAAATTAAAGCAATTATAATAAATCCTTTTGATAAAATAATTTAGTAATTATTCAATGTTAAAATCCCTCTATGGTCTACTGGTTCGGTATTGGTGATGACTACATCATATCCTGGTTCGATTCCCGGGTCGGACAATTCCAAAATGTGTTTTTTTTTCTTCAGTTTTCTGATAAAAACAATGATGCCCGGGATTGGATATGCGCCCAGCTGGCGATAGGCTTGCCACCTATCACATTTGTGGGCCTAAGCACGGAATTATTTTCAATGGGTTCAATGGGCCTAAGTATCTTTGGCTAATCGTGGGTGCCCTGGTTATACCTTTGCCAACCTCATCGGGGATACGGGCGTGAAGATACTTTTAATTTACGTTCAATGCTAAATTAAAATTCCAGATCAAATAATATATACACATGTCGTAATATTTGAGTAATCTGAATATTTAAATAATGATTTATAACAATTCAGCATTGTTGTATGGTTTACAATTGAACGGTAGTTGGAAGTGGTATAAGGAAAACTTTCATATTTGACAATGAGAGCTATATTCTCAAGTTACTGTCTTTAAGCTATGCTAAGTAGATGTCGGGTTCCATTTCATTAACACCCGCTGCAGTGCTAAAATAATATAAAACTATCCAACCAAAGTCAAAATTAAGCAATGCTGCGGCGTATAATCGGTTATCTATTCACGTGGTATAATAGAGTATAATATATACTCGCGCGACCAAAAGGTCGTTACTGCCGTGAATTTCATGGCACTTACGCGTTTCATTCAACGAGCTCTGACGTAGGTGCGCTTTATGGCCTGCACTTTAGTGGAACACAAGTGGCGTGGCGCATGCCTTGTCTAGTATGTTAGTACTTAGAAATCTTTGCGGCATAGTCTAAGTTAGTGTGTTCACGTGTGCCATTTAATAGAAATCCACTTCACCTTCTCAAAAAATTCGGACCAAAGTGTCTTCTGAATCGTAATTTCATCTACATTTTTTTGAAAAAGTTAAGTCCTGCATAAAAATATGGAAAAGTTTTAAAAAATTTATTAAATAAACATTTTTTTAAGGAATTTTTGTTCATGCTTAATCAATGATCCTGAATTGTAGGTATCAATCATTCATTGCAACATATTATACATAAATATTTGGCCACATCTGGCATACAACATTATTTCTAAATTATAAATAATAATTAAAACAAATAAAAAAATATATTAATAATTAGTTTCACATGTTTTGCAAAAGTCATGTTATAAAAGGACATTTATAGAGGATTTTTCTAAACTAACTTGAAGGCAAGTTTTTATTTACATCATACATATTTCCCAAAAAGAAAATTCCATATTGTAGCTTGTAGGGCTGTACGTTAGCTGAATATTTTTGTCTCTAAAGAGAATAAGCGTAGGGATTTATTTTCTTGCGAAGTATATCAATGTGTTCTCTCCAGGAGCATTCGTAGTCCATTTTTATTCCTAAAAAGCTTGTATGTCTGATTTCTTTTACCATGATGTTGATGTTGTGTATTTTAATTTTAGATAAAGTTTTTCACCACTTTTGTTTTGAAACTTGTATATAATTAGTTTGATTTACATTAAATTTGATATTTTTAAATTTAAACTAATTTATAATATGATCGATGGTTTTACTTATTTTATCAGCATAAGTGTTTTCATCAAAGTAAGGTATGACTAGACATACATATTTTTTTATTTGTTTAGTTCATCACAAAATATCTTAAAGTTAAAAGTTTAAACTGTATTTTTATGCTACAATTTTTGTGGGAATGCGATGCCTGAAGTAGGTTTTATTAAGAACCTGTAACGCAGGTCACTTGTGCCCTTACATAGTAAATACAAGAATATAAATCTTAAAATGCAGCAAACAAAGCCCTAAACTTATATGTATAGTGTCGGATTCAAATATAACATTACAGACAGAAGAGAACAGAAACATTGACTTACTAATACTAGAAAAGATTGTTCTATTCAAAATTTTATATGAAATTAAGAATATAGTTTTTAAGAAAATTTTAGAATGAGTTTTGTACGTGACTGAGCGTTGACGTGTACATTTTTTTATAGAAAAAGGGGCGAAAGATCAGGAGGCTCGCCCGATGGTAAGTGATTACCACCGCCCAGGCGAGCTACAGCCATAGGTCTTGCAGCTGCGTTGCCGGCTTTTTGAGAGTGAGTATGCTCTTTTCTAAGTCATATTGTAGAAATAACATTTTGTAGCATAAATGAAAGTTGGCTAAGGTAGTGCGTAATATTTATTACACTAGCGATCACCTGTCTACCATAGACTAAACAGTAAAATCTTATTTAAGGTGAGGCATCTGAGACTAACGGAAAAAAAGCTGGTTTGCTTAATCACATCTTTATGTATTGATTGCTAAATAATAGTTTTACAAAAATTACACGATATACCTGAAGATATTATCCAAGGAATGAACTAACTCATTACATAATACAATGTACTTTACTCGATCACATAAAATTCTGAAAACAGGCTAAAAAACTCTAAAACAAGTAATTTGTTGATATTATTTCTAATTTTCGAAATGATTTTTATATAGTGATATTTAGTTTTAAATACAAAAAAGAATTTACTAAATTTTGGTTTTCAGCTGAAGTCCTATATTTATTTATCCGAAAACTAATCCGTTTCCCAGCGATTTCAGAACATACCGCGTCACCCACTTTCTATAGAATTGGCGCGTGTCAAAAGACCTCGTCTTAAGTTTGACAACTTATTTTAGCCGTAAATAAAATAGGTAGTATACAAATTGTGTGTATATTATCATATATGTCACATGAATTTAGTGTATGTGATATTTAATTTTATTACTTATATTTATTTCTAATGCATTTTACTTAAAAATATTGAGTTTCATAATTTGAACTTTAACTATGCCAAATTTTTCTCACTTCTCCGTTCGCGTAATTGTCTTAAAAAGCGGTCAAAAGTTTTTCATTTACATTTTATTATATAGGTTTAAAAAACAGTTATTTATGATAATTTCTAGTGTGGTCTGTGGTTTATTTTATTATAGATATTAATTTTTCCGTAACGTCATGCGACAGAGTTTTGAGTCATTAAGAAGTCTTCACTCTGCATTGATGTTTGGACTTGAACATATTATGTTGTCTTTCCCTCTATTACCTTATTATTGCTTGTTAATTTGTTTTAATTTCTAACTTTACTATAATATACTACTATAGTGATAGTGTTTTTTTTTACAAGTAGAAAGGCCCAGTGTTGGTTCCGGGCTCCTTTGAAGAATAGGCCAACTGCCATTCTGTCGTAAGAGACGACCGATTGGATTTACGAATCACTAACATCGTGGCTACAGGTGGTAGAGTTCTGCATTGTCTCGTCCGGTTCTGGTACCACTGCCTTACCTGTTCCTGCCGCAATAGCGTCAGTGCTTTTCTCTGTCGTGTTCCGGTTTGGAGGGTAAGGTAACCCGTAAACGTATGCATGTGGCACTAGACATCGCCACAAGATAGCAACGCACCATTAACACCTTTGTGTCTATAGGCGATGGTTGACTCTTTCCACCAGGAGACCCATTTGCTTGTTTGCTATCTTATGATATAAAAAAAAAGGTTAACAAAACAGATATACAGTGCGAATATGGAAACATATAGGTACAAGGAAAAACCAAGACTGACATACCATGATTAGATTAATCAAGTACTATCTAAAGGTCGTGTCAAGAGTCTTTTCGCAACCGGCATGTTTGTGTGAAGAGAGTAATGAATGTGGAGGACGCGAGAGTCTGCAAAGATCGTGATGTATGTATACTCGCTTCTCTCTACCTATCCCGTAAGAGATCTGGCATGATGATATGTGTGTGATAGTATATTTTTTATATAAAAAAATAACTTTTTTTTCTATATAAAAATAGGTGGGAAGAGGAAGGAAACTATGTAGTTCATAAGCGTAAAAAAGCTTAACTTTTTATATGAACACTTTGGTAAAAGATTCTACTACGACTCTCTGAAATCTAATCTATTTCAGTAAACTAATTTGCAAAGCTATTTTCATATTTCTAGTTAATTAAGTTCTACAATATCTCACCCAATTTCTCTACTACTTCTTCACTACATCAGGATAACAGAGTAAGATAACACATACTTTAATCTTACGTTACTGTTATGTTTTTGATGTCATCTATAGACGATATATACAGCAGACGTTAAAAAAAAAAAACAAAATGAAGTTATAGTATTAAGCCCGCGATTCAAACCAGCTCTGTATATGTAGCCAAATATGCTAACCAACGCGGTTAATATGACAATTTCATAATCAATACAGAAAAAATAAAAATATATATACTGTTTAAATCATATTTATTACGAGGAAAACTTAATTAAACAAAATTAGTACGACGACTTATTTTATAGGCACTCACTAATTGGGATGCAAGCATGTTAGTAGGTTTTTATTTCTTCGGAAGAGACGCTCTGGATGTTTCCTCTTTGAATCAATTCTTTGTCAATTTTCTGTTCTTTGCATTTATTTACTTACTACTAACATGTACTGTATACTTAAATTACATCGTCCAAAAAGGCAGCATAATGCTAAGTGAATTATGTCCCAGTCAACCTTTGAACTCATAAAAATCCAGGTGTATACAGTATGATAGTCATAAATACATGTATAATATGAAACATAGTACATGAATGTAGAAAAAGAAATATTAGAATAACAAATGATATATAAATCACAAAGGACAGGGGATCAAAGAAAATGGGGTACAAGTTACATATATAGTATTTATATAAGCTGCAAAATTATTTTAGCTCACAATGTAGTGATACTGTGAACCACCATAGCCATTTTAGGTATTCTGAGACATGATCAAATTTACATATTTAAAGGAAAGGAAAAAATAATTTCGTTATTTTGTAAATAAATGACTTATAAATTTCCAATTCTGTGATGAGGATTGGGCAGATTATCCACTTTGCCCCATTGTGAGTATACCCACAGAGTTGGACATTTAAAAAAGAGCGAAAATGTAGAATAAAAGCAATCGAATTATAAGAGAACCTAAGGTGTCTAGCAAATCGCGTTCTTCACATTGAAGTGAAAGGTAAATTGAAATTTAAAAAGTATCAGTGTAAGAATAAAATAAGCAAACACCATTGTTTTAGAGATGTAAAAACAATGTCAAGAAAAAGACTGACTAAACAGATATACTATGCAAATGTGGATATATAAAGGTGCCATGGCAGACTAAGTCTGACCTTAAAATAATTAATTTTACCTTTTTTTTGGTAAAGCGATGTTGAAAAATCTATGAAGTAACTGTGTTTGTTCCCACAGAGAAAATGACATTTATTTACTATATAAAGGAAGCAAGATAAATCTCCCTTCACCATGATGTATGGTCTAGGTCTTTCTGTCTACTCCGTAAGGAACTTGGTGTTATAAAATATTGGGTATGTCGTCTGATATTCCACAAATAGTTTCCGAGAGCATAAAAATCTATACAAACAGTTTAGTTATTTTAATAGATGCAAAAAAATGTAATTTTTGCTCACATATAACCCTTATGAACTCCATACAAGCCTTCATTTGACAAATCAAAGGTAACTCAAAGGTGTTTATAGCCCTGATAAAAAATGTAAACATTCATACTACAAAGCACAGGAAACGCTAAGATTATACGCCTGATTAAATATTTTCGCTCCAATGCAAATAAAAGCTAAAAGGGAGAAAATGTTCTTGCGAATATTTAATGCCTGCGTAGATCGCACGTACTTTGGCTGATGCGCTTAATACCTAGGTACTGTAGGTATATATTACATTGACACATATTCAAAGAAGATCAATGATTACTCTTCCCATTATTTTATCATAGGTTTTCATAGGATAGCAAATAAACGGATGGTTCTCCCGCTAAAAAGGGACAACCATTGCCTATAGACACCAGTGATGATAATTATGTGTTACCACTCGTATGGCGGGATGATTATAACACATACATAAGTTTAACGGCTACCATGCCCTTTGAGTATATAAGACGTTTAATATATCTATGACCACACCTTTTAAACCAGAACAGGACAATGACAAGCATTAACGCTATTACATCAGAAAGAAGTAAAGCGATTGTATCAAACTGTAGTGTGACTCACAATTTAAGGCAATTGTGTCTTTAGTATAGGACTATTTATAACAGAGATCTTAGAAATTGGAAAAATAAATCAACGCTTAATTGAGATTTTTAATAACTCATAAAAATACATGTTATTTTCAGAAACTCCTTCCAGAGCAACCAAAACGAACCATTAGCATCTTTGGTGTCTATAGGTAGGGGTTGTTTCTTACCATTAGGAGATCCATCTACTTGTTTGTTATTTTATGATATAAAAAATCCTATTTTGTACAAAATTCACATGTTCAATAATTAAATAAAATACAAAAATTAAGAATAATCTCGTCGTTCAAGAAGTCTAATGCAGACTATAATCGCAAACACACTTTACATGGTTACTGAACCATAATAACTTACGTTTTGTACTATCTGTTCAGGTATTTGATCCATTTGAATAATAAACAAATACTTGTAGATTAGGAGAACTAATTTTAGCTCGAGATTATCATCGCGTATAGACACAAAAGACGTTAATTCGTGGCAATTCATGTGGCAGAAATATAATAAATATCATATGCATAAGTTAATCAGCCACTTTATCCTCGCGACGGAACAATAGCGACATGCAACTACAATATTCTGTCACAAATAGATAAGGTGGTGATTGATAATAAACTCGTGTAAGACATCGCAGAACCCTACCACATAACTAGTACCGATATTTTTAGAATTCTTTCGCTTTTTGGTATTCCACCTGCCATTTGATCTATTATTCAAAAGATCCAATCATCCATCATAAATATAAGAAATTTCGTATAATCTTTCATCCTCTAATTCAACTTTTTAGGGGATGATTTTTTAAGAAAAATTAGCCTATTTTTGATATCGGTTCTTCAACTTGCTCCTTGTAGAATAGAATATTCTTCAAAATCAGTTTAGCAGTTAAGCCGAGAAACTGTAACAGACAGACACAGACTTTTGTATTTACAATTTTAAGCATTTTTTATATTAGTTGGATAGGCAAACTGGCAGACGTGTCACCTGGTGGTAAGTGGTCGACGTCGCCAATGAACATAAATTAGTTTACTTGGAACTAGCCCAGTAACTCCTTTATGCGTAGCCTATCCTAAGACATAAAATGTTAAATCTCGGTGCCAGTAATTACACTGCCTGTCTTGCCCTTCTCCCCGAAAAACACAGCAAAGCTGTTTCACGGAAGAAACAAGCAATATGGTAGTATCTATGCAGCCAGGAGCGTGGCACAGCGCATCCTTCCCACCGGTCCCAACCATGGAAAAACAGGGAGAAATCGTGTCTCATCATAGTTGTTAGCAAACCAATTCTCGCGGTGACCACCATTTATAAATGATCTCGCTTTTACAATATGGTCGTATACCAGCATATGGACATTATCCTGTGTTTCACTGATTGCATCAACTGAACGTTCCAAACGTCTCGCCCGGTTATTTAGCAAAAACGTCAATGCTTGTCATGTTTGTATTCCGGTTTGGAGGCTAAGGTAGCCGATAGACTTATGCATGTGGCATTGCCATCCCACCCCACGAATAACAACTCGCCAATAACATCCTTGGTTTCTATAGGCGACGGTTTCTCGTTCTATCAGGACAGCCATCTGCTTGCTATTTTATACCTAATATAAAAAAACTCTAGCCTCATTGATTTCGTACTTATTTTTCATAATCGTTCGACTAACATCTATGCATGTTGCTGACGCGAACTGGTGCGAATTTCCCCCGCCAGTAATCGTCTAACGCAGCTAAATAAATTTCTACTTAAAAAATTCTGATATTTATGGACTTCATGCAATATAAATAAAAGTAGCACGGAATTGGTTCAAGCATTTTTAGTCCGGAAAATTTGATGTCAAACATGAAGCTCGCTCTGGTTGGCCTGTTGCGAATAAAGCTTGTCTCATTTTAAAAAAGTGGAGTTTTTATTATTATGTACTAGCGATCGCCCTGTGGTCGAAATCCGACTGCAGAATAAACAATAACATCTCTTCTAATTGTGACGAAAGATTTGAGACTTATACACAATTATTCATGTGTAGTATTATTCAAATAAACTGTTTTATAATAGCGCGTTATAGAATATAAACTATATATTTCTAGCTTTACGTTGAATACAACATAGCGCGCTATAATATTATAGCGCTATACATTATTTAACCACCACAACTCTATACATAATATATAATGCTTATATAATGCTTATTTTTATTAATTTAAAGTATTTCTAACGCATGTTTTATAAAAATATTCAGTTTCTGCGGTCCTCCGTAAAATATACTTTAAATACACATAATGTCGTACTCCTCTGATCACGTAATTATCGTAAAAAGGAATAAAAAGTTTTTCTTCGTATATTAATATAAAATTATATAGTTATTAGCATTTATATCATTCCAAAAGAGCTATGGTTGACCACAATACAATTATGGTTTTGAAATAATCATTTTAAAAAGCGACTGCACGCTGGTCAAAACTCAAACAAAGAATGCATACTAATATTATAAATGCGAAAGTAACTTTGCCTGTCTATCTTTCTCTGGTCCATGCCTAAACCACTCGACCGATTTTGGATGAAATTTGATACAAAGATAGTTTAAAACTCGAAAAAGGACATAGGATAGTTTTTATACCGGAAATTTCATGGAAACGGGAACGGGAACTATGCGGGTATAACTGGTAACGGCTGCTACTTTTATTTTTGAAAATTTTCCACGCGGGTGAAGTCGCGGGCACAGCTAGTAAACAATAAAATATTTTTTTAAGTTTGACTTTAGCTATAAATATAGTAGTATACATGTGTGTATATTATCATACATTTCGAATGAATATAGTCGTTGTTTTTTTAAGGCCTTTGCCTTTGTAAGGCCTCAATCTGGATGTCAGCGCTCCGACACAGCTTCTGTCATCCAGTTCATTTCCATAAGAATCTATGTGTTAGATCGCGCTGTTCTTAAATGTACGCTCTAACTAAAAGGTTTTTCTTAATTAATGTACTGCATATATTATTTTAAAATGTTGCAATATTGACTTTGAAAATGGCACATCTACATTATAGTCATATTTAGATTTTTTTATAAAAACTAACTTGGATTTGTAAATGAAATACGACAAAGTTTCTTTCCCGCGCTCACACACCGATTTTTAATATTTTACTACTTGAAACTTTCCCCTTGTATATAAACTATCTACTTACACCCAATGAGTAACTTTCTCGCGTTAAGAACCAAACGTGTGCATAAAATTTCAGCTCAATCGGATACGAGAAATTGGATCACATAATCCTTGCAAAATTTGATTACAAACGTCGAAACAAAAATTTAAACTCTTACTGCTCGCTGCTCGCTCAAAAAAGCCCTGTTTCGAAGTAGTGATCATACAAATAGACAAGAAGTGCTCACCTACAAAACACAGTCTGTATTCATTGTGTAACGAATTCTGTTAAAGTTACCTAAATCATGACATGAAATACTTTTTTATATTAAAAGATAGCAAACAAGCTGCTGGCTCTTCTGGTTAAGAGAGACAACCATCGCCAATAGACACCAAAGGTATTAATGGTGCGTTGATATCCGTGTAGCAATATGTTAATGCCACTTGCATAAGTTTACCGGCTACCATAATCTCTAAACTGGAACGCGACAATGAAAAGCATTGACACTATTGCGGCAGGCATAGGTAAGGAAACGTCGTTAAACTCTACCACCTAGTAGCTGAGAGTTCTATGTACTAACGTACACTTTAAACTCTGCATCCTAGTCAGAATGGTAATGGCACGTACAAACCAATCTTTGGCATTTTAGGAACTTTTTGGCAGAATGGCACATACTATTCTTCAAAATGGGCCCGGACCAACACGGGCTGAAACTTTCTGGCTCTTTCGCAAACACGATACACTTTTAGTGTTCCATTTCCATCATATTTTACTGAAGGCTAAAGTCACACAAGCAACGCAGAATTTATATCACTAAAATGCAGATATAGGTCAGTCTCAACGTATTATTTAATCAAGTTACAAGTCATATTTATTTCACTTTACTTGACTCAAATATTTTTAATGCACTTTGATCCCGAGGCACTTTATTTAATTCCTAGATACGTGATTTAATTATCTTTTAAAAGATTACGTATTAAAAAAAAAAATATGTAAATATGCTTAGTATTTATGCTTTTTTCGACCGACTTCAGAAAAATGAGGAGGTTCTCAATTCTTCGAAATCCTTTTTTATGTATCTTCATTGATTACTCGAAGATGCCTGAACCGATTTGAAAATTTACTTTTTTGGTTCATAGGGTATAATACTTCCCAGATTTTCTATTATAATAGGCCAACACCCAACTCGGCGGTGAAGTTCTGATACAGAGTAACGAAAATACAGGATCCGTAAACCTTTAGATCCACTACAATCGTGTAAGCTGGCAGTACAGAAATTGTGTTAATTTTTTTAAGTTGAGCCACTATCATTTTTAAAATACTTTATTTATATGGTATCTAAAACTAGACTGTCAGTAAAGAATATTACGTCCTGAAGATGCTTTATAAAGCGAAACCGGTCGATAACGTTAAATAATTTAGTGTACAATTATAGTGAAATAAAAGTACAAGTGTGTTGTTAACTAGTTTTAACTAAAAATAATGGAATTTCACCAAGTGTCGACGATTGAAAGTGTAAAAAGAAAATACAGGAAATGGCAATTTGATTGTATGCAGTTTAACAGCGTTTAAATTATAAATTGTTTGGATCGTATCGTGTGGATTTAATCACCAATTAAAGAAAGTAACATAATTTACTAAGGCAACTCGGGCTTTTTGTTGCGAATGACAAATCTTATTTTCTACCAGGCGTATTTAAAAAATATGAGCAAAAGTAACATGTAAGGTAACATGCTGAATAGCTTGAGTAAGTTACTACCACCTTGGCCATTCTTATCACTATAACCACAATGTTTATCACTTCAACAATCGAGCTTGATAGGAGAACAGGATACAATATACTTACGGAAGTATTTATGGATCTGTCATGTATAATCCTCATAGCTTATGATTTACCCTTGTTTTTTATATCATAAGCTATCTTACCATAAGACAACCATCGCAAATAGATATTAAAAAACGTTAATGGTGCGTTGCAATCCATGTGGTGGAATGACAATGCCACATATATACGTTTACTTGCTACGTTACCTTCATAACAGGAAAACGCCTGTCAAGAGTTGTGGTTATCGATGCAGAAATAGGTAGAGCGGTGGTACCAAACCTAGGCGAGACATTGCAGTATTTAATCATCTAGTGGTAACATTTGACCAATATTTCGTCTTTAGCAATCTGCCGTGCATGATGACAGATGGTTTGTTATTTGGAAGAGGCATGGACCAATAAAACAAAAATTCACACAAAAAATATACATTATTTTATAGAAAACACGTGATTTCATGTCTAGCATTATATTTTATATGTATGAACAACGGGTTGAAGCTTTTAATATAATTGAAGCTTTTAAAATTGTTATTTAAAATAAAAAATCTTTTACGAGTTAGAGTGAATAGTACGAACTGGTACTACATAATATACAAGCACTGCATTTGAAAAATACAATGCAGATCTCATAGAATTCATTTAGTTTTTTACGACATTATTTTCCATCATAGGATAACCAAAAAGACAGCTCTTTATATCGTTCAGGATAAACAACATGATAAGATTTTACCGACCCGTTTTCTCATTACTGAAGACATTATCTCTACTTGCTACCGCGCTGGACACATCATTCAATATAATCTTCAAAAGCAGAAATATTCGTAATAATCACTTTTACTTTTCGTTAGTCATTTTATTTTGTCTACCGATCATTACATGTCATAATGAGAATATTGCATATATAACTTTAAAAATAAAGAAAACTTTTGACACACCAGGACTTTATCAGAAAGCAAAAAAGAATTTCGCTACTTTGAACTAGTCAACACTGGCTCAGTTGGTTAGTGTCCCGGCTAAAGGGTAGGTCGCATGTTCAAGTCCTTGCGTGTTGACATTTTTCTTTGTTGTTTTTAAAGTTTTTCGTGTTTTCCCAAGCACGGGGTGAGTGCCAAAACACATATATAGTTATTATATGGATGTCTTCTAAGGAAAAAATTGGTTTGTCTACTTGAGTAATTTTGATAGGAACGTTCGCCGTTTCATACATACTAAAAGAAACGAATTATTATTCGAAGTTGGCAAATATTTCTTCTCTCGGCCGCGTCCACAGATTACATGAATACTCCGTGGACGCGTCATAATATCACACGCTATTCTAAGCGGACTGAAACACCAAACATGTCAAAAGCGTATCCAGCGTCCATATAGGTGCCATTACTTTGTCACCCGGTCAAACTAACTACTTAGTAACTATCGGATCGGAAACGCGACCATCTACTGCAATGATCCAGCAAAAAATCATTTGGCTTTTCTTATTTAAATCTGCAATTTAATTTTAATCTAAAATTATAAATGATATTACATAATGTAAAATGCTCTTAAGAAGAACAATTAACAAAAGATTTTTTTGTCATCGGATATTTTATAATATCTTTTTATGAATACTCTCGTTTAAAAATTGTCTGGGTTAATTTACTACCAGTAAAACTTAGTGGTGTAACTATTCCCTATAGTGAATGCGTTAAAGATCTTGAAGTTTATACAGACAATACACTGTCGTGGACTAAGCAGATCCAACAGGTTAGTAGAAAAGTTTTCGGTACTTGGAGTTCTTTGAAGCGTCTTAGGTATTTGCTTCCTATTCCTACCAAGATTATGCTGGCAGATTCTTTACTTCTCTCTATTTTAAATTATGCTGACGCTAGTTCTTTGAATCTCTCCATTGACCAGATTAATAAACATGAGCGACTTCAAAATCTGTGTATTCGATTCATATTTGGTTTGCGCAAATACGATTAAGTTTCCGAATTTCGCGCCAAGCTCAAATGGTTACCTATATCTTCGTCTACCGTGGTCCCACGAAAAAACTTTTTTTTTATTAATAACAAGCTGAATTTTTGTGAGCAGCTTCATTTTGACTAGACAACCATATTTTCTATCTTCGAAAAATCTCGGATCGGGTAGTTATTAAAGATAAATAAAAAAGAAAAGTTTAGAGTGTCGGACTAAGAAAAGTTTCTGTTTTACGTGTAGGACAATGTTACCCTTGAATTACAATAATAATTAACAAGCTGTTGTGAAAAAATTAAGTTGTTTTTATCTTGATTAGTATCAATTTAAAAATCTCATAATTTCGAAACTTTAGAGTGGAGAACTCGCCAGAAAAACCATCGAATGTGTAGGACGAAATTTTCATCATGTTTTTCATAATATATAAGCGAATTAAAGTCAAAGAATAATTATTGTTATTAATAAATACTTTTCTTTCACCGAATCAAAATTTTCAGTCCCATAACGTTATTAGTTACCCGATTCGAGATTTTTCGAAGATAGAAAAGATGGTTGTCTAGTCAAAACGAAGCTGTTCACAAAAATTCAACTTATTATTAATCAAAAAAAAAGTTTGTTCGTGGGACCACGGTCTATAATAAACGTTGAGACGATGATCGATAGGCCGTCGTACAGGTACACGTGTACTCATAAGCACGAGGCGGCCCCGACTGATTTGCAAAGCCGAGTTGTCGCGCTGTAGGTGCTTATCGCGGTAGGTATAGGCCTGCTATCACCTATAAACACACGAGTCCACCGCTTGTGATTTCATGAGATGCGTGTTGCCAGTATATGGAATATTAATGAAAAGTAAAATTTTATTCAGCGCGTTTTTAATAAAATCAATTAGAGCAGCCAAAGCCTTGATTAGTGATAAAGTAACATAAAATCATAAAATTACATTTATTATAGGCAAACTCCAAAAACCACAGCACTCTTATTTATTTTAAATATTCATACTTCAAGTACAGATAATATTAAAAAATATATTAGTGATGAAGTCTAAAAGTTCTTAATAACGTAACATGATGCGTTGTTAAAGATGTTGATAATATGTGTTGGAAGGTTTGAGCTAGCAGTGAGAGACATAAAAGGAATCGAGACTCGAGAGTCGGGGAGCCGCAGGGGACCGGAAGGTCGTCTTGGCGTTACGGCGTTTCCGCTGTTTCCTTCCTTTGTTACCACTCCAATAAAGTGAACTATTTTAACGACTTGAATAGCTTAAAGGAATTATAATGAAAACTTTTGATATGATATTTTTTTCATTTGATTGCGTATTTAAGTTAAAAATATTAAAGTGATAAATAAATTAAATATAAAATATAAAGATTGTTCAAAAAATAAACAGCTATTATAAGATGTTGCATTTGACTACAGACCGCATCGCACCTCCGCTCAAATAGTGTAACAATTCAAAAAATCGTAAAAATCACTTATTGTACCATTTGTATCGTATTATGCCATAGTTTTATCTCAAATGCTGATCTACTACTGTTTTCAATGATTTGATAGTGTATGGCGTTGGTCGGAAAAACGAAAAAAATAGGCAGGAGCAACTTTAAACCCCTTTCACTCGAGAATCGTTTTTTTGACTTGTGACACTACTTGAGCGGAGGTTTTTTTTTTCGGAATGTCTCAATTACTGTTAGCCTTATGGGCTGTTACAGCTTCACCGGTCGCGGGGGCGAGCGGAGTGCTCAGCCAGAATTTAAAGGTGTAGGGCTGTACGCCCTCCACCCTAAGGGTGTCTCCTGTGAGACCGAACCTCGGCTTAGGGTGGGTTCGTGATTTGCGATGAGAGGGCTAGTGGCATTGTTTT
Organism: Apodemia mormo; assembly: GCA_036924255.1. Classification (NCBI taxonomy): domain Eukaryota; kingdom Metazoa; phylum Arthropoda; class Insecta; order Lepidoptera; family Riodinidae; genus Apodemia; species Apodemia mormo. Next base: position 22,008,282 of record JAUPFN010000008.1, read on the forward strand.
GTCCGTTCGCCGAACCTTGCCCTTGGGCTCGGTTCGCCGAAGGGCGAAACAGGGGTCCTCGTCGCCGCCGGCGGCGACGGTGTCGCGAATATAGGTGTGTAGTGTTATCGTGTAAACCGTTGACCAGAGTTATCGGGTCATCGGGATCGGTAAGAAGGTGCGACATGAATACTAATCCGTGCATTTGACTTATGAGTCATGAATTTGTTATGCCATTCTTTGATTGATACAAACTCACTGCACGAACTAGTTTAATATTCTCCGTGTTGGTCCCGGGCTACTTTAGAGAATAGGTCAACTGCCGTTCTGCCAGGCAGGTCGTAAAAGGTGATCGATTGGTTATACGAGTCACTAACATCGTGGCTACTAGGTGGTAGAGCTCTGTGTTGTCTCGTCCGGGCCTGGTACTACCGCCTTACCTATTCCTTCCGTAATAACGTTAGTGCTTGTCACTGTCGTATTCCGGTTTGGAGGGTCGGGTAGCCGGAAAACTTGTGTATGTGGCATACGACCTCACCAGAAGATAGCAACGCACCACTAACACCTTTGATATCTATAGGCAATGGTTGACTCTTTTCACCAGGAGACCTATCTGCTTATTTGCTATCTAAAAGAATATAAAAAAGTCGGTATTACCAGACCCGGGCGATAAAATGCAGAACTCTACCACCTTGTAGCCCCGCTGGTAATGATTAGTGTAGCCAATCGGTCGCCTTTCACGACCTGCCTATCAGAACGGCAGTTAGCCTACTCTTCAAAGAAGCCCGGGACCAACACGGGGAATATTATTATATATTTATTATTGAATAAATTTACATAAAGTTAAATTTATATTGTAACTAGCTGTGCCCGCGACTTCGTTCGCGTGGAAAAAATTCTAAAATAAAAACCCGCATAGTTCCCGTTCCCGTGGGATTTCCGGGATAAGAACTATCCTATGTCCTTTCTTGGGTCTCAGACTATATTTGTACCAAATTTTACCCAAATTGGTTAAGTGATTTGGCCGTGAAAGCGTAACAGAGAAACAGACAGACAGACAAACAGACTGACAGAGTTACTTTCGCATTTATAATATTAGTATGTATAGAATTTTTTGCCTGCCGGTACATTCAAGAAGTCTAATACTGAATGTGCATTGTGCAGTATGACTTAACATTACAACATCTCTATCAGTCTCAGCCGATTATGAAGAATAAATCATCTATCTACCTACCTTCCAGATAAAAAATAAGTTAGACAGTAAACTTATCATTCCCATCAGGTAGATATCAACGTGATATTAACAACTTAATTTAGGCGCTGAACGTCTTTTTTTATCTGGTCAGGTCATGCTGTTCTATGAGATAAGAAAAAAGATTTATGACTTTGATAGCGACTGATTTTGCCCCAGTACAGAAACATTGCTTATCACTGGCATCCAAAAATACGCTTTCACAATAGAATGTAATATTTTAATACAACAGAAAAGGTATCAAAACGTAAAAGAAACGATACATGGGAAAAGATAAACTATTGGATGAAAACCATCGAAACGTCTTTAGGAATATTCTCAAGTTCTCAAAAAGATTTAGGATCGTCAATTAAAGTAAAAAAAAATCATATCTTTGATCAGGTATTTCAAGAGAACGGAATAAAAGTCTGCAATTGAATGCAAAATTTCAGCAAAATACTGAGTATGAAGATTCTAGGCCAAGATTAATGATTTGAAATACAAATTGGTGTCATTTTTTTCATTTCAAAGAAGTGTGAAAAGAAATAAAAGCTTTTTAAAAGAAATAATGGCTTTTCTCACACTACTTGGTGATTTCTGTACTGCACTCATATCTGCAATTTGTACACAATACTCACTTTATGACACACGTGGCAGAAAAGCTACCTAAACATAACTTAGATGACTTTTTAAAAGAGCACTTTATGATGAACAGGCTTAACCTTTTTCCCAAAAATCCAAAGGAAACTCAGGAAAGCCATTTTTACCTATATTAAGTATAAGACAACAGTCTGCACAGATGAAAGAACACACGAATGTATACAATATCTCTACGGCTAGAATATGTCGTACTGTTTGACAATTACATTCAACTTTAATAAGAAATTAAAACCTTAAGGAACTACATTGTTTTTTATATCATAAGATAGCGAACAAGCAGATGGCTCTCCTAGCTGAAAAGAGGCAACCATCGTCTATAGACATCAAAAATGTTATTATTGCGTTGCTAACCGTGCGGCGAGGTCTTAATGCCACATGCATAAGTTAGTAAATAAAAGACTTGATCAATAAGGGATACGCCAAAGTTATACCAAAGACCAAGGCACCAAATAAAGTATAGTGTCTCCTACATTTTGCAGGCACCATTCTCATAAAGCTAGGAAAATTGAGAGTTATGCGTGATATATAAAGATGATTTTTACAACCTCTTAAAGTCTAAACTATGATCTCAAACCTACAGTTAGTTACCTTAAGCATTTAACAAAGAAAATTTGACACACGATCTGTAATGACAAACTCATTTAACTATAATATACGAGTATGTACTCGTTATATATAGCAATCGTTATATATAGCATATATGTATATGCTATATATAACGATCACTACAATCGACAGAATCGATCACAAGGCCGAGAAATTTCGTCACATTGAACCATTCGACACCTAGCCCAGTTGGATAAAGAGTGCCGGCCAGAGGCAATGTCATAACTTCAAATCCTGACACATAAAAAAGTATTTTTGTGATTATTTCTAGCACGGGAAACCATAAAAACTTACAAAGCGCGGGATAAGTGCTTAGATAGATAAGAAGAACTTCAGTTGTTACTTTTTGTCTTAATGCGGTTCAAATCACAGTCACCACAAATATTGAACAAATGTTTATGCAAATGAAATTGAGACAAAGAGATCATGATTATTTTAGATATAAATGATCAGAAGAGTCAAATAGCTATCGGAAGATTACAAAAATACTTCACTTATCTTCGAAGCACTTAGTTTCTCATCCCATCCCATCAAAAAACCCAAGGGTATATAGACACATTTGTGAATGGCCACATAAGGGAAAACTACATTGAAATAAGAAAATTCACATAGTACTACGACGTTTCAGAAAATATCTTATTAGTACTTACGTAATTTTATCACTTTTCATAAATCGTTTACCTTTGATAAATAGTCAATGATGAAATCAGAGTATGGTATCATTATATGTAAATGTCAGTAATGTGTATGACTTCAATAATTAAAATTTATTCCTAATAGATTACAGTTTTTTTAGCAATTATTAGAAATAAGAATTAATGTATTACTTACTGACTGCGTAAATGGTACTGGTATTTTATTCATTTACAATCCTGGTGGCTTATAAAGCTTTTTAAATTCCATTCGCGTAAAAAGGGTAGACATGGTTCACGAAACTCATGTTTTCATTCATTGGACAGTAACGCAAAATGAAATATCAAACAGTCCACATGACAAAGAAGCTTTGAAGCTTTATATGAGCTTAATAGTAAAACGAATCTATGGACTACCAAAATGTTAAAGCTTTATATTTTTTTTTATTATACCGATAAATCAAGCGTAATTAAATTTAAGTTTTAGTAGTAAGTAAATTATGGATTTGTAAAAAGAGGAAATTATATATTATGTTTAGATTATAAGTCTATTACTTCAAAATATTTTTGAAGTAATATATTTATAATCTAAACATATACAATTGAACCTATAAAGCGATAATCTATAAAACTATGGAAAAATAAATCACAGTTCTAGAAATACAAAATATGGAAAGAAATGGAAAGGAAGAGCTGTAACTTTTGTATCTAAGTTTATGACTATTCACTTTTTCTGTAACAATTTTATTGGCTTTGTTAGATTTACATCTAGTTATGTCACGATCGCGTAAACTTAATGGGAGTTACACATTGACTTATTAATATATGTAAGTCAATGGAGTTATGTTCTATACTATTAATCGTTGGCACTTGGTGAAACTGCATTTTAATTTTAATTGTAAAACACTTGTACTGGTTTCACTACATATATATTCTTCCAAATTATTTAAAGTCTACCGGTTTCGCGTATTAACGCATCTTCAGGACTTATAGCTAAACAAGAATGACAATTGACAGTTACATACATTGACAAATAATATTGCTTGTAGTGGGTACATTTATATAAAGAATAACAGACCTAAGATGTTACCAAATACGTGAAAATATGTTTCCCCCAAAATGGGGAAATATTGATATTATTCAAAAAATTCAAACTGACAACTCTACTAATTAAAAACAAAAAATAAGTTAATTATACTTACAATATAAATTTGAATAATTGTCAAATAATTAAAAATATGTCAAATTATATAAGATATCAATAACTATTATTTATGGTCCATGTAAAATGTCAAATTATATAAGATATTAAATAATAACGAGAAATAACGTCAGATTAATAATAAATAATTTGTAATAATAATTACGAAATTAAAATAACTTAATTAACTACAACATTAAGCAAAAATATTTAGTAATGGAGATGTGTTAATATCGGTCCGGTCATTAAGGAGGAATGACTGTTTTTTTAACCGGTTTATTACTAAAGCCTCTAAACCATTGAGTTTTCGGCCCTTATCACATATATGCAAAATGGTTACGTTATCTGGAGACTCAAATCTATGACGTTCTTTTATTAAATGTTGTGCAAAGGCCGATTCTCCTTTTTCCAAACGCCAGCTTCTGGTATGTTCTTTAATTCTCGTTTCGAAAGATCTTCCGGTCTGTCCCACGTATGTCGCGTCACAATCCTGGCACTTTAACCTGTACACGCCACTTTTAAGCATACGTGATATTTTTTGTTTATGATTATATAACAACCTGTGTAGAGATTTTTCGGTATAGAAAGCTGGTTTACTGCCCTTCAATGACCGAACAGTGGCGTGCGAAATTCTACTTAGATATGGTACTTTAACCCATTTTTCCGCTTGTTTGGATCGTTGGTATCATAACCCGAATACAACACAGGAATCAACAGCTTTTTTTGTTTATTTCTTAATATTATATTAACCAATCTTGGATCATAGCCATTATTGTAAGCAATGCTTTTTATTGTTAATATTTCAGTTTTATAACTCTCGTGACTTAATGGTATGGACAAAAGTCTATTGATCATCGCGTGAAATGCTGCATGTTTATGACTCGTAGGATGATGCGAATCAGACGGTATAATGTTGTCACAATATGTATCCTTACGGTAGATATCAAATAATTGTTTTCCATTCACTATTCTTATATTTATGTCTAGAAAATTTATTTCCTGTTCTCCAATCTCCATGGTACTTGAGTGGATACATGGTACAACTGGATACTTGAGTTTAATGAATTTAGAAAAGTGAGAAAGTTATGCAATTCTTGTCTAGGGCCTTTCCACAAGCATAAAACATCATCCACGTATCTGTACCAATATGAGATATGTTGTGTAAAACTCTCACAATCAAGAATTTGTTTTTCTATACTGTTCATATATACCTCTGCACATAATGGTGAAAGCGGACTCCCCATTGCTAACCCTTCAGATTGTTTGTAGATGTTGTTGTTAAACACAAAGTAGTTCTGACTGAGGCATACGTCTATCATGTGATTCATATCCACAATTTTCTGTGGTTCAACCTTCGATTCCACCATAATGTCATTCATTGCCTCTTTACATCCTTGGATAGTTATACTTGGAAAGAGGTTTTTTACATCAAAGGACACCAGAATACTATTTTCAGGTACTTCTATGTTTTTAATTTTTCCTATCAAATCCAGACTATTTTTAATGGAGTATTGTGGGTCGAATGTCGTTAGGTTCTTAAAAATATTATTTACCACCACAGCTAAATGATAAGCAGGGGCTGCAGTATAGGAAACTACCGGACGAATTGGTACATTTGGTTTATGTAATTTGTAATACCCATATAGTCTAGGTATTTGCGGATTCATGATTTTGTATTTAAAAGTATCTGTTGGTTTAAAAATGCTGTTGGGTGTGCGTATTGTATTTTTTACTACTTCAGCATACTTTTTAGTAGATCTTGTTTCAAGACCGAGAATAACCCGCTTTTTAAAAAATTATTGATCTTATCTATGTAGTCATGTTTGGTTGTTATCACGATAGTATTGCCTTTATCCGCTTTGGTCACAATTAGATTATTTACTAATATTTTATTTTGAATGTCCTTTACCACATTTTTAATTAGTAGAGTTGTCAGTTTGAATTTTTTAAATAATATCAATATTTCCCCATTTTGGGGGAAAAATATTTTCACGTATTGGGTAACATCTTAGGTCTGTTATTCTTTATATAAATGTACCCACTACACGCAATATTATTTGTCAATGTATGTAACTGTCAATTATCATTCTTAAGTCCTGAAGATGCGTTAATACGCGAAACCGGTAGGCTTTAAATAATTTGGAAGAATATATATGTAGTGAAACCAGTACAAGTGTTTTATAATTAAAATTCAATGGAGTTACGTAATTAGCGTAAACTGACATTTCGTGCAGTTAGCAAAACAAATCACGCGAAGGCCGCCGTTTATAAACCCCTTCGCTATCGTAATATGCTTCAGTAACTTATAGATGATTCCATATCAGTGCAACCTGCAGGAGTCACTGATTGCGTGGACTTTCATTGCGGACAAGAATTATATTATACAGTATGTAAAAAAAAACCTGTTCAATTGTCAAAGGCATTATATAGTAGCTTAATACAGTCCTATCTGTGTCATTATTTTCTGGATCTTGATAGATAAATTTTCAAAATATTTGCTCGGTTTAAGGGGAAGTTCCTCAATTTTAAAACTAAAATGGGCACTGTAAAACGATATTTTTTTATTAAAAGAATTTTTTTGGTAATGTCTTTGAACTCCCTGTATACCTATTTCGGATCGGACAGGGTTTTTTCCACACTAGTTTTAGTCGTACCTACTTATAACATTTAATAATTATTTAATAAAAGTCTAATAAAACTTAATGAAAATTTCTTTTTTCTATTTTCTAATATATATTTCTAACATTTACTCATGACTGTTCACGTGATCCAAATTTATTACTTCCTTTTACTCACTCGGATGAAAAACATTTTTGACTGTGACTTTTGACTAAGATCGGTTTTGGTAATAAATAAAATATTCGTAATAAAATAAACTGTAATTTTGGTAATGACAAAACTCATAAATTACTGGAATTTTTGAGTTTTGTCATTACCAAAATACAAATTATTTCTTTATATAAATTAGTTTAGAAATTATAGTTCATTGAAATACGTCATTTTTGGGTTGAGCGTGTAAATATCACAGTAGGTACACAGTTTTATTGTTTCGTTCTCAAGAGGAGTTTAGTGTACAGTTAAACTTATGTTTGTGGGTTCACAATCCTGGTTCCTCGGTTTCCATCCCAAATTTTTATCTATTTTTATTAATATCTTTATTATTTTCGGTTCCAATTCTAAAAATTATCAATTTAAAATTTTATAATTTCCTATGTAAATGTTTAGTACTTACAATTTGTTAGGTGGTGGTGGTGATAGGTTTCACCAAAAAAACATGAAATAAAACATTTTTGTAAGTATATTTTTTTCAATAAAAAATAATGTAAACTGATATTTATTATTATTTAATTTATTATTATATTTTAATTTCATCATTTCTTGAAAGAATTATTTGTATTTTTAAATTTCTAGAAGCACTGAAATTTTTTAATTATTTTTATCTTATAGAAATGTCAACTTTTTTCTGAATAAAAATTTCACTGTGGTCGAGTACCTAATTATTCTAAAAGGGAATGACCACATTTTATGACTTGTTCGGCTCTATGCGTCCAAGTTATTGTTTAACTAGTATTTTATATGCTTCATATCAAAACAAAAGTAGGTGTAATAAAAAATTATCAGCAAAATTTGTCATTTTAAGCACGATAACATATTTTGTACCGTCGTACATAACTTTGCTGTTTTTTTCTATAGGTATCATTATATTAAGAAATCAATTTTCATGCCATGATGATTGATGATAACTCACATTTACCATATTATATACATGTATCAAAGTACATTATAACAAACAAAACTTAACGATGAAAAACAGAATTCACATCTAGTGTATGATTTTTTACTAACTGTCAATTATTTCACATATCACAATAAAGTATGGCTCGATAGCAAAAAAACAATCGATTCGTATGACTGATCGGATTGGATAGGTATATAACTTTCTGTATATGTAAGTACGCAGGTACTCATAATTCTTCACATATAACGAGCTATTTTCCGGTTTAAAAGCAATGGTAAAACAGAAATTCGAGTTTCAATAATAAACAATGTCGGGTAAATGTGATTAATATAAATATTGCTAAATAAATTTTACGAATTGATATAACCGCGAAGTAAGCAAATAGTTTGCATGTATTAGGTATGGCTGCTATCCAATGATACAAATGCGTAATAATACATTTATATACACTAAAATAATACATTTATATATACTAAAATACGTTTCATAAGCGCCCAAAACAACAAATACAAACATTTGTGGTGACCACACAAACACTTTTCCCTGTCGTGACAGTCTTTTTTTTATATCATAAGATAGCAAACAAGCAGATGGGTCTCCTGATGGAAAGAGTCAACCATCGCCTATATACACCAAAGACGTTAATGGTGCGTTGCTATCTTGTGTCTAATTCCACATGCATAAGTTTACCGGCTACCTTACCCTCCAAACCGGAACACGACAGCGACAAGCACTGACGCTATTGCGGCAGGATTAGACAAGGCGGTGATACCTGACCCGGGCGAGACAATGCAGAACTCTACCACCTAGTAAAGTAGTAGTAGTCTCGAGCCCACTAAATACGTAGTCAGTGTCAGAGGGCCTGTGTCAACCTATTTTTACTTCATGTAACACAATATTGAGTCGCAAAATTCTTAGCTAATATTATCTTCTGTCTACTGAGAGTAATTCTTATAACTCAAACTTTTTTCATAAAAATACTTAGACAAGGGGAAAAGTATTAGGACAAACTGAACCTTCCTAGCAACTTGGCAAACTTTATTAAAAGACATTATAGAACGGATAAAACCTAAAAAACTTTTGACAGCTATTTATAAAACTAGAAAACTTTTTAATCATTATAATGAACTCATTTTTACGCGCCTACAAAACCGGGTTATACTGACTACAAATTCTTATTTAAATTAAAGCTAGTCATACTAGGCATTTCATAAACAACATTTAACCCCGTATTGGTCTGGGCTCCCTATGAAGAATAGACCAACTGCCGTTCTGCCAGACAGGTCAAAAGACACGACTTATTGGCTATACGTGTCACTATCATCGTGACTAGTCGGTAGTAGATTCCAACAATGTCTCGCTCGGGTATAATATGGTACCACTGCCTTACCTATTCCTGCCGCAATAGCATCAATTTTTTAAATTGCCGTATTTCAGTCTGAAAGGTAAGGCAGCCGGTTGACTCATGCATGTGGCATTGCCATACTAGCAAATGGGTAGTAACGCACTATTAACATCTTTGGAGTGTATAGGCGATGGTGTCTCGTTTCATCGGGAGAGTCATCTTATTATTTGCTATCTAATGAAATTAAAAAAAGCGGTATCTGGTTCAAAAACTTTGTACCATCTTGAGAATAAAAAAATGATTCTTTGCAGGAATATAGGTGTCACAAGTTATTATAGATAATTTATAATTACAAACATATACAACAAGAGTATATGATTTGCATCATTAAGAAAATACACTTTTCGACAGTCAATAAAACATAGGTATTACTGGTAAACACACCAATTATAATTTATACTATTTTTGAATTTCAATAACACCTGTAAACTTTTTATCATAACACCATTGATAATACACACTACACATGTTGAATATTGAAAGTTATTTGTTTATTCTATATTTTTGGTGTGTGTAATTATAGTTGCTATCATTCTCTCCAATCCAATATAAATCTATGCTAAACCACATAAAATTTTCATTTTATTTTAACCAATCACGGACAGCACAAACCCAGTAGCCATTTGTTGAGTATAATATTTTAAGCACCAATTGTAATGAATGTGGAGGAATTAAATTTTTAAATATTCACGGGACAAATTACACTAACACAAGCAAATTATTTGCTTGTGTTTTGATGTGTGACAGTCAACGATACTAATACATAGAAATACATATATGTGTAAATACTGGAATATATTTAAAAAACATCCAAACCCGAAATACAAACATTAATGCTCATCACACAAATGCTTGTCCCCATCGGGGATTCAAGCCGAGTCCCGTCGATTGTGTAGTCAGGGTCGCTAACTACTCGACCAACGGGGCGAATGTGGAGAAAGCGAGACAAGTCTGCAAGGATCATGATGTATGGCACTCGGTTTTCTCTGCTTAGCACGTTAGGGATCTGGAGTGAAGATATGTATGTATGTATCTAAAATAAAAATAAAAATCTCTGGAATCGACTGAACGTCGCTAGTTGGATCACTATGCGATTTTAAATAATAGTCCAGAGACACAAACGTCCGATACTGGCAGTAATTAATATTTTAAGAATTTTCCACTAGCATGTAATAACGAATAAAAAAGCGTCAAATTGATTATAGGAGTTATAGCTTTAGGGAGATGGTCGCAGGTTCAAATCCCGCGTGTCGATATTTTTCTTTGTCGTTTTTAAGGTTTTTCCAGTTTCCCAAGCACGGAGTGAGTGCTATAACACAAAAATAATTAGAAATACGAAAGTACTGATCAAAATTATAAATGTGAGTTTCATCTGTAACGATGAACTCATTTAACTAGTTATACGTATGTATGCCTAGCGATCAGTACAATCGACGTAATCGATCATATAGCAAAGAAGAATTTCGCCGCCTCGAGCCTGTCGACACTAGCTTAGTGGAAGAGCTTTACTCAAAATCCCGGCTTTAGGGAGATGGTCGCAGGTTCAAATCTCGCGGGTCGATATTTTTCTTTGTTGTTTTTAAGGTTTTTCCAGTTTCTCAAGCACGGGGTGAGTGCTATAACACAAAAATAAATTGATTATAACCTGGATCCACAATAAAAAACATAACTTTGGAATTTTTTCCATTATTGCAGCTATTCAACTTTAGTGTACCAGTAATAAATACTGGCAAAATATTGAGAAATATAATTTAAATGATGTAACAATACAGCATTTTTTGTGTTAACTCCATGCTAGATCCAATCACTAAAAATAAATTCTGGTAAAAATATGGCAAGAATAAATTGATAGGTAAATCCTTACTTTAGTAATGATTTTTGAAACAAAAATCACTAATTTATTTTTAAAGTACTCTAAGATGTTGTACTTCATGCAAATTTTGTCTCAAAAAGGCAGAATTGATTTAAATTACAAACTGTAGCAGCTCACTGGCTTACGTCTAAGTAAATATATTGCAAATAAATGAAAGCTTATTCCTACTCCTATTCTGCAATTTTTTTTTATCAATTACATTTGTCCTTTGTCATCAACACATACTCAATATAGTTCTTACAATATCAACATATATAATAACAAACATCAATACATACTCAATATAGTTCTTACAATAAATGATAATAATAAATCAATCGCAAAAAATCTTTCAAATGTAAATCTGCATTTACAATTATTTTTTTTAAATAATGTTTATTACAATTATATTTTAAAAATTCCTAGATAGATTATGGCTAGGCATCTCGTGAAAGGCGAGAGAATACTAATACATGTCACTAACGTTGTGACTTCTAATTAGGTGTCTGCTACGTATCCGGTAAACTTACGCACGTGGCATTCCAATTCCGCCCCCATGGATTGCAACACACTATTATTTGGTGCATATAGGCGACGGTGATCTTAGTCTAGAAAACTAGCTGCTTTTCTTAACAAAAAATATTCATACCATAATATATTTAGTTTATAGAAGTTAGAAAAAAGTAGAGTTGTCTTAGACGTTTTCACGTTATTCAATGAACGATTGTATATGTTTCCCCATGATTTGGCACTCTACTTAACATCATCGTTACATTTCAAAATGTTTATTTAAAAGCCAATTTGAGGTTATTATTTTAACATTAACATTATTGATTAACATTTGATTTTAGTCCTATTGATATTTAATCTGAGAGTCTACAATGAATATTTATAGAAGAATATTAATTTGAGGTTCAATATTAATGTTAGAAAAAACAAAAATGCAAAAAGATCATCAATGTGATATTGAAAAACTACAGCCACAACGATGTCACGTTATAAAGTGCTGCTATCCTTCCACAGATTCCTGATGTCTTTCGCAATGTCTAATTAAACCTTAATTGAATTTAAAAAAGTAGTGAAATGAGAATAAAAATATTTTGAAGGTAGTACGGAATACCTTGTATTCCTTACTACAACTTTCGTTACCGATACGCGTCGTTTAATTTTCGTGTCTTAACTGCCACATTATCATCGACGCCAGATCCACATAAGCACTACTAAGCACTAACTTACAACCCGGTTACAATATATTATATTGTAACCGGGTTGTAAGTTAGTGCTTAGTTTATAAAGCAAGGACTGGATTTATATGCCTTTATATCTTCAGAATTTTGTATTTGTAAATTTCACCGAGTATGCAATACAGAAATTAATATTATATAAGGTCGGGTCAAAAGTATATTCCTTTGTATCAACAATATGAAAATAGCGTATTATTCATACAAAGGAATATATTTTATTAGATATATTTTTTTATTGATTTATAATAAGTATGTGCCGTTTTGATCGATTACTTGTTGCCATCTTGTGGGTAGTGCCATGTTCCTGTAGAAATTTTGAGATTTTTGATTAAAAAAATCTGACAGGTAGTGTTCACAGTGTTCTTTTGAGATTAGATTTATGCTTCCTAAAGATTTCTGTAATGAACGAAACAGGTGGAAATCTGATGGAGCAAGTTCAGGGCTATACGGAGGATGCATCAACACATCCCAGCAAAGCTCTCTCAATTTTTGCTGCGTGGCTATAGATAAGTGCGTTCTGGCGTTGTCATGGTGGAACACTACGCCCATTTTTATTTAAATTTTATTTCCTATTCAGTTTTGACCGGTTTTTCTCAATAGCTTTTTTTAACCTCATCATTTGCTGACAGTAGAGGTCAGAATCGATAGTTTTACCCGGTGGCAAAAGCTCATAGTGGACGATTTCTTTCCAATCCCACCATACACATAGCATCACTTTGTTGCGTGTCAGGCCAGGCTTTGCCACGGTCTGTGGGGCTTGTCCATGCATCGACCGTGATCTTTTTCGCTCATTCTTATCGTAAGTCACTCATTTTTCATCACCCGTAATCAACTGTTTAAGAAATGGTTCGTAATTGTTACGCTTCAACAAAGAATCGCAAATGGACACATGTTGCGTTAGGTTTCTCTCATTGAGATCATGCGATACCTAAATGTCAAGTTTTTTCTTGTACCCAGACTTTCGTAAATGACGTTAAATTGTTTTATGATCAACATCCAGTTCTTCAGCAATGTCGTAGCTACTAATATGTCGATCTTGCTCTACTTTCACAAAGATGGCACTGATTTTATCTGTGACGGGCGTCCAGAGCGAACCTCATCTTTCATACTAAAATTTCCAGACTTGAAACGCTTGAACCACATTTGTGCTACTCTTGTTGATACTGCATTAGGTTTGTAAACCGCACAAATTTTATTCGCGGCGTTCGTCGTATTTTTACCTTTTTTGTAATAAAAAAATGTACCGAATTTCTTGGTCACACACTTTCACTTTGCTTGCTTGAAAAACAGTTGAAAAATAGCGGGAACTAGTTTTTTTTTTTATTTATTGCATCTTCAGAATGTCACATTTAATGATATTAAAACCAGCCAGTTACATTTAGTACAGCCAAAGAGGTTTGATTACTAATAATACATTCAAAATACGAAAATACTTTTGCCCCGACTTATTACAATCCATGCTACAGATTAAATAATAGTTACTATCTACTCTCATACTGTCATATCTGTACGTACAATAAACAAACATAATCCAATATAATCGATTAATGTTTGCTGATTTGAAATAACTTTAAATTTTAAACAGTACATGACCGTTGGATTAAAAATCTTTTTTTTAAATTCAAATAAGACATTAGCATAAATAAGTATATATTTTTTTAATATTGGTAGAGAAGCACTTGATCACGATCTCACCTGATGATAAGCTAAGATGCGGCCTAAGATGGAACGCACTTTCCTAGAAGGTACCTGTTAAAGTTAAAAATAATTTGAAATAAAAATTCTCGAACATCGTCCATCCCTTACAAGATGCAGACCATTGACATGAATACCATTATCAAGCAATGTGGTTTCTAACATTAAGAAAATAGGGATATACTGAACCTGAATATACCTATGTATTCTAAAATAATAGACAAAGGTAATGTGTAAAAGGTGATTGAACAAAAGCGTCTCCCAATATCGCGATAGTGACTGTAATGTGTGTTATTCTTATACACATACATGTTCGTGTATAGCTAATAAGTATATTCCTTAATATAGCATTTCTATATTAATTAATATATAACCAATGTATTAGTATTGTTCGAATCGCCAGTGGAGACACAAGACATAATCGGCCATCGGTTAATAGTCTCACCTGTCATGTATCGTAACACTGCCTTTCCAATAGGAAAGGCAGTGTTACTCTAATGCTATTGCATAGCAGCAGGAATACCTGCTGCTATGCAATAGCATTAGAGTTTGTTAGCGATTCCGATTTGGAGGGTAAGGTAACTGATAAATTTGTGCAAATAGCATTTCGAACCGCCATCCGAATATTATCACACCATTAATATCTTTTTTATTCACATCATAGATATAGGCTAAGATTGTTTCCTTTTTAATCAGTAAAGCCATCTATTTTTTAATATTCTATGCAATCAAAATTTTATTTTTTCCCCGTGTTGGTCCCGGGCTCCTTTGAAGTATAGACCAACTGCCGTTCTGCCCGGCGACCGATTGTCTATGCAAGTCACTATCATCGTGGCTACTAGGTGATACAGTTCTGCATTGTATCGTCCGGATCTGGTACCACCGCCTTACCTATTCCTGTCGTAATAACGTCAGTGCTTGTCACCGTCGTGTTCCGATTTGGAGGGTAAGGTAGCCGGTAAACTTATGCATGTGGCATTAGACCTCGCCACAAGATAGCAAAGCACCATTAACCCCTTTGGTGTCTATAGGCGATGGTTGACTCTTTCCATCAGGAGACCTATCTGATCTATCTGTTTGCTATCTCATGATATAAAAAAAGTTTACAACTTGTCACGACTCATATATGAATTCTGCAAGGCCCTTGAAATCTAGAATAAGATACTGTTCAAACTCAATGAAGGTCTGAAAAATAAAGAAGAAGCAAAAGGCATAATTTGTTAACCCGCGCCTACCACAATTTTCATCGCATTAGCAGCACTAAAACATAACAACATCGCCTTCATTTGGTGGAACATCGGTGGAAATATATTTTATTTTTAAATCAAAGTAAATATGACAAATATTGCTTGCTTGATTAATTGATTGTGATAAAAAAGTTGTTTTAATAATACTAAAATACTTTTACTATTGGGTCATTCCATGTCAAATCGACCAATAGTTGGAATCGACCCCTTTCGATTTGGATGAATTTTGGTCAGAAGTTTTCTTTTATCATAAAACGAAGTTCTGCCAAAGGAAAAAAAATAAAAAAAATTTTTTCGAAAGATATACAAATTCAAAATTTCGCGATTTTTCCAGTTTTTCAATTTTGTTTTTGCAATATCTCGAATGCTATTATAGATACAGGAATGAGCTTTCGTTCGTTTACAAGGGGACACTTGGGGCTATAGAAAAAAAAATATTTTGAAAAAAAATTTTGAAAAATGCCAAATTTGTAAAATTTTGAATTTTTGAAAATCGTCAAAAATGAAGACCGCCATGAAAATTTTGGCACAATTTTTTTGTATGATACCTTGTAATGATCTTAAAAGATCCTGGAATTTTTGGATAGGGGTTTTTTTTATTTCAAAAATATGAATTTTTGAATTTAAATTTGAATTGTTATTAAAGTAAATTTGAATGTAAAATTGAATTTTTGATTTGTAAATACTCAAAATTACAATATTATGTATCTGCATAACTTTAACTTGTATAGAAGTTGCAAAAAACAAAAATATTTTTTTTCTGAATTAATAATTTTTTTTTGAAATTCAATAATTCATATTTTTTAAATAAAAAAACCCCTATCCAAAAATTTCAGGATCTTTTAAGAACATTACAAGGTATTATACAAAAAAAATTGAGCCAAAATTTTTATGGCGGTCTTCATTTTTGACGATTTTCAAAAATTCAAAATTTTACAAATTTAGCATTTTTCAAAACTTTTTTCCAAAATATTTTTTTATCAATAGCCCCAAGTATTCCCTTTTAAACAAACGAAAGCCCATTCCTGTATCTATAATAGCATTCGAGATATTGCAAAAACAAAATTGAAAAACCGGAAAAATCGCAAAATTTTGAATTTGCATATCTTTCGAAAAAAAATTTATATTTTTTTTCCTTTGGCAGAACTTCGTTTTATGATAAAAGAAAACTTCTGACCAAAATTCATCCAAATCGAAAGGGGTCGATTCCAACTATTGGTCGATTTGACATGGAATGACCCTATTGTTTAAATAAAAAATAAGCATGAATTGGCATAATAAGACCATAAAATCATTTTAAAAATATATATCCTGTAAAATATGCCAATGTTCTACCAAATGAGCGATAGGTACGTACTTAAGACACGTTTAATTTCGTAACTGAAGCCTACTTAAGAGAATCGAACGACATTTCACTAAATATAACAGTTAAATCAATAATACTTTATAACGTAGACTGCCATTCAGTACAGTAACATTATAAAATATTTACTTCTGTCAAGACAAAAAATCACCTCCACTTTGCATTTAGTTACGGTAGGTACCTCAAATAAAATTATTTTCTATTAAGATATCATTAAGGGCACATTAACTCTGGCGGTAAATTGGTGCGTACAATAAATACATAACAACTTACAGCGTTCTAATTTTGACTCAATATTATATTACGCATTTTTGTTTTTATTTATGTATTATTATTTTGTTATATATTATGGATTATTAAATAAAAAAAACATAATTAAGGAATGGTAAAAAAATTCACATTAATATGTACACGGCTTGCTAAACACATCGTCTGGCCATTCTTTCATTCTTCTTCTGTCTCTTTTTAATATATAACCGCACAATACTAATGGATAGCTATAACGCACTATAACAAAAGTGTTGCTCAGACATTTCAGACCGTACAGTTCCCATCTACCAAACGTGCGACAAGGAACTTTGTTTTTTTTATATCATATGATAGCAAATAAGCAGATGGGTCTCCTGATGGTAAGAGTCAGCCATCGCCTATAGACACCAAAGATATTAATAGTGTGTTGCTACCTTGAGGCGAGGTCTAATGCCACATGCATAAGTTTACCAGCTACCTTACCCTCCAAACCGGAACACGATAGTGACAAGCACTGACGCTATTGCGGCAGGAATAGTTAAGGCGGTGGTACCAGACCCGGGCGAGACAATGCAGAACTCTACCACCTAGTAGTCACGATGATAGTGACTTGCATAGCCAATCGGTTGCCTTTTACCACCTGCCTGACAGAACGGCAGTTGGTCTATTTTTCAAAGGAGCCCGGAACCAACACGAGGATTTTATGTTTTATATTATACTAGCTAACCCGGCAAACGTTTTTTGCGGTAAAAATTATTATACATATAAACCTTCCTCTAAATCCTTCTATCGATTAAAAAAACCGCATCAAAATCCGTTGCGTAGTCTTAAAGATCTAAGCACACATAGGACATAGGGACAGACAGCGGAAAGCGACTTTGTTTTATACTATGTAGTGAAGATAGCAAGCAAGCAGATGGCTCTTCTGATTAAAAGAGACAAACATCTCCTATAGACAACAAAGATGTTAATGGTGCCTTGCTGTCCGTGTGGCGGAATAGTAATGCTACATACATAAATTTACTGGCTAGTTTATCCTCTAAACCGGAATATTTAATGTTTGTATTGACGATATTACGGAAGGAACAGTTAAAGCGTCGCGTTGGTACCAAATCCGGGCGTGACATTACGAAACTCTACTACGTATAGACATATTTAGCCTTTGACGAACTGCCCGGCAGAATGGCAGATGATCTATTCTACTACGGGGTCCAGACCAGCATTAGTATAATAATCGTAAATTCGTAAATTTAATCTACTGTGTTTCATTGATACACTATTAAATCTATATATATATATATATATATATATATATATATATATATAAAAATCAATCCCTATTGAAATTGAAATTGAAATTGAAATTTATTTATTGTTAAGAATACATTAGTTATAATACATCCGCGTATTCTACCAAATTGGCATGCAATTATTTTTTTAAATGAATATAATTATAAATTAAAACTACTAATTTAATATTACTTCGGCACAAAAATTTAAGTATTTGAACCAACAATAAATTAGAATAATTATACAATCGTCATATGCCTGTCATGGTTAATATTTCCAAACTTTTTAAATAACATTATTATTTAGTAATCTAATAATAAACCTAATCTACTCTATAATTATAAACAAATGTTACGAAATATCTATAGCCTGAAAAGTAAAAACGTAGCAAAATATCTATCAAATTTCGTGCAACTAATTTAGCATCCATTTAAATAATAATAATAAAAAAGACAATAACAATTTGATGGAATGAACTTAGAAATAATAATAGGCCATGGTTCTAATATTAATCTTTATAATTTAAGAAAACATCTTGTACTGTATAATAAACTTTGTTAATTAAAAAAGATTGCAAAGCTGCTTTAAACTTATTTATTGGCAACATTCTCATATCTTTTGGTAGTTTGTTATAAATTTTAATGCACATAACATAGCAGTTCTTTCCTACAATGGAACTAGTTAAAACTGGCATAGTAATTTTATCCTTATCCCTAATATTAAAATTAGCTAAGTCTCCTAATCTAGGAAAAATATTCGAATGCCTTCTCACAAACATTGCAGCTTCATAGATGTACATACAAGGTAAGGTCATCAATTTTAGTTTTTTGAAATATGGTTTACAAGAAATGAAAGGGTCTATGCCACATATTGCACGCACACATTTTTTCTGAACGATCAACACTTTTTGAACATCTGTAGAATTTCCCCAAAGAATAAGTCCATACCTTAGCTTGGATGCTACTAATCCGTGATAAGAAGTTAAAGCTATATCTTCACCACAAATTTGTTTCAATCTAAAAAGAGCATATACTTGTGAATTAATATTATTACATAGTTTCTCTATGTGTGCCTTCCAATTACAATTTTTATGAAGTACAACTCCAAGATATTTAAACGTATATGTTTCTTGTATTGAGGTATTATTATAAGACATAGTAAGATTAATGGGACTAGTTTTATAGCTTTGAAAATGAATATATGTTGTTTTATTGAAATTAACTTTTAAATTGTTGGCATTAAGCCATTCTACTATCAGTTTCAGTGTATTATTGCATTCAATTTGAATTTGCGATATTTTGCTTGTAATCACAACAGATATATCATCAGCGTATAGATAACATTGGTGATCTGTGACTTTGGGCAAATCATTAATTCCTAGAATAAATAATGTTGATCCCAAAATACTTCCTTGTGGAACTGCATACTGAATTTCCTCACATTTAGACCTATACGTTTTCACTTCTAATGATTCGTCTACTTTTTCTATTTCTACGTACTGTTTTCTTAACGTGATGTAGCTTTTCAACCAATCATATGGTGGACCTCTTATACCATAATATTGACATTTTTGTAGTAGCAATTTATGGTCAAGTAGATCAAATGCCTTTGTCATATCGAAAAATAATACAACTGTCGATTTTAACCTGTTTATATTTTGCGTTACACTTCTTATAAGATTAAACGATGTTAGAGTGGTGGATTTATTTTTTTGAAATCCATTTTGGTCTTTGTTTATTATCAAATTTGTTTAAGTAACATGAGAGCCGATTGTGAAATGATTTTTCAAATACCTTGGCTATAATAGGAATCAAAGTTATAGGTCTATAGTTATTTAATATGTTTTTATCTCCCCCTTTATGTAACGGTTTTACAACAGATATTTTCAATTTATCGGGATAAATACCTTGCTCAAATGACATATTAATTAAATAAGTTATTATGCTTAATATGTAAGGAGCAACGGCTTTGAAAATAAAAGTTGATACACTGTCGCATCCAGTGGAGTATGTATTTTTAAGAGCCCGAATAATCTTATATATTTCTATTTCACTACATGGCGTTAAAAATAAACTTTGTCTTTGCTTAGAAACTAAGTTACAAGCATAGTTATTACTCTGTTAGTTTCGTTTTTTGCTAAGTTCACATAAAACCTATTGAAACTTTCTGCAATTTGTTGTGGGTCACTAACAATCTTGTTTTCTATGCACATTTCAGGTATGTTGTTTGGTTGAGCTAATTTTTGTTGATCATATTTTTTTATTATATCCCACATTGTTTTAATTTTGTTTTTCGCATTTAATAGCTTAAATTTATTTATAATCTTATGCGATGTTTGTATGCATTTTTTTAATATTGTTGAGTAATTTTTATAGTTTTTCTTATCTATAAATGTCTTTTTTGTATAATATTTAAATCTTAGATAACGCTTATAGTGCGCACGGAACTAGTTGGCCGCGCCTTACGTATTACGTATTACGTATGGCGCGGCCAACTAGTTCCGCGCGCACTATAGTACGACACGACACTCTAAGACCGTTTGTTATCCAGTTATGTTTCCTATCCTTTTGCTTTGTCTTAATTTTATGAAATGGTCACGACGACGATGGTATATTTTCCTTGGTCACGACATCACGCCTGAATGGCTGGACCAATTTCGGTAATTTTTTTTTTGTTGTGTTTGTAATTGTAAGGAGAAGGTTCTTATAAAAGAAAATATTGAGAAAAATGCGCGGAAAATTAGAAAATTTAAGAATACTTAACCACCATATAAAATTTAATGCCATTTTGGCTGCGTGGAAGGACAATCCCGTAGTCTTATATAAATTACGTGTCACGTTGTTTGTCCGCTATGGATTCCTAATATGTAAGGCAAAACAACGTTTGCCGGGTCAGCTAGTGATTTATAAATGCTTAATCGCTGCATTCACTATGCATGCTTGTGATAACTTATTAACATAAGGTTAACAAAGGATTTGTTTTTAGAATTACCAAGTGTTCCCGAACTAAGCTAGGTATGTATCTCGGAAATAGTTATGCGCGTACAAACACTTAAGCAGTTCATTTCTATTTATAGAGATTACTTATTTTCTACAAAAATACCGTTGACGTTTTATTTCAATACAATTCGCATGGCCTAGGGCTTTGTTTAAAATGGCATTCACGTAAAAAGGGTAGATATTACTCACAAAACTCGTGCTTTTATTTATTGTGCAGTCACACAATACGAAATATCAAACAGTCTATACGACAAATTAAATTCGAAGCTTTGAGGCTTTGTAGAGGCTTAAAGGGAAAAAGAACCGATAGATACGCTGTCAGATTCAGAACTACATTGCTTCGTATTATTGTAATGGGTGGCTAGTATGTATATCGCTGATTTTTTTTTTATATCATAAGATAGCAAACAAGCAGATGGGTCTCCTGATGGAAAGAGCCAACCATCGCCTATAGACACCAAAGATGTTAATGGTGCATTACTATCTTGTGGCGAGGTCTAATGCCACATGCATAAGTTTACCGGCTACCTTACCCTCCAAACCGGAACACGACAGCGACAAGCACTGACGTTATTGCGGCAGGAATAGGTAAGACGGTGGTACCAGACCCGGGCGAGACAATGCAGAACTCTACCACCTAGTAGCCACGATGTTAGTGACTCGATAGCCAATCGGTCGCCTTTTACGACCTGCCTGGTAGAACGGCAGTTGGCCTATTCTTCAAAGGAGGCCGGGACCAACACGGTGAATTGAACATATATTTACATATGTATATGTATTAGGTATTTGACTAACCTTTGCAGCTAAGCTTTGGAATTCTCTTCTTCCATGCATACGCTCTAGCCACCTTTAACCCTTCACTGCCGGTTTTTAAAAAAAAGTATAAAAGAATCTGACACTTTCTTGACTATAATAGTTTTACTACTAAGTTGTAATGTTCGATTTCCTTTAATATTATGAATGTGTTTCATATAGGGGAAAATAAGAGAAGTAGCTTATAAGGGTTTAATTAGATCTAAATTAAATATGCGCGAGCGAAGCCGCAGGTAACAGCTAGTTTTAAATAAATAAAAACCCAAATTAAAAATATTTACAAACAATGTTTATTTTTATAAACACTACCTTACGCTTCACGCTGAGATATGCAGAAACATTATCTATACATCTGTACAAATAAATAAAATTGGAGTGTCTGTTTGTAATATTAAAATAACCGTTTTTACTAAATGCATATGGATGTATACACGGTACATATAACAAAAAAACTTTTTTTTTAAATTTTTGTCTCTCTGTCTGTCTGCCTGTCTGTTTGTTCCGGCTAATCTCTGGAACGGCTGGACCGATTTTGTTACGACGACGGACGACGGGACTTTCACTGGCAGATAGCTGATGTGACAGGGAGTAACTTAGGCTATTTTTTTTCGAATTTTTTTCACGCGGACGAACCGGCGGGCGCAGCTAGTTTATTTATAAAATTATAATCTATGTTATTAGTACGTATATATATAACGTAAATATTATTAGTACGTAAATATATATATCTATAATATCTAGGTTATTAGTATGTATGTTTTGTTATTAGTATGATAATGCCGCCTTTTTGTACCCCTATTTACAATTTTAAGTTAAATGCGAGTATCGTTTTTTGGCTTAATTTTTTTACGCAATAAAGAGTAAAAAAATTCATTCATATTTTTAATAAATCAATTGTAATATCAAAAAAAAACGGAAAAATGGCGAAACTGGGGCGACTAAGATGCATCGTATAAAGAGGAAATCGAGCAATTCGAAATAGTGTATAATTCTATCTCCCTTTTTCACGGGGTAAATCCTAGAGATGTAAAATCCCTTTTTTGTTTCATCGAGTTTCAGTTCACAAAAAAATTGAGGAAGTTCTATTTCAATAATAAGATATAACGACAAGTCAAGCAACACGTAAGTTTGTAGTAGAAGGCATGTAGTGGCCCATTACATTCAATAGTCCGCGCGAGGGGAGAATTTTGATGACCTGTAGGTTGTAAGAAAAGTTTGCGTTGGATCACTGTACAAATCCGGAGTGCTATGTCGGGTTTTTCATAATCATTTTAGTTATTACTTAGCTGCTATACTAGGCAGTTATGAGAATACTCCATGTTTGATGTAACATAGCTTTTTACGTTAAAATACGTTCATATCTTTTTACATAAAGGAAAGCAACATCTGTCAAATCAATAACTTCTCAGTTGAGATTATATTGTTCAATAAAGGTCGGAAGTTTAAATTTTTATTATTTTTTATATAAGCAAATATTTGTATGCTTGTACTTTTAAATACAAACAACCTATGTTTTTTTTTATAGAAGAGGGGGCAAACGAGCAGGAGGTGCACCTGATGGTAAGTGATCACCGCCGCCCATGGACATCCACAATACCAGAGGTCTTGCAGTTGCGTTGCCGGCCTTTTAAGAATGAGTAAGATCTTTTCTTGAAGGCCCCCAAGTCGTATTCGTTTGGAAACATCCCTGCCGGTAATTGGTTCCACAACAAAGTAGTGCGAGGCAAAAAGTGTCGAGAGAAACGCACAGTTGTGGATTTCCAAACATCGAGATAGTGAAGATGGAATTTCAAATTTTGACGCGATGTCCGATGATGGAATTCGGCGGCAGGAATTAATCCAAATAACTCGTCGGAACACTCTTCATGAAAGATACGATAGAAGACACAGAGTGAACCAACATCTCTGCGCAATGCCAAAGAGTCGAGCCGTTTCGAAATAGCCAGGTCGTCAACGATTTGAACCGCTCTACGCTGAATGCGGTCAAAAGGAAGGAGCTGGTACTGAGGAGCTCCGGCCCAGAGATGAGAACAGTACTCCATGTGGGGCCGAATTTGAGCCTTATAAATTTGAAGGCGGTGGGCCGGCAAGAAGTACTGTCTCGCTCTGCTGAGCAAACCGAGCTTTTTGGAGGCTAGTTTAGCCTTACCTTCCAAATGACCGCGAAACTGAACGTAATTCGATATGTCAACTCCCAGAATCCCGATACTAGCTGAGGCTGTCAGGAGAGTATCCCCAAATCGAGGTAACACGACAAAGGGTGTCTTTTTAGCGGAAAACACGCAAAGCTGTGTCTTCTTGGGGTTAAAAGTGACCAGGTTTTGACGACCTCATTCCGAGACATCGGTTAGTCGATTCTCAACTTTGGACACAAGCTTATTTCGGCTCTCTTCGACGTGTTCCCGAAAAATACCGCTTCGGCCGGAGTATGTAGCATCACCAGTACTGTCATCTGCATAGCAATGTATGTTGCGAATTCGCATCATGTCATTGATATGCAGAAGGAACAGTGTCGGTGATAGCACGCAGCCTTGTGGAACACCAGCATTGATAGATTTAAGGTCAGAGCACGCGCCGTCAACTACAACCTTGATGCTACCTTAGACTAAATTTAGGTGTGTGTCACTCATTATTACACTTTCAGGTAGGACGCAAAAACGATTTAGATGAAATTTTATGTATAAACCTCTAAAACGAATAATTGATTTATTTACTACTTACTTTGCCCGCGAGGAAAAAATTAAAATAAAAGTCGCATAAGTCACTCCTTATTACCGTGGTATAAAAGATAGTGCCGTGATTTTACCCGCATAGTTCCCATTCCCGTAGGATTTTCTGGATTAAAACTATTCTATGTACTTTCTCGGGTATCAAACTACCTATCTTTGTACCAAATTTCATTCAAATCAATTCAGTGGTTTAGGTGTGAAGAAAAGTCAGAGAGACAGCCAGACTTACTTTAGCATTTATAATATTAGTATGGAAGTATGGATTAGTTTCTGTTGTTTGACCCTTATGAAAACTAAGTTTTTTGCCCTGGCTATGAACGTAAGTTATATTTGAAAAATCCTATTTAAAATATTAAGAAAACAAGTTATCCAGATATCTATTTATTTGCAATACTCTGTTCGATGAGTTTGGAAGTAAAAAACTTGTTTAATCTTTATTTGTTTATTCAGTGATGCTCAGGCCAAAACTTCAACACTTATATTTAACGAAGCATAATTTACTATCAAAATTGATTGATTTGATTACGTTTTCATACGTATGGTAATACAAATTAAAAAATAATAATCTGTGTTATATTAATAATATTATACGCATTAATTCGTTAACACGAATATATTTAAATATAGATAAAATATTTTAATATAAACGTAATGTATTATTACGAAAAGTAGTACTTTTCTTTTTAAATTCATGATACGAGTAGATACTCTGAATTTTGTCACATGTCCAAAATCAACCATTTAGGCAGCAGATGGGGAGGGGCACATTTAATTCTAACAAAAATTAGCACTTTATATATATTTATATATTTTATCCCTTAATCGAAAACCGGTATTCTTAAACCCGCATTATTTTTAAAAACCTATCTAACAATATCACATACACTGGGCTACGGGAGAAAAAAATAAATATTGCGCAGGAGTTAATTTAAAAGATTAATAAATATAATATAAATCTTTTTCTTAACTATGGCCCGACAAAACCGCCCACCCGCTGTACCGAGTCTTAGGTCAAGCTTAAAACATATCCTATGACCTAAGTTAAAATATATCACATCAATATAATATGCAACATCATATAAAAATCGGACAACTAGTTTTGGAGTGGAGGAGACGTTAAAAAATATTTTATGAATTAGAGTGAATGACGCCGAGTATTTCATTACATATATTTTTTTCTCTTGATTCGACTTCGACTATTCCTTAGACTAAATGGATTTTCTAAGAGAATGTTCTAAATTATCCGTGGTTTGTATATATATATATATATATATATATATATATATATATATATATATATATATATATATATATATATATATATATATATATATATATATATATATATTTAGGGTCATACATAAAAGAAAGTGTCCTATAAACCAACTCGCATTAAATTACTAATATTTTCAATAAATAAATTAATTAATTTAGAGATAAAATTATGAATCAGTTACAATAAGCAAAATGAGTGCAAAAGTTTGATAAATGAATTTAACCATACACAAAATAGTGTTTATGTGTGTATTTATAAAAGGATTATTCTTTATATCCGTGTACTCATATAGTATTAATGAAATATTATTTATTGTGTATTATATATTAGTGTATACAATATATGCAGTTTACGTCCAGAAAATGCTTGAAATTGACATGTTGAGAGTAGAGCACTACCTCAACGCTCCTTTTTTGATACTTGCAAAAGATCTTGTATTTATCTGGTGTCAATATTTAATTAATTTTTTTTTTCAATAATTTAAAATCAATAGTTAGATTGGTAGTAAAATGTATTAATATATTTTTAGTTAAAGATGTTATTATTAAGTGTTTGAAGGTTTGCGCTAGCGATGCGAGATATTAAAGGAGTCGAGACTCGAGACTCGAGAGTCGGGGAGCCGCAAGGGACCGGAAGTCGTCATGGCGTTCGGCGTTTCAGCTGTTTCCTTCCTTTGTTACCACCCAATGAAGTGAACTATTTTAACGACTTGAATTGTTTAAAGCAATTATAATGAAATCTTTCGATACATTTCAAACATAATGAAATTTGTAACTTATTGTCTTTCTGATTAAACATGTTTGTTTATTATTTTAAAATGTTATATAGGTAACATTTTTTTATATAGGTAATATGCAATATGCAATTGTTATATAGGTAATATGCAAAATATAGGTAATTCAATGAAGTCATTAAAGGATGCTTGATAAAAGATGAATGAAATAATGTGTTGTTGTCGGTACTGAATATGGCATAATCAAAAACAAAACATTCATTCCATTTTTAAATTACTCAATGTAAAGGAGACGGAAACCCTTTCATACAATCTTGGGCCCTCTTGTAATAAGATGAAAGTTATATCAATTAATAGCTAGTTTAAAATGGTATAAATACTGAAAATCTTACAGATTTTAGCAATCTGAGAACAGAGATATAAGAAATTTAATAAAAGTGAGATTACGGTACCACGATATAGTTTATCTAACCGTTTACTATTATATTAGCAACTGATACTTGTAATATAGGCAGCAATGTTGCATATTTATAAATTTACACAATATTAAAACACCAATGTTTGGAAACCACAAATTAAAGGATGTGGATGATGTCTCTCTGTATTAAGTACATATACAATAATAAAATAATAATAAATATTCACGGGACAAATTGCACTTACTGATCTAACCCCAAAGTAAGTAAATTATTTGCTTGTGTTATGGGTGTTACGCAACGATACTAATACATAGAAATACATATATAAATACTAGAATATATTTAATAAACACCCAAACCCGGAAGTACAAACATTTATGCTCATCACACAAATGCTTGTCCCCGTCGGGAATCGAATACGAGCCCCATCGATTGCGTTGTCAGGGTCGGTAACCATTCGACCAACGAGGCGGTCAATAATAGCAAGGAAGTTCGCGACTTGCGAGCTGTCAGTGATGTCAGTTGTTATTGTCACTTTTAGCTGTATTGAATCCACAGACAATAAATCGTATTAAATTCGGTCTAATGTAATCAATCGATTATTAAAATTGTATCGATTATATTTTTTTCTTATATTATAAATGATTTGTAAAATAATTATGTTACTTACTGTTGATTAAATTAAATATTTATCAAGAATACACTTCTACATATAGGTAACTAGCTCACCCGCGCAGCTTCGCCCGCGCGTAGATTAGCATGTCGTCAAGATAGCTTTTCATACAAATTTCATCCCCTATTTCAACCACTTAAGGGTTCAATTTTGAAAAAACTAGCCTATGTTTGACCCCAACTTTTCAACTACTTCTGTGCCAAATTTCAAGAAAATCGGTCCAGCGGTTTAGCCGTGAAAGCGTAACAGACAGACAGACAACCAGACAGACAGACATTCGCATTTATAATATTAGTATGGATGTGGATTATGAGCTTCCATTTTGATTAAAATTATTTACATAATTCGATTGTAGTTTTATATATTATACAATTTTAATACTGCAAACTTATTTTAGTGATTTCGTTTTTTTCAGAAAACGGATAAGGCTCATATTTTGAACTTTTAAATAGAAAAATATAAGAATTTTTTTGGATCTCACTTCAACCCCTTACATTTGGGTCCAAAAATCCCCCTCTCCTATACAGTCTTAATACAAGCGGTGAAAGCTTGTCGGGAAAGAAAAGCGTCACGCCGTTTCCTGCTAAGCCGCATCAATAGATGGTTCACATAAAAGCAAATTCATGCGATTATTTTTTATAAGTTAAAAAAGTATAAACAGCACAATATCACAATCGCCCCGTTCACCAAGTGGATAGCGAACCTAACTATAAATCGATGAGGATCGGGTTTGTATTTCTGGGTCAGGGGTATTATTTATGTAATAGTATTTATACAATATATATGTATTCCTGTGTATTCTTATCGTTGACTTACACCCATAACAAAAGCAAATAATTTGCTTACTTTGGGGTTAGATCAATTTATGTAATTTGTCCAGCAATATTACTATATGAAATTAAAATATAGATTAAATAATCTGCTATGTGTCATCTAAAGTAATTTTGAGTTCATGTTTTTTATTACCAAATTAAAAGAAAAAGCCATAAATAACATATTTAATATTGCCAAGTTTCTGAGCTTCATGATTTACAAGAGGCTAAAAGTTATAGCCTATAGCTGTTATAGACTTAAAAATGCTAATTTGTGTTTTTATAAAATGCGTACACTAATTTGATGTGATTAAACATACTTTTTTTTCTTAGAAAAGCATAGTTCTCACTCAGAATCAATTTAAATTATACAAAACAGAATCAAGACTATATGGGTGATTTTTCAAAAATGTGTTCTCCGTGTAATTTCCGTGGTATTTTTGAAATCGCTTAATTAAAGTAAATTACAAAAATATTTCAAAAGTTTATGCATATTTAAAGAACATATAAAAATTCGACACGTATTGGATGTATACTTTTTCTAAAAAAAAATATAGAACTTTTGCGGTTCATGGAAATTACATTATAGACCATGGAAATAACCCAGCAGGTAAAATTTTGCTATATACCGTATCAGATATGAAAATAAGATTAGATAAAAGTTATCTGGGCTACTATGAACGAATGTAATATACATTAAAACGATATTAGCCCAAATTTCTCAGTGACTTCTTTTTTCTCAATTTCTCCTCTCCCCTAAACTTAGCGCTCAGCATGTTGTTGTTAGTGGAAAATAACAGTGTATACCTACAATTTCCAATATTACGAGTATTATCAAAACTTTAAACGTGAAACTGATGTGAAACTTGTGCTTAAGTTATTAGCCTGCTTGAAAGTCAACTTTTAAGTTGACTTTTAGGCACTCTTCAAAATTTTTCAAAGTGTTTCATTGAAAATTGTTTTTTATTTTAATTTTATTGATTGAACACACTATTTTTAGGGTTTCGAAGTAAAAGGTTTCCTAACCTTATAGTTTCGCTATGTCCGCCCGTCCGCAGTCTAACTCAGAGATCATTAGTAGGTACTAGAAAGCTATTAGTTGAAATGAATACATATTAGTCACGGCAACAAAGTGGTAACATATTATCATTATATTGAAAAATATTTTTGGGTTAAGTAGCTCCTGTTCGTGTAAAGTAGGGAAGTTAATTTTTTTCTGGTGCTCCCCAAAATGTGGTGTATCGTAGGTTTTTAAAGAATATTGTATGTTTGTGATAACATTTTTTCGATTAATGGACTTCTTTGCAAAATATTAAGCTTTAAAATGCTAATTTTTGTTAGAATCAAGTATCCCCTCCCCTCTGCCAGCTAAACGGTTGGTTTCGGTTGAAAAAAAATTGTCTTCATCGCCGTATTTACCGACATGTTAACGATTATTTATCGACTATACCTAACGATAACCGGAACCGAAAGCTTTAAGTGCTCATACGAGGCACGGGATTGGTAATACACCAATCTACCATACTCTGAGCTGCTACTGAGGTTTAAGACTTTCAGAGAAAACCTCGAAAAACCTTAATACCACCTTTGGGATCGAACTCTGGACTACAAGGCAGCCTAAATGATAATGAGCTTTGGTTTAGCAGATTTAAATAAAAAAATAACTGACAAACAATATTCATAACTTAATCTGGTAATCGCATGAATTACAGTATAAACTTTGAATATTTCATTTATTTATTGCAAATAAAATATAATAAAGTAATTTCCATGGGTTTTATGTAACTTTCATGGTGTTTTATACACAGAAATTACACCATGGAAATCACCAAAAAGCATATATTTTGAAATTTTTCGCCATTGGAAAGATATAAGCTGCTAGTTTGATATTAGCTATTTACATTTGGGAGTTAGGTATATCACCTCAATACCCGTTTACTAAAAATAGTATGATTACATTCAAAAAATGTGACATGGAAATTCCTAAAAATTGGGAACCAAAAATTGAAAAATTGGAGAACTGACTCTTGCACCAAAATGGAGGGAATCAAGGCCACAACTACTTGACCCATAAGCAGCAGCATAACTAAAGAATCACAAAAACAAATCCCGATACGTCTAGACCTCGCCAGTTCGTAGTAGTACCCATCGCAAAAAGCGAAGCTAAAATTTTGCCAAGTGTGTTACATACTTACTTATACTCATTAAACAAAAACTTTCACTCGAATAGGATGGAAAATTTAACCAGAATATAAAATGATTTGTATGTTTCAATTTTGTGTATAAATCTGATTAAAAGCGTAAGTGAATTAAAAAATATCTGCGGTTGATCAGAAGACGCTGCACGTGTTACGCGTGCAAAACGTGCAAAATTAACCGGATTTGAGGTGTTAAGGGTAAATAACTCCTATATAAATGGTTATTATATAATAAAATCTATATGACACGATGCATATAGAATGTATAAACAATGTTATAGTTGATTTATGCAAACATTATTTGTTTATATAGGAGATAAAAGTCTGTTACGCTCAAAAATTGTACTCCGAAGAATGACCCATATCGAATATCTGATTATCATGAAATGGTGCGACACATGCCAAGCTTCCAAAAGTGTTTTTAGGTTTTTTCGAGGTTTTTTTCGAAAACCTAAAATCTAGTAGCTCGTAAAGCTATCGTAAAGTTATCGCTAGAAATAGTCGATAATCATTAACATATCGGTAAACGCGGCAATGAGGATCACCATTTATCTCGCCAATCGACAGACTGGATCCCCTTTGGAGAATAGGCCATCTGCCGTGCCAGGCAGTTTGTACGATTGGCTATGCAAGTCACTGTCGTCGTAGCTACATGTATATATAATAATATAATAAAACGTTGCAACATTCTTAGTAATAGAAAAACAACAATTTGCGGGAAATGATTTGTCAATTGTTTTTTATCACACATCAAAGTTCTACGTACGCAACGAAAATAGAATTAAGTTGAAAAGATTTTAGAGCAATAAATTTTTATGATTTTAAAAGTTCTCTTTCTCCGCAAGACTGTGCCGCTCGTCTTCAAAATGCTTTTGGGAGAGAAGCACCTTGTTTGAGCACCGTGAGGCGACGATTTGCTGAATTTGAAAGAGGTTGAGTTTCTTTACATGACGAATTCCGTGAAGGGTGGCCTTCAACTGCCGTCAACGAAAATAATGTGGCTACTGTTAAGCGGTTAATTGAAGAAAACCCCCGGATTACCTATGAGACATTTTGGGGACTATTGGGGATTGGTATGCGAGAAATTTAGAAAATTTTACACGAAGAATTGAAAGTTCGGAAACTTTGTTGTCATTGGATCCCTCATGAACTGACAGCGGAGCAGAAGCGGGCTCGCGTGGAATGGTGCTCGCAGATGCTACTGAAGTACGACCACGGACATTCTAATGCTGTTTATGACATTGTCACAGGAGACGAAACGTGGATTTATTGTTTTGAACCCGAAAAAAGCAGCAGTCTTGTGAATGGATGTTTGAAAATGAGAACAGGCCAACAAAAATGAGACACAGGCGAGAAATGTTGGTAAAAAAATGATCGCCTTTTATTCTCAGCTTCGGGTCTCATCTGTATAATTCCACTTGAAGATCAAAAGAGTGTTAATGCCGAGTGGTATTCTACCATTTGTTTACCCAGGGTGTTAGAAAAAGTTCGCGAAAGACGACCCAAAAGCCGCATTCTCCTACACCATGATAACGCTTCTTCACACACGGCCAACAAAACAAAGTCATTTTTAGCTTCCGAAAAAGTACATCTCGTCACTCATCCTGCTCATAGCCCCGACCTAGCACCCTGTGATTTCTGTATTTTCCCCAAAATCAAAGATTTGATGAGAGGTTTTACTTTTACCAACTCCGAAGAGGCAGTGACAGCGTTCAATCAGCACGTAGAAAACATGTCTTCAGATCTGTGATCCTCCTGTTTTAAAAAATGATTCGATCGCATGAAAAAATGTTTAAAATGTAAAGGAGATTATTTTGAAAAGCAATAAACATAATATTTTGGTTATAACATGTTGTTTTTTAAAGTTACGCAAAACTTATAGTGTGACCTACGTATATATATATATATATATATATATATATATATATATATATATATATATATATATATACCATACCTATTGGATTATATTATATTATGATATTTTTTTTAATATATTTTTTGGCATTAAGTCATCCATTGTTAGTATTAAGTATTGTAAGTAATTGTGCATACATTTAAATTTTATTCATTTAGATGATATCCTGGAATAGCTAATTTTTATCCCGAACAAATAGTTGTTCCCGCAAGATTCACCAAAAAATGTTATAATGCAGCGGGCTGCACCATGCAGCTATTGTTTCAATATTTCGTTTATAATTATAATCCCCAAATT
Source organism: Apodemia mormo (assembly GCA_036924255.1). Taxonomy (NCBI): domain Eukaryota; kingdom Metazoa; phylum Arthropoda; class Insecta; order Lepidoptera; family Riodinidae; genus Apodemia; species Apodemia mormo. Next base: position 22,041,542 of record JAUPFN010000008.1, read on the forward strand.
CCAAGTAACAATAGATCGAATAACAAAAAGTCCGACTTAAAGACGAAATAAAGATATTTAATTTGCAAATTCGTTATGAAAGATGTATTTTTGGATTCTTCAAACTTTTTAAATTTCTTTTATAACTTGATGTATTAAAATCTCACGTAACAAGGAGGAAGTTAAAAGGCGTGTAAAATTGTAAGATCCTTCGAATTTTCTAAGATATATAAACGACAAATAGAGTACAAACTACCATTTGTCACATCAGTAATCGAGCGGAAAATCGAGAAAGTCCTCTCATGGAACTAAAGAATAAAATCAATTTTTAAAAGGATCTACGTCACTTTTAACAGAAAAAGATATTAATGTATTCAGTGTAAAGTATTTTTCTTATTTTCAAATGACATCTTGATTTATTAAATTGACTTTTTATTAGTTGATCTGGTCTGGACGGCTAGGAGACTAATAGTCTAGTAGCGACAGTTTCTATGAGACAGATTCGTTTTATGTGTTTAAAGTTTAATTTGAGTTTTCTCATTGGTTTAATGGTGCTAGATTTAATATAGACGTCTAAAATCCTGGTTTCGAATCCCAGTTCGGCTAATTTGTTCGGAATGAGTTTTTTCTATTTTTTGTAAGAGAGTCGAAAAAGAACTATTTTCCGACTCTCTTACGACCAGTGTATTGTTCCTGCAGTATGGAAGACTGCTCTAGTTCTCCCCGTTTCTAAAAAGATTGACAAATCCGACCCGTTAAATTATAGGCCTATGGCGATAACCTCGTTGTTCTCAAAAGTGATAAAGTCTATTATTAATAAAAAGCTTTTACAGTACCTGGAAGATCATCAGCTAACAAACAACAAACAATATGTTTTTTATCGCGGTCGCTCTGCTGGTGGTCTTATGGTCTTCCTTGCCCATCGCTGAGCTGCAGCCATTGAGAACAAGAGGGAGGCATTTGTTGTCAGCTTCAATGTTGCTAAGGCTTTTCTCAGGGTTTGGCAAAGGGCACTTTTGTCAAAACTGCCATCTTGCGGACTGTCCGCGAAGCTACAAACGTGGATGGCCAACTTTTGGAAGGCTGCAGCATGAAAAACGTAGTTGACGGAATATACTCCAAGGCGGAAACAATTAACGCTAGTATCCTTCAAGACGACAGAGATGCTGTGCATAACCTCATTTAATCCCCAGAAGGTTGTGTATTATTCACCAAAAAGAATCCCTTTATTAAGGCTCATCTATTACGGAACACCCTCCATCAACTTTGACAGCATTAAAATGTTAGGTGTTGAGATAGTAATTGACGTCCAGTTGTGTTATCATTTGGAGGCTAAAACTAAGTTAACTTTAAAGAAACTGGGAGTGTTATTATTGTGCTAGACGATACTTCACGTCGGGCAATATGATTATGCTTTATAAAGCGCAAGTTTGGCCACACATGAAGTATTGTTTGTACCTTTGGACAGGAGCACCTCAGTTTTAATACCTCAGGAGAGGGTTTAATACCCTCCAATTTGATAAAATTCAACGTAGGGTAATACGGCTTGTCGACAATCCTACTCTTATCAGCGATCTTGAACCATTTAGTCGAAGGGACATTGTATCTCTATGTGTTGGAGCATTCTGATGAGATATTTAATTTATTGCCAGCATCCACATTCCGCCAACACATTACATACCACAGTGAGATCCACATCATACTGACGATTGCTCATCGACGACTATTCGGTTTGCCCGTGCCTTTTTTATGCGAACAGTTTAACTATGAAAGAGCTTACCTTACACCTTACATGGTTTTTCCGAGTAGTAGTCAACAAAATATTCATGTCAATGTCACAAATGTCCATCAGTAGTGGTTTCCATCAGGTGGCCCACTTGTTATATGATCGATACCTAATCTGTAGGCATACGTACAGATTAGGTATCGATCATATAACAATTTACAAGTTAAATTTTGTGCTAATTATTATTAACAATCAACAATCGCTACAGGATCAAATAATGTTAAAAATTATTTTATTACCACTGAAAACGACCACTAAAACTACTGAATGTACTGAACAATACTCTAAATAAAAAATAACACTAATATTACTGCGAAGCAGTTTGGCCGGATAAAACACTTGAATCACTTTTACATGCACAGCATAATTTTTATGGAGAGTAACGCCCTCAAGAAGAAATAGAATTACAATAGAATAGAATAGAATAGAATATATTTTATTCAAAATAAGTATAACTTATACATTTTTTGAACGTCAATTAAAATAAACTGGAATAAATAATAACTTAAAGAATAACTTACACTTAAAAACACATGATATACACTAAAAAAATGACAGAAACAATAATTAGGTCTAAAACTACAAAATGTCAAAATTAAATAAAAAGACAATGAATGAAAGAACAATGAATCGAAAACATGCTATCCCCGCCTATTTATAACATTCTTCGTTATATATTTTGTCCATTGTTGTTGTGACGTCATTATCTCACAATAACAGGTGCATAACACAGATGCGCCACACATCTGGTCGGCTAGTACTTTTCGTTAAGCGCGGTTGCTAACACTATACTACTTATACTGCGAGCTAAATAATAGTGTAATATAAATAGCGTTGTTGTAAATGGTAAAGTTTGAACAATTGACGCGTTGAACAAAATTGTAAAATATATAAATAACGAAATGTAATAAAATATAATATAATAAATGACGTATAAAAATAACTGTTAAAATCAAGCTGGGTTTAACAACCACTCAGGTAACCTAACAATAGTTTCCATGCCTACTACAGATACTATAAATGAAACTATATCGTAATATTATATACTTTTGTTCTAATAAAACAAAGCTAAAGATTTTTGTTTGTATGTTTCATTCGCTTTTCACATTTTTTATAACATTGAGGTAAATGGGCAAGAGATTTACCCGATGGTGATTAATGCTTCAGTGTGACTACATTTAGGAGTGTTCTTTTTTTCGTATATATTATAAGCCGTTTATATCTAATAAGTGTTTTCTTTTTTGTTGTTTTTGTACAAGGATTGACCTGTAGTCCATTTTCTGCATGACACCTTCCATATATTGCACCGCATTAGTGATTTTTCTAGCCTTTAATCTGGCCTGAAAACTTTTGCTTGTACCTTTTAGGGAGTTTCAATTCAAACTAATGAAAATGTAACTATATAATATATCTACCTTTAAACTCATAACCCCTAATACCATAGAGAATATGGTTGAATTTAAAATACTGAAAGAATTTTATAGTAGTCTCATCACAACATTCAACAGCTATGGAGAATTTGTATTATTAATTTAATTTGCTGTTATGTTTGGTCAGAGACCCATGTTGATTTCGGCCCTCTGTCATATAATATGACGGCGCGCTGATTATTGATTAGTTTCAGTTATAAATTAAGAAATTAATAAATACGATTTATCATAACTTCATTTATCTACATTGGTTTAGATTCATTCGATTTTGTAATCGATAATATTAAAAGTTACTAAAATAAGAGCAGATAAATCCGAATAGAGCAGTCGATGTTGCCATGAGTAATACGACGAGGCGGTCGTTATTCTGTTAAAAGCCGACATACGAGGTGGACCCACGCTAACCTATTAGCTCTTGATCTACTTTAATCTTGTCGATTGTGTGTGATTTAGTATAAAACTGTGAAGTGATCAAATAATAAGGCATTAGATAACACGAGTGCGCCTTTATTTTGAAATCCCTGTCATCGCAACGCTCGCGATGGATACTAACTTTCAAGACCACTATGAGGCCTCCTCTGACAAATATTCGTTGCGAAGAGATGTTGGTTCTCTTTGCATCCTCTATCGCTTTTACCACGAGGAGTATTGCAAGGAGTTATTGGCTTAATACCACCGGCTGATTTCCAACATCGGACATCACACCAAAATTCAAAATTCCACACTCACCATTTGGATGTCTACAAGTCCAGTACAGTCCAATTTTCAACGCATATTTTGCTCCTATTTATTAATCTATGGAACCAATTACAAGTGGATGTATTTCCGAACCTATAGGACTTAGGGACCTTCCAGAAAAGAGCATACTCATTCCTTATAGGCCAACATCGTACTTGCAAGACCTCCGATGTTGCAGCTGTTCAGGGGCAGCGATGATTACTTGGCACTTATTGTCAGGTGAGATCTTGTCCGTTTGACCCCTATTCCACAAAAAATATCTTTATCACTAACACCGTGACTAATAGATACAATTTAGTACTTTCGCCTTCCCTGTTCCAACCGCAATAGCATTCGAGTTTTTTACTGTCGTGTTCCGAGAGGAAAAACGAATTCTAAGAGAGACAGGGTAAAGTAGGCAACACCCCAATAACATCTTTCGGCGGTGGTTGACTCTTTATGTCATAAGAGATATCTACTAGAGTCTACTTCTTTGCTACTTGTTAAAGAAGAACGTTTATAGTTAATATAAATAAATTCCGTGTCACTTTGTTTGTCCGCTATAGATTCCTAAACTACTAAACTGATTTCAATGAAAGTTTGTCGAAATCGATTGTTTGGTCCAACTTAACAAAAAGGATAGTTTTTATCTCAATTATTTATCTCAATTACCCCACCAAAATATTCAATACAAGCAATTAGTATGACAAAACAACGTTTGCCGGGTCAGCTAATAGTTTTTGTTTCATCAAGAGAGCCAAAAATATCAAAAATCCGTAATTGGATGAAAAATCGAGAATACTTTTTTCATAACATTCATTTATAAACTACAAAATTGTGTAAAACTTACTTATCTATTATAACATTATATGAACAAGACATGTTCATAGCCCTGATGAAAACGTATACATTCATACCACAAAACACAGGGGATGTTAAGATTATACGCCTGATTAAATATTTTCGCTTCAATGCAAATAAAGGCTGGAGGGAGAAAAATTCTCTTGCGAATATTTCGAATCTATTTATTATACGAATACGCGTAGATCACGTGTACACCGACAGACACGCTTTATGTGCGTATGCTTACACAAAATCTATTAGATTATATTTCCCCGTGACTTATTCCATTTTAAATCATCGTTACATAATGTTTATTTAAAAGCTGTTTATTTAAAGGACAATCTGTTCACTCCTACAAAATCGAATTTTACTGTTTAACCAGTTATCCCATTATTGCAGAGAGTACTTTTGAATTAACTATATAATACAAGCACACCCGGCCACGCATCGCTGTGGCTAAGTTATAAGTCTAGGCTATCAACATAGTACTATTTACTAGATACCTAATTACATAATTACGATAAGCAGCACGTTAAAATGTTATCGATCCATTTTCTCATTATTGAAGACATCATCTCTACTTTACTATCATCTTCATTGATATAAAAAAACCCTAGATGCACAGTTTCGAACAAAACTGACACTCAAAAGTGTCCTTAATTATAGATATGGCAAAAATATATTTCTTTGAATATCCAACCTTAAGTGCAAGACTTATAGTTGTTTTTACAAAGCAATGTACGAAAAGAAATAAAATTGACAGTGACGTGGCCGACGCGATTCTATTTGAAATGAGCGCACGATTTAAAATTGTGCGCTCATTTTTTGAGGACGTTTTTGACACAATGATTGTGTATCTTGAGTTTTTTTATATCAATGATCATCTTTGATACATCATTGGATATCGATCCCTGTGGTTAAATATTATTTTTTTAAGTGAAGATTATAATTACTTTTACTTGTCTGTAGCCGCTTTGTCTTTCGACCATAAACTGTTGCTGTAACCATGGCAAATTTGACATTTTCTTAAGACAATTGTTTTACTTGTATTATTATTATCGATATTACCAAGAAATTTAAAGCAATAATGATTAAACACAAGTTAAATGCATCTATGTTCTAATACACAAAAATGAGATATCTAATGATATGGATATCTTAAGGGGTCAAATTAGATTATAATTTATCTTTTTGACTAGAAAACGTTTGTCAAAGCATGCATATTAGAAAAAAATGGTAAAGTGCATGTAGGGTTCTGAAATTGCCAATCACAATAATGCAGACTAAGAAGAGAGCTCTTAACTGTTTCTTATCATGAAAATTTAACCTATTTAACGTCAGTGACGGATATATTATGTGCATCACAAGTTCAAGGCCTATAAAAACTACTCGAAGTACATTTTATAAGTTAGCCGACTATTACTCAAAACACGTAAAACCTTCTTAATCATGATCGTTTTCCTTTTAATTTCATTATTTACTACTGCCGTGAATTTTTTCCTACCTTCAAAATCAACCGTTTAGCTGGCAGAGGGATCATTCGCTTCACCCTAACAAAAATTAGCATTTTAAAGCTTAATATTTCACAAACGAGTCCCTTAATTGAAAAATTGTATTCATATACTTTAGGGCGATCGTTAATTATCTTTTTTACGACGCCCCCTAAAGAAGATATTTTTTTAAAGAAAAAACACTTTTTTTTAAATTCAAAACAACACGTTCAAACTACACGATCCAACTAGATTTTTGGGTATAGTCATATTTTCTCTAAAAATATCTTATTAAATTTGAAATAATAATTTTTTTTTAATTTGAAAATAGTTTTGAATTTTAACTGAAAACTTGATACAGTTCAAGTTTACATTGCGACGGTCTGCAGAAACATAATATTTTTAAATATTTATGTGACTTAAATGATAATATACACACATTTATACTATTTCCTTTACAGCTAAAGGCTATTGTTAAATTTAAAAGAGGTTTTATATTTTGGTCTATGGTCGAATTTCGACTAGAGATTGATTGTTATTAAAATTAATTACGTTCTAGTTTCAACCAGCAGGCGATCTCTAGTAGTTTATAAAACACGTGTCAAACATCTAGTCAGATCAGAATGTTGACTGTTAAGAAATAGAAAAGAAAATCCAATATTTTTGTTTACGCATATAAATAAAATGAATGAACCTAATTCAATATACAATATCGTCGTTCTAATATTATCCCCTGTCGCTGATATTACATCATAAATCTGCGGCCCTGTGTGTCGGATCGCTGTCGCTTGTCGATTATCACAGAAAACAATTCGATTCAATTTATAAATGACAAAAGATAGCGATCAATGCTCTTACATCATTCATATGCAAACCCGTCAAACTTATTTAACTAAAACTACTAGATAAGGGGCCATTTATAAATTACGTCACACGAATTTCATGATGTTTAGACCTCTTCCCCGTCTTTGTCACAGCTGGCCACATTATGAGACCCCCTCCCCCTACCTAGCGTGATGCCACATATTTTACAATATTGCATTGGAACAATGATCTCATCGGATTATTTTTTATCTATACAGGTGGCTTTCCAAATTCATCGTTGTAATACTTAAGTATAAAATATTATATTTTTAAAAATTTTTGATGTCACAAAATTTGGGACCCTTTCCCACCCCTTGTCACATAATGTCACACTTCGCCGATCCCCTCTAACCCCCTTAAAGTGTGACGTAATTTATGGATAGCCCCTAACAATCTTGATGTTAATAAAAAGATGAAATTAATTAACATAATAACGGTTCAATCGAATTGTTAAATGAACAACAAATCTTTCAAATTCACCCCTGTTACAAACAACGGCGCGAATCAGTATTACTTACGTTCGCGTAAAGTAGTATTATTTATTTATTTAATTTAATACTTTATTGTACACAATAGAACAACACACAAAATTACAGCAAGCAGTATTTTTAAAAAGGTACAAAAGGCGAGCTTATCTCTAAAAAAGAGATTTCTTACAGCCAACCCGGTAAAGTAAAATACTTGACCATAAATATAAGTCAAAGTGTACAATATACTAAAAATATTGAAACACATCTATTAATGAAACCTAAAGTACTTCAGCAATATAAAGACAGGCACTTAAATTATTTACAGCAGGTATCTACTAGAAATTAAAACAAAAAAATATATAACTACTGTGAAACATTAAATGATATTAACCTCTCGAGATGAGTACGTGTTGCTCAAAAAAATAGGAACTCGTAAGATCCCTTTAAAAAAAGTAAAAAAAAACAAATTACAAATTATATTAATGTGGAATAGACAAATAATGATTCCTTAGATTGCATTTAAATGAATTTATAGATTGACTCATACGAACTTGAAGTGGTAATGAATTCCAAAGTCTTATTACCTGAATCGTAAAAGAGTTAGAGAAAAAACTGGAGTTATGAGATGGAAAACGGAGACGATTGCTGGCATTAGTCTTACAAGTAGAATCAGGAGGGTGTAAGTAGTTAAACGAATCACGTAGATAAACGGGAGAAAAAGGGTTAAATAAAATGTTATAGTGTAAGCAAAGGATATGAGTATTCCTACGCAAACGTATCGGAAGCCACTTAAGTTTGGTTCTAAACTTGGATATATGGTCAAACTTTCGAAGACCAAATATATAACGAATACAGGTGTTTTCTAGCCTTTCGAGCTTATCTACAAGCACTTCCGTAGCATCCAAGAAACATGAATCAGCATAATCTATTATCGGTAAAATAAGATGCAAACGGCATCAAGGAAATTTTGGTTTTTAGGGGTAGAATATTTTGGAGGCGCTTTAAAGAGTGAAGTGCGTAGTGTACTCTTTTACTGATCTGATTTATATGTTAATCCCAAGATAAATCCGCAGCTATAGCAACCCCTAGATATTTAACAGAGGAAGCAAATGGAATTGGAGTCCCAAGGTAAACTACTGGTGGAATATGTAAATCTGAAAGCACTTTGCACATATACCGGCTACCAACTATTATAGCCTGGGATTTCTGTTAAATTTGAAGGTCATCCGCGTATAAATGAAAGTTAGATGAAATAATCTCAGTATATATTCGTTTCTCCTAAAGATGCTTCGGTTTCGAAGTGAAACGTGCGTTGAGTACGTACATAAATTGTGTGCTTTTGTGCTAGGTGTCGGCGTAGGACGTGGTTGTAAAAGTGTGGTGGATGTGGGTGGATAATTGTGCCGCTGAAGTCTTCTTTTTATACGGACCATCGGTGAGTCTTATCTATTTATTAAACTGACGTCTTTCTTTTTGGTGCCATCGCAAAAAACATATAGAATTCACGGATCATAGCAAATTTAATTAATTTCTTCTTTTTATTAAATGGATTTCCGCAAAGTAACGGCTGAATCAATAAACAATCTTGATGTTACAAAGTGATTTGTAATGACGTACTAGGATTAATATTTAGAGGTATTTTTTTATCATAAGAAAGCAAACAAGCAGATGGCTATGATGGAAAAAGACAACGATCATCTGTTGTAACACCAAAGATGTTAATGGTGCGTTGTTATCCGTGTAGTGTGGTTGTAATACCACATGCATAATTCTACCGACTACTTTATCTTTACAGCAGTGACAAGCACTGACGCTATTATGGCAGTAAAAGGTAAGGTGGTAGTACAGAGACCCGCGCGAAATGTGTAGTATTCTACAACCTAGTATTCGTGGTGTTAGAAACACGTACATCCAATCATTCGCTTTTACAAAATGCCTAGCAGAATAGTAAATGGTCAAAGAGGCCGACTCAATACGGAGATAAATATAGTCAAAAGGACAATGGGGATTTTGTTTGAGAATTTTACCCACGGCGTACACTAACATAATTGTGTTAACAAAGTAGCGAACTGTCTCCCTTACATTACGGTACAAGGGGTATGGGAGAATGGGAAATATATATATATATATATATATATATATATATATATATATATATATATATATATATACATATATATACATATATATATATATACATATATATACATATATATATATATATACATATATATACATATATATATATATATATATATATACATATATATACATATACATATACATATATATATATATATATATATATATATATATATATATATATATATATATATATATATATATATATCGATCCCCCCGTGGGAATCGAACACACAATCTCTTGGTATATCTAAAGATATATAATATATCATATCCACAGATATGAGACCTGTACCATTATGTAGGAGACACATGTTAACATGAAGCAGTTTGGCCGAATAAAACACTTGAATCACTTTTACAAGCACAGTATAATTTTGGGCAGAGTAATGCCCTCAACAAGCGATAGAATTACAATGAATCGAAAACATGATGTCCCCGCTTATTTATACAATTCGTTATCTATTTTGTCCGTTATGACGTCATCATCTCAAACAGGTGCATAACACAGGTGTTCCGCACATCTGGCCGGCTAGTCGTCAAGCGCGGTTCATAACACATAATTTATTATATGCACCTAATTTCATTTTAGTACGCCCCCATAAATTATTATTTCGTATATATAAAACCTGTTGATTTACTTAACAAATTATTACTAGTTGAAATTAACTTATAACACTTTGTACTTTTATAGATATAGACTAAGTTATTTAAATTAAATAGTAAAGAATGTTACGTCCTGAAGATGCTTTAAAAAGCGAAAACATAAAATACTGCAAATTATTCGCACGGGTATTGCTAGTAAACCGTAAGTAAACATAATATAATACAAAAAGAATTATTATTTTTGTATTATATCATAAGATAGCTAGATAGATAGCAGATCGATCTCCTGATGGAAATAGTCAACTATCGCCTATAGACACCAAATGTGTTAATGGTGCGTTGCTATATTGTGGCGAGGTCTAATGCCAAGTTTACCGGTTACCTTACCCTCTAAACCGGAACACGACAGTGATGAGCACTGACGCTATTGCGGCAGGAATAAGCAAGGCGGTGGTACCAGACCCAGGCGAGACAATGTAGAACTCTACCACCTAGTAGCCACGATGGTAGTGACTCGTATAGCCAATCGGTCGCCTTTAACGACCTGCCAATCAGAACGGCAGTTGGCCTATTCTTCAAAGGAACCCGGGACCAACACGGGGGAATACATACTTCACCACACAGTAAACGTAACGAAATTAATGGAATATATTCAAAAAGTATGGTCATCACACGATTTACTAACAAGTCTAATTACAAATTCGGTTAATCGCTGTTTGTAAACAATGAACTTCTCTATTCCATCCACGGATGTCCATATTACATATCGTTTTATTGGAAAATTAGGTCAAAATCAAGAACTTATTTTTTTAAATATTCGGTATCAGATCCAAATACTGTAAACACTTCCTTAAGTAATTGGCGGATAATTTCTAAGTCAATTTTACATAACATAATATATTTCTTTTAAAAGAAACGTAATCAACTGTAAACAACAGGCATCTTGTATTTAAGCATTGCTTATCCTCTTAGATAAAGACAAATTTTAAATAAACATACAATGAAGAATATCAGTTGCTCATATTATTGCATGAAAAGATCCCCTGTTTAAAAAGTTATTTAAACACGGGAAATGTATTAAATGAACTCATACTATCTACCGTCTCAAATATTACATCATAAATCTAGAGAGCAGTGCGCCGGATCGCTGTCGCCTGTCAATTATGACATTAAACGATTCAGTTCAATTTACAAATGACAAAAGATAGCGATCGCTGCGATGACAGCATTCACGTGCAGGCCAATCACATTTACTCGCACCAGAATATATTGCAGTGTCAGCAGACGTACAATAATCATTATTGTACATGTACCATAATCTCATGATTTTTTAATTCTCAATCCTAAGCGTATAATCTTGAAAAGAATACAATAATTTTGAACGATCGCAATTTTGATATGTACAATAATTTTATTGAAAATACAATAATTATACACTATTAATTTTTCACAGATTTGCCACCACTGATATATTGAAATTATTTAAAAAAAGTATTTTCACGCCCGTATCCCCGAAGAGGTAGGCAGAGGTACAACAAGTGCACCCACGATTAGTCGAAAATACTTAGTCCCACAATGTAATAGGTGGCAAACCTATCGCCAACCGGGCACTCACCAATCGCGGGCAACGGCGGGCAGTCTTATTAAAGAATGAATAAAATAATTAGTAAAAGTTGTTTTTGAATTAATTTGTACAAGTACTAATTTGTACCTTTTTTATACAAACTCATTTCAATATAGACTTGCGGTTAATTGCGCCATGATGAAAAAAATGCGATCACAGCCTTATCCTCTAATATGTGGACAAGTTTAAATACTTTCTCCTTGGATGAATAGTAAAAACAGTTCCATGACTCTTTATGAATTTTGACAGCTACAGTCGTAAAATTAATAGAAAGAAGATGAACTTTATTAAACAGGTAACAGCTTTTAATTTTCTATAACACGGACTTAAAATATTATGTAAACCGAAAAAACAGACTACGGTAGTAAAAATAAGGAAGACAATTTAATTACAAGATTGTCGTTCCATTATATTTCTCGTTTTTCTCATTCCAATATTGTTAGTGTCCCAAGTAAAATGCCTCCTTTGTGTTTTTAACAAAAATATATATTTGGTAATACGATGTTAACCTTGCTATTTAGTTTAGATCAAACTGAGTAGGTCTCATGCACCTACTGCATATCTCAAGCTTTATGGATCAAAAGGGATTCAAAGGAATGGAAACTTGTCCGGCTTCGTAGTAGATGAAGAAAAGAGTTTGGATTTTTTGGTAAGGCTTAAGAAAATTAAGCTTGAGATATGAGCAAGTTTTTCCCGTACTGGATCGAGCCCGTTGTGAAAAATAGATAGATTATGCGTCTTCCTGCGATATAGTCCATAAAAGGCGAGATATTGGGCTAATGTACCATTGCTATGCTGACTAATTATAGGTGATAAGGTTCTGTTGTATCGTCATTGTTTATCACTTTCATATGCAAATTCAAAAAGTAAGGTAACCAGGTAACAAAATATTGTGTTATTAAGTAAGAAAAATACAACAATCACTAAATCACTAAATTTGTAAGAAATTCCAATTTGAAATAGATTTTGCGTTACATTTTGTAGTTTTAACGTATTTTCGTATGAAAACACATATTAATGACTTCGATTTAGTGGTAAAATAAAAACCTTAAGAAAGTTTATTTCTGCACAAGTAAAAAAAATGATGTGGTGTCGCGGGACACCAGGTAGGAACGAACTTCCTTCGGCTAAACGGCACTACTCGCTTGTGTACGCGACTGTTGCGCCTGCGCACGTCTCATTTAACGCTTTTATTCCACGCATTTTTCTTACGGTTTTACTATCACATTTTTTCAGTTCGGTCGCGCAGCCAAATCCCTATCCCCTCCAAGCCTGCCGTAAGGAACTTCGTTCCAATAATATCCATTAAATATTGACAGGAATGACTACACAAGTGGGCTAATTGAAACACTTGTTAATCAATTCCATGTTTTAATTATATCATGAGTTAGCATATAAATTTACAAATTTACCATTAACGTCTGTTATCTTACATAACTGACAAACAATGATTTTTATAGTTTAGTTTCCAACACTTAATGGCAATAACAAATTAACAAATGTAGAATATTTCAAAAGACATTACCTAAGTTGATAATTCAGAGCGAGTATTCGTGGTAACATACCACGAATGGTGTCGCAAATAAACTATATTTATTATAAAATAAGTTTGATATCTCGTCGTTCATTTATAGTACACACGTTACAGGTGTTGTCAAAATACGATTAGTCAATACACAGTCTAATTTTGCTACATTTCGGAGTACATTAATTTTTTAATATTATAAATATTTAATTCTTTAATTGACTTACAAATATATCTTTAAATTTTACTAAACATATACCATTATTTATATTAAACCAACACATAATTATAGTATACCTAATAATATAATAAAATCAAAATGAAAAATTTAGACACCAAAGATGTCAACGATGCGTTGCTAACCGTGTGGCGCGGTGACGATGCTACGTTAACGGCTACCTTAACCGAAAGATCAATTTTCTGATAAAAACAAGGTTGCCCGTGATTGAATAAATACCCGATTGGCAATAGGCCACCTATCACATTGTGTGGGACTAAGTATCTTCGGCTAATCGTAGGTGCACTTGTTGTACCTTTGTCTACCTATTCGGGGATACGGGCGTGAACATTATTTTTTATACCGTGACTACAAACTAGAGGTGGAGTTCTGCAACGTCTCGCCTGACTTTTGGTACCACCGCCTTACATTCGTATTCATGTCTCAATAGCGTCGGTGCTTGCGACCACGACAGCGAGTCGTGTTCCAGTTTGGAGAGCAAGATCGCCGGTAGACTTACGCAGTTGCCATTCCATCCCTATTTTACGGATAGCAAAGCACTATTGATATTCCTGTTGTCAGGCGACAGTTGTCTCTTTCCATCAGGAAAATCACAAGGTATTATATAATATACCTACCTGTACGGTGTAACCGTCACATATTGCAATTCATCATTTTACACAACGCATATTATTCATTATTATTTTAATTGGTCCCGGCTTTAGGGAAATGGTCGCAGGTTCAAATCCCACGTGTCGATATTTTTCTTTGCTGTTTTTAAGGTTTTCCCAGATTCCCAAGCAAGGGGTGAGTGCTATAACACAAAAATAATAATAAGACAGTTCGCATACAGCCATCAAGAGAGCTTCGCATCCTCATTATCATTACTTATTAATTGTATCATCAATATTTAATCAATAAAATATAATCAATATCATTTATCACTGTCATTTATCAATCTAATAGTGTACTAGTTATCAAGAACCCGTACATTATTAAATGGTCCTTCGAGCAGTATAATACCTATACACAAATATTTCGAACAAAATTTAATTTAGGTTTTCTACTATTATAATTTAACATAGAAGGTATTGTGTTTCCTTGCCCCTTCTGAAGAATAGAGAATTTATCTTCCAGTTTCATTGACCGCAACTCCTGAGATGCTTATGGAAAAATTGTAAATCTGTTTTAAAAGTCCTCTCCTTTTTGTATGTTTAAAGAACAGATTTAACTGAAAATGAAAATCCGATGTCGTAACCCTTATTATCAATTCAAACTATCTTTAACAAGGCCTTTATGGGGTCAACTTTTTTAGACAATAACCGGATGCTATAGCGGCAAGAATATGTAAGGCAGTGGTACCATAATATCTGGGCGAAACGTTCTAGAACTGGAAGAAGGTGACGCCTTGTAGTCTCTATGAAAGTGATATGCTTGACCTTTTACATGCTGGCTGACAGAACAGACAGACTGTTCTGATACCACTATTATAAAAATCGTTAAATTAATTTCTTTTTTTAATGTTATTTGTCATAACCTCATGACTTGCTCCACACTTTAATGTTTTCCGAATACAGTTGGTAATCGGATAGCAGCTTTCAACGATCATTTTCAGGTCTACTAAAAATGATGTCATGTTTTACAAATGAAGACGTTTTCCTATATTATTATACAAAAATGAAATATTTCACTTTTAATCATCTACTTGTTCAGAAATATTTTATTACTTTTTAATCGCCTCTGTGGTCAAGTGTTCCGGTATCGGTGTTGTCCCAGGTTCGATTTCCGGATCGGGCAAAATTCAAAAATGTGTTTTTTTTTCAGTTTCCTGATAAATACGTTTCCCGGGATTGGATAGGTTGGTTGACGACAGACTTACCACCTATCACATAGTGGAACTAAGTATATTCGGCTAATCGTGGGTGCACTGGTTACTTTTTATTTTTTATGATAAGTCAATTGCAAATATTAAAACTGTTTGTGGGAAATAATGAAAGCAATAATTTTATCGCAGTAAAAACGTAACAACCGACGTCCACTCTTGTATTTCTGGAATCCTGAAAAAGATCTTTACTAAATTTATTAAAAAAAGTATCTTCACGCCCGTATTTCCGAAAGGTAGGCACAACCAATGCATCCACGGTTAGCCGAAGATACTTAGTCCCACAATGTGATAGGTGACAAGCCTATCGTCAACCGGGCACTTATTCAATCCCGAGCAAAGTTGTTTTTATTAGAAAACTGAAAAAAAAAGTTTTTTTTTTAATTGCCAGACTTGGGATTCGAACCCGGTAGCTCACATAGTCAACACAACCAGACCACTAGACCACAGAAACGACACCAAATTTATAAAGGACGAAACGAAAAGTATCTAAAAAGTAGAATTTTTCAAATCGGTCTAGGCGTCTTTGAGTAATTGTGGATCATACAAAAAAAAAAACTTCAACAAATTAAAAAATTCATTAAAAAGAAATGCCAAAATTAAAAATATTACAAAACATATAACCAAAATATTAAAATACTAGCTGACTCGGCAAACGCTGTTTTGTCATAAAAATTACTTGTAAGTATTGCATGCTTTGATGGAGTACTTGAGAGGGAAGAGGGGTTAATTGAGATAAAAACTACTCTATCTTTAAGTTAGACCAAACAGTAGATATCTACAAAAGTAGTTTCAGAAAGAAAGAAAGAAAGAAATTATTTATTTGCCAGAATATGGAAGTTAAAAGTTATTAAAATTTGATTAAGTTACCAACATATTCTACCATGATATGGTATGCAATTTTTTTTTAATTATAATTATTTACTATTAAATTTAAAATGCTGTGAGTCAATTTTTTTACAGTTACTAACGGATCTAACGCGGCCACACACTGAGAAGATTCGGAGGAAGAAACTCAGCTGGCTTGTGTTTTTTTTTTTAAATTATAGTTACATGATGTATCATGTTACAAACTTATTTCACATCACACCACTTATTTCTGTAAATTTACAAACTTCATTTTTTGTTTAATTAAAATGTTGACATTTTACAAGTTTAAAGATAGAAGAAAGATTTACAATGTTGTCAATTAATATTCCTAGAAATAAGTATTATTTATCTTTATTTTCTATACTGATATTGTTAAAAAATATGTTTGAACTTTTGATATTATTACTGTAATATTATGTTTGAAATTATGTTATGTTTTGGTCAAGTTAATTTTCAGATTGTTGCTTTTAAACTATTCCGAAACTTTGAGTACGGTTTCATATGTTTCCTTTACTAAAAGATTTTTGTTCTTACATTTAATAAGGAGGGTAGTGTCATCTGTAAATAAGAATGATTCATGTTCGATAGTTTCTGAGGGATCATTAATATAAATTAGAAAAAGCAAGGTCCCTTAAACACTTCCCTATGGTATTCCACAGTCACTACAGCAAAAACTTGAGGTACGAGGAGAAAATATTTTATAATGATATGACCTATGACCTTACGACCTATGCCTGTAGACCTATGAAATGTGACTCGCAACTTATGACCTATGATCTATGACCTATAGCCCATGACCCATGACGTATGTACTTATGACCTATGACTTATGCCTTATGACCTGTGACCAATGACCTATGCCTTTTGATTTATGACTTATGACCTATGACCTATGATCTATAAACTGTCACATGCCCTAGGACCCATGACCTGTGGCGTTTGAACTGTGACACGTGACCTTATGACGTGTACCTTATGACCTATGACATGTGGCTTAGGGTCTAGGACTTTAGACCTAAGACTTATGACCTATGGCCAATGACCTATGACCTATGATCTATAAACTGTGACCTATTCCCTATGACCTATGGTCCATGACCCATGAACTGTGCCATTTGAACTATGACACGTGACCTTATGACGTATACCTTATGACCTTTGACCTATGACATGTGACTTGTGACTTATGACCTACGGCCGATGAGCTACGACCTAAGACCCATGACCGCAGACCCATGACCTCTGCCCATGACCTTAGACCTATGACCTATGACTTATGCCTTATGGCCTATGACTTAAGCCTTATGACTTATGCCTTATGCCTTACGCCTTATGCCTTGTGACCTATGACTTCAGCATATGACCTATGACCTGCGACCTGCAACCTATGACTTATGGCTTACGGAATTTATGCCTTATGACTTATGCCTTATGACCTATGCCTTATAACGTATGCTTGTTGACCTATCACTTTTGGCATATGACCTTTAACATGTAACCTATGACTCACTACTCACTACTCACTACTCACGACTCACGACTCACAACTCACGACTCACCACTCACCACTCACCACTCACCATTCACCACTCACCACTCACCACTCACTACTCACCACTCATTACTCATGATTTATGACATAAACTATACCGTATTGTTCCGGTCTCCTTTGAAGAATAGACCAACTGCTGTTCTGCCAGACAGGTCGTACGAGTAAGATTATATATTAGTGCCGCAATAATGTCAATGCTGGTCTTTGTCATGTTCCGTTTTATAACATAGGGTAGCCGGTTGACTTATGCATGTGGCATTGTCAACCCGCCACATGAATAGCAACGCACCATTAAAATGCTGACCCGCACAACTTCATCTGCGTGACATGGTGACCATTCTAAAGGAACTAAGTGTATTTTTTTTGAATTAATACACGAACCACTTGAAAAAACTATTAAAACAAACAATCATACCTACTACTATGCTAATATAACCAGGAAATATGGTGCCTTTGTCTGCTATGTTTGTAGGTACATTCATTTGAAGTTTGATTATGTTTTTTTAATATCCACGGCTTACTGTAGATACTCTTAAGTATAACAAAGCCTATGATTTAGTCATCCCACTATGATCATGATCAGTAAGACTGAAACTATAGTAAAAATAGAACGGGAACATGAGTAATAAAGGAACGTTTGGTAACACTACTGAGGTGTCAATCGATGTATATATAGTTTACGCTATCTCCTGAAGGTTTACTTAGTATTCTGTCATTAATTTCGTCAACACTATAATTTCTAGTCACCAATATTGCCCTTTGACGCATCCACTGATAGTCTTTGTTTTCTACTTCGACTACATGCGGCATGCTGTCTCGCAGAGCAGCCCCCCTAGACAAGTGGCAAACGCTCAATAACAATTCAAATATTACGCTTTGGCGATATTTTAGCCAAATTGGTAGCCAAGTGGATCATGGCTTGTTCAACGTTTGTTCCATACGAACTTTACGAAGTATATCGAATATTGTCTCTGAATTGACGGTAAACGTCAGTTTGAAGTATTATTTTCACCGAGATTATAAGTTTTATTTATATGAAAAGTGCATTAAAAGCAAAAAAGACTTGCCCTCCAAGATGTGGCATCAACGCTAGTACAATAGAAAGAGAAATGTATGGATTTGTCATAAGCTGTTGACACGAACGTAAACGGATTTGTAAATGGTAGCCAAGTGTCATTCGTGAAACGAAACGTTATATTGCATCGATCATTTTTGACAATTCTCGTACAAAACCGTAGCCAAGTGGCACTTTTGACAAGCAAAATAGTAGCGAATTATTCGATAATCAGCGAACGCTAGAACCCTGCAGATTACGCTTAAAATGGCGGTTGATCACTATTATTCAATCAGCTGTTCTAAAGCGTGGATAAAATCTGTGAGAATTTTTGATAATTTTAAAGTAAAATGAACGCAAATTAAGGCTTTTGGTGGCATATTATTAATGGTGCTTTGATATCCTTGTGGCGCGGGCGGGGTATTAATGCCACATGCATACATTTACCGGCTACCTTACCCTCCAAACCGGAACACGACAGTAACAAGCACTGTTGCTATTGCTGCGGGATTTATCATCAGCTTTCATAAATCTAAAACATAAGTTTTGACTATCAATAACATTTTGTACAATTCTACGTTCACTTGTAATGTAAAGAGGATTTACTTAAAATATGTTAACACAATCAAATTTGATAGCAACGAAGATAAATACATAAATCTTGGTGACAGTATTTAATTTTATAACTCTTTAAATTGGTAGTACTGACAGAGTTCAATTGATATGTTAGCTATATAGAAACTTACGGCATGACAGTAATCGAGAAGAAAATATAGTATATTTTATCTTATTCGCACTTACGCGGTACATACAATCAAAATTGAATCAAATATAGTGACTCTGTTCTTATTTTTTATATTACATCCATGTATGTATATTATTCATCCGATATTCACGTTGAGAAAATAATACTTCAAACTGACAATGTCGTCAATTCATAGTCAATATTCGATAGACCTCAATAGAATGAACGTTAAACAAGCCATGATCCACTTGGCTACCAATTTGGTCTAAATGACGCCAAAGCGTTATATTAGAATGGACAGAGAGCTCGGTTAGCGGTCAGTGCGAGCGCAAGACTTAGAAAAATGAACGCAAATTATGGCAATTTGCGTCCATTTTACTTTAAAATTATCAAAAATTCTAACAGATAATATCCACGATTTAGAACAGCTGATTGAATAATAGTGATCATCCGCCATTTCTAGCGTAATTCACAGGATTCTAGCGTTCGCTCATCATCATCATCGAATCACAATTTTGCTTGTCAAAAGTGCCACTTGGCTAAGGTTTTGTATGAAAATGATCAAAAATGATCGATGCAATATAACGTTTCGTTTCACGAAGGACACTTGGCTACCAATTACAAATTCGTTTACGCTCGTATCAACAGCTTATGTCAAATCCATACATTTCCTTTTCTATTCTCCTAGCGTTGATGCCACTTGTCTTGGGGGGCAGGCTATCTGATTCCGCTACCCCGCATTTTCCCCACGCACGCACGCCTCGCGCGGTGCTTGATAATATTATATCTTAAAATATAATATTATATCTTAAAACTGTGATATCTCCTAAGTTATCGGTTGAAATCAAATGAAGCAAAGGGCGATTTCATTCAAAATTAAATACTTGTGATGAATTACTAATCTACTTAGATAGAGATTAAAACCATGTTTATTAAATCACCGTCGCGAATAATGCATTATTTTGGAACAATTTTGATTACCATAAAAAGGGTCATAAAATGTGAACCTTAATTGTTAGACGTACACTATTGTGGACTTTTATTTATAACATTTTAAGACGAACAATTCGATCGTACATGATTTATGCGTAACTTTAACCGTTAACGCAGCGCACGCCAGGAAAGCCCTCGAAATGTAAAAAAAAGACGTGTGGCACTGGGAGACTGCCGCGGTAAAGCTATTGCATAGCATTTTTTATCAACTTATGCAATTACAATTATATATTTATTTTATTTATGCAGTATTTTATTTTCTTTGTTTTTTTCTTTCATATTAATTCAAGTCACACTTTGAGCGTGGTGACCGATAAAAAAACAATTTTTTTTTGTTTTATTAAATAAATGAGATGTTAATATTGTTCAAAATATTTTTATTATCTTTCAATACATGTCGGTTCTTCAGGAGTATTTAATAAATGCACTTTGTTTATTCATATTTAAAACACTTTGTACACAAATTATACGAGTACAGATATTCACTGTTGTACATAGATGATAAATACCTATACACCTATATACTTTCTCACAAACAGCTGATTACGGTAGTTTTCCAATACAACCAGTGCCATCTAAAGGCGGGTTGCTGAACTAAAGAGACAAGCGTGATATTTCAAAAAGTCATTAAAAGTTCTGGTATTTATCGATAGATGGAAAAACTAAAAAGTATCACCGCTGTGCCGGTCGGAGTGGGGGGTGTTAGGTTTTTTCGTTACGGAATTTCTGGATTCGATGTCCACGCTCAAGGCCCGCGATAGAAGCTATGCAATAGCTTAAAATGTCCCCGTTTAGATCACACTTTTCGTTGTTACTCCGATCCTGTTGGTCGTAGCGTGATGTTATATAGCCTATAACCTTCCTCGATAAACAGGCTATCCAACTCAAAAAGAATTATTAAAATCGGTTCAACAGTGTTCGATATTAGCGCGTACAACGAAATAAACAAACAAACTCTACAATTTGAAAAAAAAATAGAAAAAATAATCTATTGTAATAATAATATTAGTATAGATTATTATCTCTAGCGGCCCGTCCGACTATGTAGAGATGTTTAATAAAATAGCTTATAAAGAAGGGTTAAATAAGTTTTAATACAAATATGCGCGAGCGAAGCCGCGGGTAACAGCTAGTATTAAAATAAATTGAAATAAATTATTATATTCATAACCACTCTTATATGATATACAAAGAAAACCGTAAACCCAAAGCAATTTCCAATATCTAAATGGATGATGATCTCGCCACCTTTTACTATATGTACGCCGTGTTGATCCGAGTCTCTTTAAACAATAAACTACCTGCCTCCCTACTAGCCAAGTAAAAGGCAAACAATGAGGCAACGGTTTACCTATTCTTGCCGGAATAGCTCAGTGCTTGACACTGTCGTGTTCCAATTATCGTCGTCGTAATCGACTTGCATATCACATTAGATCCGCACTACCGGGAGGGCACGCACGTTTTAAAATCTTTGATGTTTTTAAACGACATTTATCTTTTGTACTTTATGATATTACAGATTGTTATTTACATATTTCTAGAAGAGACTTACATATTTCTAGAGAGAAAATATAAAATATAAGTGTTATCCCTACACATACATGCATTACACATACATGCACTACACATAAGCAACAGTGACCTAGCGGTAAAAACGTCGTTTCAAACTCGTACTTTTATGCGTCGATTAATGTAACTAATGTAATTAAACAGTAATCATATGGCTTGCTATCTGATCTTTGGAAAGAACAGCCATTCTTCCTGGGTACTACTTTTGTTATTTTTTATAACAAAGTCTTTGGTTGTTTTTTCACGGTCGGGTGTCACCCCCGAATGGGTGACAGCAGACTCGGACCACCCGTACTACCCCCGTCCCGCCCTCCGCTATGCCACTGCATCAAAATAAACATCTTCCTATACTAAAGTCAGTTACCTGGGAAAGGTATACTACTACTAGCAGTCAGTATAATATATTCATATCTTTATTCATTAGATACCTACTATGGAGTGATAATTTTGAATCCCTTCTTACAACTTCTTTCGTTTCTTTTTGACACTTGTCGCCTCTATGTTCTAGAAGTCTGATGTCGGTTTTGACCGCATGAGGTCCCGGGTTCGGTCCCCAGGTTGGACAATTCAGCATGTGTTTTTTCAATTTTCTGATAAAAACAACGTTGCCCGGGATTTCATAACTACCCGGTGGGTATAATCTTGCCACCTATCACATTGTGGGATTAAGTGGGTATCTTCAGCTAATCGTGAGTGCACTTGTTGTACCTCTACCTACTCCTTCGGGGATACGGGTGTGAAAATACTTTTTACGAAACTTGTATTTATTGAGGAGTTTCAGATTTGTCATAGATTTTATTAAAAAAACTATAAATAGCTTAAATTCGTATTTGTATAAATACATTATTTATTTTGTAGCTCAACAATTTAAAGTGGACCTTTTTCTAATGTCTCCGATAATAAAGCATGTAACTCTTTCTAATTCCTGTCATATCATGTCAAATAAACGCGCTCATTTCATATAGTCCAACGAAAAGTTGCATTTGGAGTCAGAGGATGCAATTTTATTTTTTAGGTTTAAAGAAGGGGTTAATCAATTGTCTCGCAGTCGCCATCTTGTATAAAGGTTTTCACATTATTTTTTTACGAAATAAAAAATGTACTACGTGGTAGAGTTCCGCATTGTCTCGCCCGTGTATCGTCATCGCTGGTATCACTGCCTTACTTACTCCTGCCGCAATAGCATCAATGCTTGTCACTGTTGTGTTCCGGTTTAGAAAGTAAGGTAGCCGGTAAAGTTATGCATGTGGCATTAGACCTCGCCACAAGATTAGGGAACAGTCTTAAGTTTTATTAATTTCGGTTCTGTCAGTTTTGCCTATATATATAATATGGATTTAATACCTATATTTGCAATATATTGAAGTTGGTTAATTTTTTAAATTACTTTTAGTATTCATTCAAAGTTTTTACAATGGTTTAAAATTATGTTACGTCATGTTTAAGTTTGACTAATTTATTATAAATCTGTATGGCCCTTTATAATTCCAAAAGATTTTCCAATCGTCTAAAATTTTGTCATATTTTAGTCACGTTTAAGTTTGAACGATTTAAATTTTAATAATTGTAAGTCGCCGCCAGAGCATTTTCCATCGCTAAAACGTTAAAGTAATATTGAAAATTAATTAACGCAGTTACTAATTCCCAGTGGCATCATAACGACTAGAGGCGAAAGGTTTCCTCGTTAATCTTCGATAACATGTCAACGCTAGTAAAATCCCTTTAATATATAATAAACATGTTTAAACGAAGTTGTTATGTATAAAATGTGCGCTCGTTTTTAATAGCACTAAATAGCGCAATAGCAAATGATTATCGTGATGGTAAAGATAAAACACTATGACTGGCTTAGACCTTAAGTCATTTTACGGCTAAATTCACGCCAAACTGTAAGAAGACAAGACTAGGATTTACATTGACGTCATAGCAACAGGAATAAGATATAGCGATATAACTGTATCCGAGACATACATTCCAGAACACTACTACTTTTCAGTCACGATTATATGATGTAACAATATAATAAGTCTTCAAACGCCATCTTACCGAACCACTAACTACGCCCAGAATCATAGGCGTACCCAGGTTCTGGGTCAGGAGGGGGGACGGGGGAGGCAACCGTAACATTTTAAGGCTATATTTTTATCTTATTATATTTTTCTCTTCGACAGTAGAGAGGTCCAAATTCCAGCAGGCTTAGGATAAGCAACACGATAAAATTTTATCGACCTCGTTTTCTCGACTTTTATGTCACTTTCTCGATTCGCTAACGCATTTGACACTTGATTCGACATGATACTTCAAAGGAAGAGATAATGATCAATTTTACTCGACGGTAGTTATTTTCTCTATCGATCGAAACGTCTTGCTGTCATTTTATCGATTTGTCATTTGACACTTCGTTAAAATTTGGTTAAAATGTTGATAACCTTATCACTATTTCATATTATTATACTTTAATTATACAATAATTACAAAACTTTTTGATTTCTATTCATTTTATTAAATATAGATTTCGGTCCAGTGTTGGCAGTAGTATGTATGGCAGGCAGGCAGGCAGTATGGCATACCTATATGTATTTAATAGTGGTGGGAGTTCCATATTATACCTATTATGTGCTAAATATCTACGGTTAACGGCAAGCCTGCAAAATACAAAGAAGGCACATAGGAAATTTGTGTGATCTTTTTACACAACGGACG
Organism: Apodemia mormo; assembly: GCA_036924255.1. NCBI lineage: Eukaryota > Metazoa > Arthropoda > Insecta > Lepidoptera > Riodinidae > Apodemia > Apodemia mormo. The sequence goes on from JAUPFN010000008.1 coordinate 22,066,603, forward strand.
GAGCATTCCAATCACTATAGCGCTTCAATAAACCCAATAACCATGGCTCTCTAAATAATATAGACCCTTGTGAATTTTGAGGTTTAGAGCCACACACCGATCAAGGCATGCCTCTTTAGTTAAAGGTAAGTGAACATAAAAGACTTGTAATTCAGTTTCTAGCAGATATGACAGCCATCCAACTTCATTAACTGTAATAACAGAATATCTTTGTAGTAAATACTAATTTGACTTAGGTGAACTCAATAAAGTTATATTGTTTCAAAAGTTATCTGTAGTTTTTCGAGTTTCTTTTTTAAACAGTTAATATGTTACATATACATGTCAAGTGTATGTTAAATTTCAGCTGGATACAAGTAATAATCCTTTTCTTGGTGGTCAACTTTTCACAATACTTACAGTCACATACCAACAAACAACAACAATGCTTACATCATAGAATAATGATGCAAATGTGTTATTCCTCTAAGGCTTGCATTGATTATATATTTAAGGAGTTTTTACTACCCATTCAAGTTATATTTAGTCAAAAAAAGTATTTGTTTTAATCAGTTGTTTTCAGACCAAGTTCCATGTATGATTAACATACTACTATGATGTATTATTTTCTGTAATATTCATAACTTAAAATATCCAATATGACACATGTAGTTCTCAATTACCTAGGTACCTACATGTGTAAACATTATTATTTTATATTTGTCTACATTTAAAGATAATTTACCATACAGAAAGGCAGTCAGTTCTTGTTATTATTGTTTATTACAATATGTCAATAAAAAATATAATTATTATTTGCAGATAAGACTTCAACTGCAGAATTTTTAATATTACTGACAAATATCCTAGAAGAACAAATGATGCCCTCATATGGCATAATTGAAATGGATGAAATGCGAAGACTACACAATAGAAGATATTGACGGATCCTATGTATACTGGTGCAACTTGCAAAACAACAGAAACCATTTTCTTGCCTGCCTGCCTTAAAATTACTTTATATTTGTCCTAATGTAATAAAGTATTTGAAAATTTGTACAAATTTTCAAATACTTCTATTGATTTATGTCAAAACTAGCTGTTGCCCGTGACTTTGTTTGCGCAGACTTTGTTTACTCCGCACAGCTCCTACCTCTTAGGTGATAACGTGATAATATGTAGCCTATATGTTGACCCGACCTGTTAGTAATATTCATGCAAAATTTGAAGTAAATCCATGCAGTACTTTTTGAGTTTACCCCGGACATACATTGACTTTCCTACGATTTTATTATATGAAGGTATAGATTACAAGCTACAGAACATTTAATCCGGCCTCCAGTAAAGTTGTGTCATTGCACTTGCACAAGTATACGTAGGACCCTTTGATATGATAATTACAAGTATTTTCTTTTAGAAGTGTTAACTTTGTTACTTTTGTTGTTGTTTTTTAATCAAAGTGATTTTGGTAGTAACAATACTTAGTGGATTATTGGTATAATAAAATACTTTAGTGTTGTATAAGATTTATTTAAAAAAATATATACTCTAGGCAAACCTTCTATCTAAGTATTAAATAATTTTATATAATAAAAATGAAACTTATAGTCATCAATGTCTAATTTTAAGTATAAGTTTAATGACACACTATTCATAGTATTTAATGTTTTAATGCCAAACATAGATTTTACTATATGGAAAAGTCTTGAGAAATAATTTTTATTATTTTTAATAAAGTTACAAAATGAATAAATCACACAAAATACAAAATGAATAATTATAAAAAGTGTGTAATATGAAGCAGTCTTGTAAAGAAAATTAAATTTGAGTTTTAAAAAAATATACAAACACATCTACTTTACTAAACTAACAATTATTATTAATGTTTGTATTCTCAGAATAGATAAATAATTTTCACAATTTATCACCTTATGACTTAAATTTATTAACATGTATCTTTGAATTTTCACTAATGTAACAAACTTATAGAAGATTACACGCACTATATTAAAGCTATTATATTTTAAATTTAAATGTTTTCTACAATTTAAATATCTCTTGTTATCTCGCATAATTAATCAGTAATGAAAATTCAATATCAAAAATTAGTTTACTATATAGTATGAGTAGTATGGAATTTCATTTGAAAATAAAAAATCAACAAGTAAAATATTTTTTCCTAAGGTAACATTAACTTTCTATTAATTTAAATTTTAAAAATTACACATATTAGGTACATTAAGACTATCATGTTATAAACTTAATTGTTTTCTACAAATTAAAATTTATTTTTCAATCTTGCACAACCATTAAAAACAGCAAGAAAAATATAATATTCAGCATTAACTTATAAATCTTCTTAATCAACAATTTCAAAAAATGTAATAAATAGAAAGGCTTCTTTATTCTATTTCCATTACTCGCTGTTTAGTCAACCTGTAAACAAATATATCTTATCAAAATGTTGTTATATATGTTTACTTAATATATTTTTTTGTCAGTTAACTCAGGACTTATGACTCCAGTCTTGCATGTTGCATTTTGTGTAGTGTTATATAGATTTGCATTGTAAATTATATAATGGGGTCGAAAAAACAATTGGTTACATTTATAAAAGGGAGTGAAAGAAGCCTACACTATTCTCCAGAGAAAGCTTCTCATATTATTCAGGATTTTTTTACAAGAATCAAGTTTTTGATATAATCTTGAATTTATGATATTAATTTTGTAAAAAACCACAACTTTTACAATGAAAGAAATATATTAAAATATGTTTAAAATTTGATTCTTTCAGTCTACCTTGTTAGATGATTTGTCATGGATATATGTATGTAAATAAATACTTACACAGTGTTCCATTGTTTTCCTTTCTTCCTCTAGAAACTATAATGTATGAAGTATTTGTAGAATATATGGTGTTATATTATGCTTTCCCAATATTAAAGACTTTAATCTTTGGTGCTACAAGTCTAGTCCATGAATCCACCATGGTGACAAAGTTAATTTATGCTTATTACTTCTTATCCTGAAAAGAAAATCATAATTATTTTTAATAACCTATATAGACTTTTAAAAAATATAAGTATTAAGAAGTACACTACTTACGTTTTATTTTGTGTTCCCATTTCACATACCTAACACAATTTAATTTTGTACTAGAATCGGAAGAATGATGATGATTTTAGAGATGTGAGAACCAAACAGTATAAATCAATAATTCCTTGTAGGTAATGGTTAGATAATTAATTAATTTATAATTAATTACAAAATATAAATTAGTTAAAGTACAATACTTTTTGACGTAATGTAAATAAACTTTTAATTTTTCGTATAGAGAAAATAATTCTACGAATTCTCCTGCTACTCAGTGTTACCAACTCTATTCAAAATTACAACTACTTACAAGGTTTTCTACAAAATTCAGTAGAAAACTAAATGTAAAATAAAAGGTTAATTTAAAGCTGGTGCTTATTTTGTATTATTTAATGTTACTATTAATAACATATACTCAGGAAAAATAAATAATAATAAACATATTATAATAATGAAAATATTAATTAATCAATCAAAAATAACAAAAAAATCGAGTGTAGCTCACTCTCGTTTTTTCGTTAGAAGTAAATGTAAGAAGACAAAATAAAATAAAATTTATATACTCTTTGAGTAAGTCTTTGAATCAAAGAGAGATAAACTGAAAAGTCGAAGAAAAATGTTTTTCGTTTTTGAGATGTAAATCACAGACCGTGGTCCCACAAACTAACTTTTTTTTGATTAACAACAAGCTAAATATTTGTGAAAAGCTTCATTTTGACGAGACAACCGTCTTTTCTATTTTCGAAAAATCTCGAATCGGGTAACTAATAAAGTTAATGCTGCGAAGATATTGGGTTCGGTAAATAATAAATATTTATTAATAAAAATAATTATTTTTCGACTTTAATCGCTTGATTATATTATGAAAACTACGATGAAACTTTTGTCCTACATATTTGATGATTTTTCTGAGAATCCCACTTATGAGATTTTTAAATTGATATTAATCAATTTAAAAATAACCTAATTTTCTCACAACAGCTTGTTAATTATTATTGTAATTCAACGGTAACTTTGTCATACACGTAAAGTGGAAACTTTTCTTAGTCTGACACTCTAAAGTTTCCCTATTTTATCTATCTTTATTAGTTACCCGATTCGAGATTTTTCAAAGATAGAAAATATGGTTGTCTCGTCAAAACGAAGCTGTTCACAAAAATTCAGTTTGTTCTTGGAGACCACGGTCTAACAGTAAGTCAGGTTGGATTGCTTTCATCTGGCTGATTTTTGGAGCTATTAATAGATAACATTATTTGTAACATAAAATACTGTGAATTGTATTCTGTTCTATCTTATTTTCTAGTTGGCATAATACTATACATTTATGTTTGTTTATCGTAATGCATTTTCGTGTCATTGTCAAATCACAATTCTATGGAAGTTTCTCATCAAAAAAATTAATCAAAAATGTTGATTGATTAGTCTAAAAGAAGATGTTAATTTACTCAATAATGTTAGAATTATAATTGAAAGGAATAATTATAGTGGAAAAAAATAGCTTGTTAATAATAATTGTTACGCACTTTTACGCATAATTAGTTACGCAGTTATACACCCAGAAATAAATACACGCTGGCATCTTAATTGCTCTTTACATTAAAACATCTTATGAATCATAATTCATTGTTTCAGTTTTAGAGAATAAAAAACTAGTTTTGATGGTCAAAACTAAAAAGAGAGAATAATTCAAAAACCTGTAAAATATCTTTAATTACAATTGTAAATAGGTACGGCTACACTAGGCTTTGGTTATATTTCCTTCGACTCTGACAAAGAAGAGAAATGATGACAGGAAGTTATAAATGTAAACAAAAGCTCATAATGATTAACACAAGTTAAATGCACCAAAGGTGTATCTTAAAAATCAAAATTAGTATAATATCTATGTCTTCTAGTGACAACATTTATTTCTCTATTCGAGTAAACTTTTTGTTTCATTTATCTATGACGTTTTAAATGTTTATCGTGGCATGCTTAATAACGTCCATCGAGATATTAATAAATGTCAAGCAAACGTCACTTTCTCGATCGATATATATCTCGTGGTGCTTATCCTAAGCCTGCAGGGGAGGGGGGCAGCTGCCCCTCCCTGCCCCCCCCCCCCCCCTCGGTACGCCCATACCCAGAATTCTGTCATGTGTCACTTAGCCCGAACGTTCAATAAATATTATTCAACTTTAGACTTATTTTTACTATCTAAGAATGTCCTTAAATAATGACTCCTGTCCTGATGATATGATGTCCTCACATAGGCACACGCACACACACGCACAAACACACACACACACACAAACGCATGTTATGTATGTATTTCTTTGTGTATATATATATATATATATATATAATACTTTAGTAGATATATTTCAATGGGGATATTTTTCAATCACAATCACTGTTATGTAATTTTGTATTGGCCAACGAAAGGACAGGAATAGCCTAGCTTTCTTATATATCATAGGATAACAAACAAGTAGATGCCTCTCCTTATAAAAAGAAAACTGTTTGTCTATATACAGGAAAGATGTTAATGTTGCGTGCTACCCGTGTAGTGGGAATGGTAATGCCACATGCAAAAGTTTAGCGATTACCTTATTCTTCAAATCGGAACATGACGGTGATAAGCACTGACAGTGACAGGAATATCTAAATAAAGAAATATATGAGTCCTAAATTGCGTAGGTACTATGTGAAAACATGCAGTTAAAATTTTATTTTATAATCTGATCAACATACTTGTAGATTATTGACTTTCACAGCTATAAATACACTAGATTATACAAACATTGTAAACTACGATTTTGATAAGATCATTGGTAGCTTTGCCGTTTAAAGACTGATTCGTGCATACATCCAATCACAGTGTTTAACGTGTATCAGTCACGGAGGCACAACACTAATACGTAATGACTAATGTGCAAACGATCTCTGTGGTATGGTGAGGTACGGGTGATGCACTGTACACAGGCTACACTATTAGGTAAACAATGGATGTTTATAGAAATGTGCTTGTAACTGAAGCCTGACTGTGACTGTGACACATTTCTGGAGTAGGTCACAATAGTATAGTGGCTATCAAAACGTAGTTATCTTCAGTCCGTAAAAGAAACAAGTCTGTGCCATAACCGCCTAGAAGGAATCATTTTCCAAGCCCTGTTTTAAAAGATACTTCCCTGTAGTGGTATACTCTTCGAACATGAATAATATATTGGAAGTAATTAAAAGTAACTGACACACAAACTATATATTAGTATATATAGTATTTGTAGCACAAATGGTATTAAGATATTAGAAATTATGACAGCGTATTTGAAATAACAAAGGATGTTAATAAGTATTTTAGTTGTAAAAATATACCACGATGTGGCTGTGGATATATAAAGATCACCTTTAGGTTGTACAAATTTTTGATACAAAGACTAACTGTTTGTTACCCGCGGCTTCGTTCGCGCATATTTACTTTAGAAGTTATTTAACCTTTCTTTATAAACTACTTTCCTTATTTTACCTTTTTAGAGATCGAATTTTGAAAAACGCGTATATACGTAATTCATTATTTTTTTATACTCAATTCATACGAAATTCCATGCAAATATGTCCAGGGAATAAAAAGTTTCATACAAACTTTTATCCCTTATTTCACCGCTTGGGGTTGAATTTTGAAAAATCCTTCCTTAGTGAATGCCTACGTCGTAAGAGAAATATGTGTGCGAAATTTCAAGTTTCTAACCCGGGTTTGGCCTGTGCGTTGATACATCAGTCAGACACTTTTGCCTTTTGTATATATAGATAAGCTAATACATAAAATATAAAAATGTTAGTATTGTTAAGAGTATATACGAACGTAAAACCCATTTTAATTGCATAAATTTGCATTTGCGAATGTTAGACATTTCAATGTATGAGTATTCAGGCAAACAGGAATAGGAATTACAAACACAACAGTTAGGTAAATAGAATGAAAATTGAAATTATATACGTGTACATTTTGTCTATTCAATCGTACATATTGGCAATAAGTGGTATTGCAATATTCCCATTGAATTCTGCATTCATTAAAATGTATTAACTATTGTTCACGAATGCACTATTTACACCAACGTGTTTATTTGGACTTGAATTTGAAAATTTCATCATTCTTTTGTTGTCACAAAAGAAAACATATCCCACCATGTGGGCGATGGGTTCATCACGTCCCGACGGCAAAATTTGAACACCTATAACTACTCTTACAATAAATTACTTGGAAATATTCAATAATACACAAAATGTTAGTTATTCATCTAAATTTATTTTATAAGCTTCAAAATATGCTCCTTTTTTAAGAACTTTTTGGAACTGAGTTCAGTTCTCGCCACTAATTCTCCTTTATGTCTAGAAGACAGACCGAATGAAAATGGGTGCCATGAAGTAGTTATTTGAGTTTAGAAAAAGGAATAAGTCGGGTGGAGCCATATTATATGGCGAATAATGTGATTGCTCGATGGTATTTATTGAGATTTCGGTTAAAAATTCGTTAACTATTATGGCCTTTTACGAAGGCGCATTATCGTTGTGCAAATTCCAAGAACCACACACTTCTTTCTTTCCACAAATTTGGCATTTTTTTGCGAATCTTAAACGTTAGATAACTCTCAAATAATATCTCAAAAATTATTCTTTATTTACCATTTAACCTTTCTGCAAGAATTCTGAATGCATAATGCACCGCGATAGTCTAAGATGCCCCATAGACCTACAATAATATTGCGCAATAGGTTTGTACTTTTATTGTACAATAATATTGAATACCCACTTTGATTTCAAACGTTAAATAAAGTTACTCAATAAAATTGACAAACCACTAACCAGCGTGAGCAATGTTTTCATGTGAGCGACATGTCTGACGACGAAGTTTTGGCGGCAACCATGCTGGTGATTTTAATAAATAAATCTCTATACAATTCTATACACTCAAGTAAATCTCCCGTTCTTTATTTTTATAGCATTCTTGCTCGCCATATTTAGGACACGACGACGAACATGACCGCTCCAAACTCTGAATTGAAAAATATTGTGCAATATTAAGCCTACACAGTACACGCTCGCTCAAACTTTCTTTCAATCTTTGTGCAATCTTTAATATTAACTTTTACTTTTCCACTTGTAGATAAATTTCACTTTTACACAATTTTTTTATTATATTACTCGACCGGTTTCACTTTTTAAAGCATCTTCATGATGTAATATACTTAACAGTTAAGTAAATTAATTACATCCTGAAGATGCTTTAAAAAGTGAAACCGGTCGAGTAATATAATGAAAAATTGTGTAAAAGTGAAATTTATGTACAAGTAGAAAAGTAAAAGTGTCTAATAACAATGGAATTTCACCAAGTGCCGACGATGGAAAGTATAGAATATATTTAATATTAACCCTAAACGGTCAATAAAATTGCACAATACGTAATTTTGCGCAATATTATTGTAGTTCTAGAGGCCGCCTTAGAAAATAATCAACATGACTTTGTTTATTGATAGACGTTGGCGTGTTTTTTTCGGTTTAGATTTGGAAGGTGCCTCTCCGAAGATTATTGGCTAGTTTGCATGTCAAACTCGTAGCTATACCCACGTTCATCACAAGTAAGTATCATCACGCCCGGTTCCCTTGCGGGGTAGGCAGAGTAAACCGAAAGTCTGTAGACTTTCCGGTTTACCGCGGTTCACCGGTTTGTCGGTTGGCTATGTAAGTGGTGATTCTCATCGCCGCATTTACCGACATGTTAACGATTATCGACTATTTCTAGTGATAACAAGTCTAGTTTAACGTGCTCATTTGAGGCACGGGAGTGGTAATACACCACTCCGTCAGACTCTGAGCTGTTACTGAGGATTAGATTTTCGATAAAACCTCATTAACACTTTTGCCCCACCCAGGGATCGAACACGGGACCTCATAGTCTGAGCCGAATAGGCTACCCTAGACCACGAGGCAGTCTTACACAGGCCATAAGTAATAATGCGTTTTATGGGTGTTGGGTTGGAATTCGCTCGTTTTTGAGGAAATTCAGGTCTTTTGAGATTATCTGAGCAGTAACACGTTTCAGAAAAATCACTAAGATTATTCAAAATGTTACCGATTGACTCGTAAGACACAGAAAGTTCAGCGGCTGTCTCTCTAAATCTTGAATGGGGATTTTCAGTCAGTATTTCTGTCACTTGTGATGTTAACTTGAATTGAAGACGTCGATGGCCTACCAAAGCGAGGCAAATTTTCCATCACGTCACTACCGCTTTAGAATGCATTATACTACTCATAAGCACGTTTTTTAATAAAGTCTATGCACCGTAAGCTGTAACATTTTCAAAAACTAAGCACGAAATTCCATTGGCGGTGCCAAACTCTTTGTTCGATGTTTTTGTCCACTATGAAATTCGCAAGACACACTAGATGTGATCTAACTGAATACAGGATTGTATGAAATCTAAATAACAGGCGGAACTCAAACAGTTGTGCCAGTCTAACGACAAAAAATTGAATTTGGAACCATAAACAAATCATTCATTCCCAACACATTTTTTAACTGAATCTAAAAAAGAAAGACCTAATTTAAACATACGTATACGTTAATAACTTTTGACTATGTGCCGACATTCAAAAGTGTACCTAAGCAATGTATATTTTGTAAACGAAGAACATTTACTATAAATTCATATAAATGATTATGTACCAAATTAGCGCCTAATACGGTATATTCTATAGCAGAATCATGCTCGTTACGTGTCCCCATTCAAATGGGTCGGTGTGAAGCGGGCTTGATTGCTTATATTTTACGAGGTAATTTGTCACAATTTTCAAGAAAAATACTTTTTATATTATATATTTAGAACAATATCGGCCATATTATTAGGCTGTTGAAGCGCCAGCGGATAGGGGGTCAACCTAAGAACACTAAGATCACCTGCTTGTCTAACATTTTACCCTTTTTTGAAGTGAAACTTATTTTGGGACGGTGTGGATTGAATTCTACGAAACAAAAAAGTGTAACGCAAAGAAGACAACTATAAATACCAAGGTAATGTATCCGTATCATTATAATACAAAGTTTTACATCTACTGCATGTAAACTCACATTCGACATTATTTTTTTATATTATAAGAGAGCATAGGATAAGGACTCGATTTCATACTATATTATTATTAGTATTACAAATGCGAAAGTAACTCTGTCTGTCTGCCTATCTGTATGTTCTTAACGCCTGAACCAATGAACAGATTTGAAAGAAAAAAGTATCTTCACGCCCGTATCCCCGAAATGATAGGCAGAGGTACAACAAGTGCACCCACGATTAGCCGAAGATACTTGGCCCTACAATGTGATAGGTGGCAAACCTATCGCCAACCGAGCAACGTATAGACATTTTTTTAATTGTCCGACCCAGGAATCAAACTCGGGACCTCATGTGGTAGACTCCGACACCGGATCACTAGACCACAGAAGAGAATTTGGAAGAAATTTGGTACAAAGATAATCTGAGACCCGAGTAAGGACAAAGAATAGTTTTTATCCTGGAAAATTCTAAGGGAACGGAAATTATGCGGGCAAAAACTATATTTTAAACTACGGTAATTAGGAGTAACTTGGCTAGTTTTAGTGTAGAAATTTTTCCTCGCGGTCGAACTCACGGGTAGAGCTAGCTAACAATAAAATTTTTAATCCTATCAAATTTTATTTGAGAGGATTAATAATTTTATTTTGCCTCTTTTGCCTGATTTATCCTTCACTACTATTGCTTTTTACTTGCGATAACCAAACCCAAGATCGTATCAACCTATTATCTTGTTAATTTGTACGTTTTGATGTTTCTCCGTGTTTACACGAATAGCTGAATGGATCGGTATCGAATTTGATATACAGATAGTTTAAAAGCTGGATTAACTTATAGGTAATAAATTAATTTATTCCATAAAATAACGTAAAATAAAGTATATTTTTTAATATATTCAATTTGAATTTTAGGAGGGAAATAAAAATCTTTCCTTCTTAGGCTTCAGATTATATCAATACAACCAAAAAAATAGTTATTTTAATTAAATAACTTTGATCTGCCAATGAGAAATTACCATTTTTCTTACCAACGTGAAGGTTGGTTAAAATTAACTACGCTAAATCCCTTCTACCACCAAAACAAATGTAGTGACGCCACATGTCAAATTCCGTCCAGCCATTCGGTCGTACCCATGAAGTATTAGGTATAGGTAGAGCCAGCACTCGTATTAATCACTTGAAACACATACGTATATTTACGTTATATCTCTGTCTATGAGGTCTCTCCGTCTCTTTTTAAACAGCTATGTTAGAAAGAGAGGGTAAGACCTCAGAAGATGACAGCAGTATTTAAAATTGTGTTTCAAGTAGGTATTAGAGTGCTGCCTCCAGATATAACACAGTTTCATGGTCGTACCTATAGAGTGGCGCAAAATTGACATACATAAGGACATATAGGTATATTATCCGTACGTACATAATAAATATTATGCACGAAAACTAATTTGATTTATGTAATAGCTATAAATTAAGTAGAATTTAAATCTAGTTTAGAGTAAGTAAATATTGATGATAAATAAATTTATATTTACGCTTTATGATTTTGCGAAATTCACTACAGGTATCATACAAATTCAAACCATACCTGTGCAATACAAAACCTGTCGTTATCAGAGTTCGTACGTGACGAATGAATAATTGTGATCGCAATAACCGCAACTTGTTATTCGCTTGACAATAGTTGACGAATTTTCAATTAAATGCCTAAATTACAATTTACTAACTGAATCTGCAGCCCAGTATTTGATTACAGTTTTGTTTTTAAATACTGCATATACATATTTATTAGGCGGTAGAGTTCTGCAACGTTTTGCTCGGTTTTGGTACCACGGTTTTTTCTCTTCCTGTCACAATACCATCGATGGTTATCGCTGTTGTTTTCCAGTTTGGGCGTTCGAATTCCGCCTCAGGCACGCAACAGATCATTAACAATTTTGTTCTTTATAGGCGACAGTTATTACTTTCCATTACGAAAAACATCTGCTTGTTTGCTATCCTATGAAATAACCAAAATGTAAATGTTAAGCCAAGAACTAACATTAATCAGATTTCACACAAATCTTTATAGTTGTTGCAATTGAAGAACAGAAAATATTTTTCAGTATCGCAATTTTTACTGCAACATTTAACCTTCAATTTGCCTTTACAAGCAGATACCTACATAAGAATTTTACGAAATGTATTTATGACCAACATCTAAGAATGATTTCATTAAAAAATTGCCGAAATTAACCAACGAGTTTAGAACAATATTAATTAAAACCTTTTATTCTCACATCCTTCAACCTCTAAGAATATTAAGAAAAAAATAGTGTCAAATCCGGTCGAGCCGTTTCAAGATTTTACTATCTGGTGAAAGTGTAGAAAGTGTAGTGTAGCCTTTATACTTATTCATGTGGCATTTCCATCCCGCCATACAGCAACGCACCATTATTTTTTTTCGGAATGTCTCAATTGCTGTTAGCCTTATGGGCTGTTACAGCTTCACCGGTCGCGGGGGCGAGCAGAGTGCTCAGCCAGAATTTAAAGGTGTAGGGCTGTACGCCCTCCGCCCTAAGGGTGTCTCCTGTGAGACCGAACCTCGGCTTAGGGTGGGGTCGTGATTTGCGATAAGAGGGCTAGTGGCATTATTTTGTCCGTCCGCCGAACCTTGCCCTTGGGCTCGGTTCGCCGAAAGGCGAAACAGGGGTCCTCGTCGCCGCCGGCGGCGACGGTGTCGCGAATGTAGGTGTGTAGTGTTATCGTGTAAACCGTTGGCCAGAGTTATCGGGTCATCGGGATCGGTAAGAACGTGGCGGGGCCTACGTAGTTTGGGATCGGGATTTGGGTCTGGGATGTAGTCAGCCGCGGCTACCACCAGTGGGTTCGGATGCGAGATGGCACGATCGAAGTATCTTTTGGAGATGTCTTTGAAATGCTTTGCTAAGCTCGGCAATTCAAGATCGTTATGGAGGTCTACGTTGCGCATATACCACGGTGCTCCCGTGGCAATACGCAGGAATTTATTTTGTACCACTTGCAACGGATGCAAGTCCGTACGGGGGAGATGGGCAAACGCTACGCAAGCGTAAGAAAGGATGGGGCGTACGCACGACTTGAAAAGTGTCACCTTGTGTCTAAGTGACATTTTACTGCGTTTATTGATTAGATGATATAACCGACCTACAACGAACTTAGCCTTAACTTTCATTATTTGTATGTACGACGCACCATTAACATATTTGGTATCTATAGGTGGTAGTTTTTCTTATCTTCGGAAGAGCCATCAGCTTGTTTGCTGTCTTATAATATAAAGAAAAGAAATAAAGCTTAATAAGTGGTAGGTATGTTCGACACTTGTGTTACAACATGAAATCATCATAACAATGGAATAAAATAATATTTCAAATACTTGTGTTTACTGTAGGTACTTGTGGTTTACTCACGGATTAAATAGTTACGCCATTCAAGATATTTCTTAGTTTCTTAGTTTGTCAGTTTAGCTTACAATTACACCCAGAAACAGAGTTATACTGCTTACCGATAAAATAAAATCACTTCAAGTGTAATTTTTAAACCTTGTCATCACATTCGGTACGATAAAACAGTACAACATAGCTTATTTCTATTTTTGCACGATATACTAATTATATCTACAAATGTATGATATTTTGACAGTCATAGTAGCGTTCGCTCATATGCGCGGCGACATGCTTTCTTCCCAATGGCATGTCTATTAGTATTGATGTGGTCTGTGGGTTGACTGGTAAAATACTGTACATATAGAAGGATACGATAGTTAATGGTAACATATTACGTAACCAAAAAATATAATAAAAAGAAAATATTACTTAACTAGTGTAATAATATTAAAAAAGACCATAGAGTCACTGTGCCGGTTGGCGACCACTTAGTGGAGTTGCTCACTTTGGATACGTCAAAATATATGATATCTATACATAACATAAATATTTTTTATGTAAATTAGTCGTAAATATAGTCCAGTTATGGAATATGTAATAAAACAATTCACTTACATTAATAAATTTTGTAAAAATATTCAAATTGTTCAAAATTAGCCAAAACGCTAGTTTGCGACCATTTTTGTCAGTTTGCGACCACCACTGAGCCAGTATGCGACGACTATGATAAATAATAATATAGAAGTTAAACAACGCTTGTTGATGTAAACAAAATATTTATTTTCTAGTTTACGTACACATACATATCTTCACGCCAGATTCCTTGCGGAGTAGGCACAGAGAACCGAGTGCCATACATCACGATCCTTGCAGACTTGCCTCGCTTCTTCCACATTCATTACTCTCTTTATACAAATACGCCGGATACGAAGACTCTTGACACTACCTTCGGCAGAACTCGATCTATCTGATCATGACTGGTAGACAGTCTTGACTCTTGATCTTCCCCGGTACGATACGTGAATGTGTAAATTGTATACCCATCTGTTTTGTTACCTTTCATCTACCACTCTTTCTATATGTCCAAACCACACACTTAACATACACACATTATAACTTATCATAATTTAACCAATTTATTTATATAGCCAATTTATCATAATTTAACCAAAATAATCATGGACAAAAGTAATAGGTAAAATATATTCCTCCATGTTTGTCCGGTCCCCTTTCAAGAATAGACTGACTGCCGGTCTGCCAGATAAGTCGTAAAAGGTGACCGATTGGCTGTACGTGTCATTACCATCGTGACTACTTGGTGGTAGAGTTTCGCAACGTCTCGCCCGGGTATTTGCTACCATCGCAGTAGCTATTTTTTATATCATAAGATAGCAAACAAGCAGGTGGGTCTCCTGATGGAAAGAGACAACCATTGCCTATAAACACCAAAGATGTTAATGGTGCATTACTATGTATTGACGAGGTCTAAGGCCACATGCATAAGTTTACCGGCTACCTTACAATCCAAACCGGATCACGACGATGACAAGCATTGATTCTATTGCGGCACGAATACGTAAGGCAGTGGTACCAAATACCAGGGCGAGGTGTTGCGGCTCTAGAAAGCAATATTTGATTTATTTACTTATTTTAGTTTACTTTCTTTCGTACTAAATCAGGGCGGTCGCAAACTAACATCATAATTTTCGACCAGAGACACCTGTTTTAGTAAGTGAATTAAACAAGGTTCTGTTAAGAAAACGTGTGGTCGTAAAGTGATGGGATGCATCTTTATTTTCCTACAACTTCAGATTCTGAATTATACAATCATAAAAGCATCATTGAGATCATAATAAGCAAAATATTATATAGCTTTGTCAGAATGCGACCACGCGGTCGCTTTCTGGCGTATTAGATATATACGTACTTCAGTTTGCAACCACTGGATTTAAAAAAAAGTATAAGCTAAAAAATGATATCACTACATCTTTCCAACAATTCAATCATTCATTCTCATTGTTTTATAATTGAAATAATAACGCTTCTTGTTTGAGTGTAACATTAGTATAAGGTAACAAAAGGTAACTTTGTTCGCCACCTGGCATGGTATTTTTATTGCAATACGCGACACATAAACACAGCATTGAGTCATCACCCGAACTCAGGCACTATTTTCTAGATTTGGGTTAAACAGATAGGTTTAAATTTATGATTTTCTTGTTACTTAAGTATTCAATGAACATTTAATGCTTACTGTTCATTGTTTTCTTATGAAAAAATGATATTATCTTTAATTGAAGAAACCTAGCCCCTCAAGTGGTCGCATACTAGAGCCGGTCGCGTTATCAATGCAGTGACCCTACTCACCGCGTTGTTCTAACGGGTCTAGTAGCAAGTTCGGTAAATCGTTATTGTAAACAATGAACTTCTATGCACTGTGCGCGTGTCCGTACTAAACATTTTTAATGTAAAATTAGGTCAAGATTTATTAAACTAGTTTATTTATTTATTTACTTTACACAACAGAAACAACAAAAAAAATTACAGTAAGCGATATTTTTAAAAAGGTACAAAAGGAGATATTTCTTACAGCCAATCCGGTAAAGTGAAATACTTGACCATAAATATAAGTCGAAGTTTGTAAAAATATTTAAACACATCTATTAACAGTTTTTACATATTCAGTATCAGAATCAAGTACTATGCTTCCTCCTTCAGTATTTACCATCTTTTACTTGTCACCTGTATAAAATATTAAAATAAGCATATAATAAATATATTATGTACTTGAAATATAAATTTTCTACAATAAAATTAAACAACAAAAGCAATATGTAATTACAACTTAAAATAATATGTTTGAAACAAATTATTTATTCCCCTAAGCTGTACGTTTAAAATGTTTTCACAGTTCTGAAGCAAAAGTTCCAATTTATGTTTCAAGATACAACTTTATTAAAAGCGTTAGTATATTTTTCTTTGTAAGCCTCGTGGATATTTTGATTCAGAGGCATTTAGCTGGAAGCATGTTTGAGAAAACAAAATTAGGTTTTAGCCTATTTGTGGGAAGTGGGATCATGATTAATCTTAGCCCCTACTTTCAGGGAAATCATATTGTATTAAAATGTATTTCTCCAAATAAATTAAAGATAAATCCCCGGCTACGTGGATTAGAGTTCGGTACGCTGGCGAAATAAAGAAGTAATTTTTCTAAATTTATGGCTTGAATATTTATAAGATGATAACTTTGAATTACAGACATTATTTATTACTTTATTATAAGCCTGTCGCCACATTAATTTAATGGGGTAGAGTGTAGACCAAGATGAGGACTTTGGTTTGGATCCCTAGTTATGTGGTGACAAGCTGAGTATTCTGAGTTAAAAATTCAGCCGCTGTCTCTCCGCTTCATAATCCAAAAATGTTTGAGCGCATAAACAAGTGTTTAAAAACATACTTTCACTTACACTTAGGATAAATGAATTCATAAAAAGCAATGTTTAAAATCATGAAAAAAAGATTTTTAGTGCCGAATTTATTCAATAACAATATATATATATATATATATATATATATATATATATATATATATATATATATATATATATATATATATATATATATATATATATAATATTTGTGTTTGTCTTTATGCTTGTGCACGATGCCTTCCACTTTCCTTTCCCAGCTTCACTTTCTGGGTTAGCTGGAAGAAATCTCTGTTGTTAGGGATAAGCTCACCTTTTGTGCATTATTTTAAGTATCGTTTAATTTTTTTGTCATCATATAAGTGTACAATAAAGTATTAAATAAATAAAAAATAAAATAAATAAACTCCGTGCTGTAAAGAGTGGTTAACTTATCGAAAAAATATGCGCATTTACCAGATATATGCACAGTATATATGCTCAGGCATGTCATATCCCATATACATAATATCATAAATATGAAGTTTGTATGTTTAGACGTTTGTTACTCAAGCACGCTAAAACGGCTGAACGGATTTTGATAAAACTTGGCACACAGGTAGATGATGACTTGAATTAACACATAGGATATTTTTATCCCGGAAAAATGTATTGTTGCCTTAAAAATAAAACTTTTATAATGAAGCGGACTGCAGGGTGTTATTTATTTATTTATTTTAGTAATCAAACAGCGTTACAATTAACATTAACACCAAGAATAAATTAAAAAATATGCGTTACAATTAACACTAACACCAAGAATAAATTAAAAAATATGGCCAATACAAGATTTTCGGAACTGAGACTTAAATACTTAGAACTCCATGCGTCTATAATAAAACTGGCATCATTGGGACATGGTATTAAAAAGTAACGGGTGAAAAATATATACTTTTTACTTAATATTTAATTTTCAAGCTAGACGTTTTAACTTTCAACTAAGTTACATTGACCGTGGTCAAGAGTGGACTCAAGCAATGAGTTTCCTTTGCCATTCAATTTGAAGTCGATTTTCAAGTACCCCTTTCTGATGTACCTTTCCTTAGACTAACCCTACTTACCGCACTCACAGTTTTAAGCTTTAAATATTGCGACCGTATTCTTCGTTATGTGATTCTAAGCTTGTTATAATTTAAAGTCATACTCGCTAAAGAAATTCATAAATTACCGAATTTAATGACTTTCCATACTACATACAAAAAAAATGTTGCTAAGTACAAAGAAAGTTTGGAATTCAAGTCAGTGAAGTGTTAAATTTTTAGCCTTTCAATGATAATGTATTTAAGAAGACTTATAAAGAAACTACCACAGCTGCAACCAATTTATATACACCCGGTATTTGGTAAAGTACCTACCTAGATATGACATCCAAACTGCCATCTACTCGCTACATTGCCGTAACATACTAAACCACTTTTCGAGTTATAAGCGAAAGCAATGTGGATGATATTTATAAACTAGGAGTTACTCGTATTTACCAGTATTTGCAACATGAAAAAAAAATTTCATGAAGCTCGTAGTTTTGAAAAAAATACTAAAAACTGTTTTACACAGTATTCTACTATTAATCTGTTCACCAAGCACCAAGCAAAAACGGCATTATTTTTTTAGACACACCCATATTTTCTATCTTCGAAAAATCTCGAATCGGATTTCTAAAAAAGTAAGTAAAAAAAACGGTTAAAATGTCGGACTAACAAAACGTCCACTTGACGTGTAGGACAAATAACCCTTGAATTATAATAATAATTAACAAGCGGTTGTGTGAAAATTAGGTTGTTTTTAAATTTATTATGTAATATCAATTTAAAAATCTTATAATTCCCAATCTTTAGAGTAGAGGACTCGTCAGAAAAACCATCGAATGCGTATGACTCTTACGAAAAAACATTAAAAGTTTTTTCGTATTTTGTCATAAAATAATCAAGCAATTATAGTAAAAAATAATTATTATCGTCTTTCACCAAATTAAAATGTTCCGTGAAGCCTGACCGATTCGAGATTTTTCACACAAATTCAGCTTGTTATTAATAAAAAAAAATACAGTTCCTGGGACCACGGTCTATTAGTAATTGGTTTTTATATTTTATATTAAAATTTCAAAAGTAGAATGCCGCAAATTCCTTTAAAATCATTCTAATTCTTAATTTATTACTTTTTTCTACATTACTTTTTTCTATGTTTCTATGTTAAGTGTATATTATAAAAAATGAAAAGTTCTAACACTCACTGACTGACATATCTAAGCTCAGCCTAAGCCCTTGGAACAAGAAGGCTGAAAATTTCCACAGGGATTGTTCTTACGCTGTAGACGAGGAACAAGAAAGAATTTTTCGGATTTCAAGGTAAAATAGAGGGTGAAATATTGTATGATTTTTTTTTTATATTGATGACGTGTTAATTTAGTCGCGGATCAAGTTGCGCGGATCAGCTAGTAAGACTAATAAATTTTAATAGGTACTTATTTTTTTATACCATTAGATAGCAAACAAGCAGATGGTTTTCTTGGTGGAAAGATACAACCATCACCCGTACACACTAAAGATGTTAATGCTGCGTTGCTTGTGGCGAGTTCTTAGTGCCACATGCATCAGTTTACCGGCTACCCTGACCAGAAACGGATCCACTGTTGTGGGCACGATGGGCATGCCCACAAACCTAATCGACTTCTGACGTTATACTTTCAGTATCAATTGAGATCTCATATTATGTATATCTATAATGCCCATAGATATGTACGAGTCAATAATAATAACATACATCAATATATAGAAGCTGTGGTGGTCAGCTAGTATTATATAAATATCCCTTATAGGGATGCCCTATATCGATAATGAATAATTTGATATGCCGATTCGAGCTTGGCCGATTTTCGAGTGTCCGTGCCCACAACCTATTTTCAAAAGCTGGATCTGTGCCTGACCCTACCCTCCAAACTGGAACATGACAGTGATAAGTACTGATGCAATTGCGGCAGGTATACATAAGGCGGTGGTACCAGACCCGGGCGAGCAATGCTCTACTACCTAGTAGCCACGATGGCAGTGACTGGCATAACCAATTGTTCGTCTCTTACTAACTGCCTGGCAGAACACCAATAGGTATATTCTTCAAAAGGGGTCCGAACCAACACGGGGGAGTGTTGTGTATACAGGTAACAACCCCACGAGTGTCGGCTTGACAGATGTCACCTTGTCAAAGTCTGCCATCTTAACTCTTGGATATGAAGTCAGTATTAAACTAATTTCTTACCCACTGCTTACCCAAGTATACATCAGGGAGGCAGCTAATATAATTAGTATGTTTAATGTATTAAAGAAAAGTTACGCCTGTTTTTGTGATTGTAAACGCGGATTCAAACCTAGAAACATTGATCTAAATCCAACAATCTAAACACTATATCACCAAAGTAGTCATTGTATTTTATTTCTCAAGAAAAAACTTCAATGAATGGTGAAACTTAGAGAGTTACTCTAAAACAAAGACATATTTTCGTAAAGTTACACCTCTTTTTATAAACGTAAATCCAGATTCAAATCTAGAAACTCTTGATTTAAAGCCAAACTATCTAACCACTATACCCATTATTCTTTGTATTTTAGTCGTCAAGAAATTTCAATGAATAGTGCAACTTAGAGAGCTCCAATGTATTAGAACTTGCTTTGAACTCAACAGATTCTAATTGCTTTACTAATAACAACCAACTATTAACTACCTATCGTTAGCACACATGCTGAATATTAATGGCGTAATTACTTAAAATACGTACGTAAGTTTTGTTTAAGGCTTACAGAATTTGGAATCAAAGATACTTAAGTATATTTCGAAGCCTATTTTCTGTTTCTGCCAGAGTCATGTAATTTTCTTGTATATTTTTAAATTTATTACATAGAATATTTTGGAAATCGCTTCTGTGGTCTAATGGTCTGGTTTCCGTGTTGATCCCATGAGATCCCGATTTCAATCCCGGGTCAGGCAATTAAAAAATGTGTGTTTTTTTTTCAGTTTTCTGATAAAAAGCAACATTCCTTTGGATTGGAGAAGTGCCTGTTTGGCAATAGGTTTGCCACCTATCACATAGTGGGACTAAGTAATATAAAAGTTCGGCTAATCGTGAGTGCACTGGTTGTATCTCTGCCTACCTCTTCGGAGATACGGCGTGAAGATACTACTAATACACAGGTTAGTAAGCATGTAGATATTTCTCTTGCAGGAAAGGAATAACCATATACACCAAAGATGATAATGTATATATCATGGAACATAGAACAAGCGGAATTGGCAAGTACTAACATTTGTATCAGGACCGCGATCGCCATACTCACACATAAAATAAGCATTATTGCATATAAACTACTAATGCAAACATTGTTTCATTGGTCGTTTTCATTTTAAACAACAATAATCCGAAACACACAAACAGAACATTTAAAAATATACCAAATTGCGTTACAATAAATTTTATTTTGCTACAAAAAAAAGAGTATTTACGCCCTTTTGTAGTCTATTCAAAATAGACTCATCTATTTGTACAATAGTGAAACTTAAGATCTTAATAGTTTCGCTATTCTACAATAGATGGCAGTATTGATTTTTCCGTAGTTTTCAGTTGATCATATTTGAGTAGAGAACTTTCTAGAACGATATACTTAATGACTGTCATTACATATATATTTCTAGAAAAATTAGGTCAACCTAAAATGAACTTTATAGTAAGGTGTACGGCTGATTTTAGCTTGACTTTCTATTATATCATTAGAGATTATATTAAATCAGGAATTTAATTAAAATAAAATTAAAATTGTACTTTCGAATGATATGAAATATCTCCAGTTTTAATCATCTGTATTCTACTATCATTTCTGCATTCAAGGATGGCACAATACGGCATAATTCAGTGTATAATAGATTTTCGCACGACGACTATCTCCTAATGATATGGTAAGTATCACTAAGGCAATTTAGAGTAAAAGCGCATAATAGTGACGCACGTGGCACGCCCACTCTTCACTTCCCCTTGTTCTATGTTCCATGGTATATATATATATATATATATATATATATATATATATATATATATATATATATATATATATATATATATATATATATATATATATATATATATATATATATATATATATATATATATATATATATATATATATATATTTATTTATTTATGTAAATAATACATTCTTATCCATGTGGCGGGGTTGGATGTTATATGCATAATTTTACCACCTAAGCACAGATGCTATTGCAGTAGGAATATATAAGGTGGTGGTACCAAAACTCGGTCAAGACGTTGAAGAACTCTGCCACATATACTTCTCTAACGACATGCCTAACAGTAAGACAGTTGTTGATTTTTTTTAGCATCGATAGGGAAGCGCTTGATCACGATCTCGCCTAATGGTGAGCGAAGATGTAGCCTAAGATGAAACGTTATTGTAAAGGGACCCGGATCAAAAATGTAAAAATCCAAGTCCATTAAGGAATAGACGATCTTTTAAAGTATATGCCATCTGTATTTCTGCCAGGCTGCTCATCTTTTACGAAAAAAAATAAACGCGGCACCAATCGCTAATCTGATCTACAGTTCTATAACATATTTCCAGAGACCTGGAGCAGCACGGGGAAAATATGTTGCAGAATAAACCACTACCATTCTGCCAGTCTGTTAGGCGTATAGACGATGCGCCTTAAGTGTCACTTCTATAGCGACTACTAGGAGATTAAGATTTAAGATCCTCAACGATTAGTCAGGGTTTGCTGCCTCGGTTTACGATAGTAACTTTTATTTAATCTGTGCCACGGTTTTAACTTAGTCTGATTCAATAGCTTTAGTTTTTGTTTTAGTTCAAAGGTTAATGTCGATAATTTTGACATTGTCGATAAAGTCGATAAATTTATTAATATTCTAACATAAAGAAACTATAATTGTCACTTTTCATTAGGAAATTTATCCGCATGATAGCTATTTTATATCGCTATAAGTTGTCCTAAAGTTTCTATTACGGACTATAACAGAAGCTTTCTTTAAATCCAAAAAACGAAAAAAATGATAATATTGCAGAATGACAAGACTTGATATGTACTTACATATTCTTCTACACCTGCAACTTACTTGTATATCTATCAACATTTCTTCGAACTTTGGACGATATAAGTAGGTCGCAATATTTTCTATGCCCATATAACTTTATATTAAATGATAAAAATGTAATAGTAGCCATTATATGTATAATCTGTGACACAAGTCCATATCCTTTAAAATACTTAATTTAACAACTACTCGAATAAAATGTATTTATTAAATTCAATTAGCAGCATCTAAGTTTTACACAATTCACAAGTACTCTCTTGACATGAGGTAAACTTTCTCACCATCGCAGGATATTAAACCAAGAACTTTAGGGTATATTTGTTTTCAGATGTTTGTAAATTAATTCTAAATTAGTTCATACGCTCTGTATTTGACAAGCCGGTAAATACGATTTTCTTTATACGAGTAGGTACATCAGCTACATAACGTAAATAATGTTTATTCCATTTCAATAAACTCGATGAGCTTGATGGAATTCCTGATGAGAATTCTGTATCTCATTTTTTTCTTAACTAATGATGTATTTATTAATCGACAAAATTTTATGTTGGTGTGATCTGAGCATAGATCTATAATTTTGAATTTCTGAAAATAAAATTAGAAATAGTAACATTTTTAATTATAGTTCTGTTTGATTCTATATTGAGATTTCGGCATTTATTCTTATTTTAATTAACAAATTCTCTGTCTATAAAAATTAATATTGAGATATTACCTTGAAAATGTACTGCTATCATCATCTGTAAGTAATTAATATAATCTTAGGGTAAGTATAAGCTACAGACTGTTTTAAGCTGTTTTCTTTTATCAAATAAATTTTCAAAGGCGTATTCTATTTTTAACCATAATTTGTGATTTATTTAAAACTTCGATTGCCCTTTGGTTGAAATCCAACCATAAACTAATAGACCGGAAGCTGGTGACGAATTTTGGGCAAGTCCTTTTGACAGATTGGAATTGCGAAAAAATATAATTTCTTCAAATGGTGATACCAGGCTTGCGAGTCTTGCAGAGCGTTTGCGGTTATTCCGCTACCGCGTAGTATACAACATTTACTAAAAAATCCAAAAAATGTATATTTGGCAACTACATTTTTATTTCATATTTTAATGAGGTTTTTTTAGAATTCAAAAAAAAATATGGCAGACCATTTTGGTGATTTTAAAGTGTTCCCAGACAACTTCAAATACATTTTACGAAAGTTTCCAGTAAATTTATTTGACACTAGCTGCAGCGTGCAGCCCGCGGCATTATAAAAGTTATTAGCAAATCCCGCGGGACCACTTAATTTTTCCGAGATAAAAAGTAGCCTATGTGCTATTCTAGGTCACCATCTACCTGTGTGCCAAATTTCATTCAATTCCATTCAGTAGTTTTTGTGTGATTGAGTAACAAACATCCATCCATACATCCAAACTTTCGCATTTATAATATTAATATAGATTTATTTATTTATTTATTTAATATTTTATTGTACACAACAAGATATAAAATATATAATAAAAATATTCCCCGTGTTGGTCCGGGCTCCTTTGAAGAATAGACCAACTGATGTACTGCCAGGCAGATCGTAAAAGACGACCGATTGGCTCTACGTATTACTATCATCCTGATTACTAGGCGGCAGTGTTCCGCAACGTCTCGCCCGGATATTTGGTACCACCGTCTTATATATTCAAAAAGCAATAGTGCAATAGCGTCAGCATTTGAAATTGTCGTGTTCTGGTTTGGAGAGTAAGGTAGCCGGTAAACTTATACATGTGCCATAGCCATCCCGCTACACGTATAGCAATGCACCATTAACATCTTTGGTTGCATTCCAATAATATAAAAATATAAGCAAAAGAAAAGCGTACAAAAGGCTTTGCACCTGCCTGCTGGTGCCTGGTGGTTTTACAACCTGCCTGGTAGAACAGCAGTTGGTCTATTATTCAAAGAAGCCCGGACCAACACGAGGGATATTTATTTATTTATTTTATAATATTTCGTTGTGTCCAATGAAATATTGAATAAATAAATGTGAAATAAATTTACTGGAAACTTTCGTAAGATATATTTGAAGGTGTCTG
Source organism: Apodemia mormo (assembly GCA_036924255.1). NCBI lineage: Eukaryota > Metazoa > Arthropoda > Insecta > Lepidoptera > Riodinidae > Apodemia > Apodemia mormo. The sequence continues at coordinate 22,091,805 of JAUPFN010000008.1, forward strand.
GAAGCACTAAAACCGGCAAAATGGTGTGCCATATTTTTTTGAATTCTAAATAAAACTCATTAAAAGATGAAATAAAAATCAAGTAGTGTTTTTTTGATTTTTTTGCAAATATATACTGCGCAGTAGCGAAATAACCGCGAACACTCTGCCTCTCTAAAAAAAAAGACTCGCAGGTCTGATATCGCCATTTCACGAAATTATATTTTTCACAATTCCAATCTACCAAAAGAACCTTCTCGAAATTCGTCGTCAGCTCTGGGACCATAAACAATTAAATCTCTTCTAAGTTGAAAACATACTTTAGCTGTAAATAAATTAGTATACCTACATATGTGTATACTTAGAAAAAATTAAGCATAAGTCTATGTGTGTATATTATATCTATATATTATTTCGTGAAGAAAAAGACAATCAGGCGAACGGTGGAGTATGAAATTTAGCACAGTTAAAGTTTACGTTGCGGAGGACTGCAGAAACCAGAAACAGAAAATATTTTTAAATAATACGCATTAGAAATACATTAAATTAATAAAAATAAACATTACACACACTCATTGACGTGTATAATGGTGGTAATATTATACACGTCAATGCACACACTAGATATATGTGACATACATAGTAATAATATACACACATACTTAGACCTATGCGTAATTATTCTAAGTACATACACACATGTAGGTATACTAAAAGGTAAAGCCCGTTATCAAACTTAAGAGATTTTATTGTTTAGTCTATGGTCGAATTTCGATGATGGCTTTATATAGGTTGGTTGAAAGATAATGCTAAAAATGTTTAACTCTCTTTCAGTGTGCAAAGAAATTTTATTAAATAAAATAAATGGAAGACAGAAAAATATTAAACATAAACTATTTTTCATCCACAGAAAACAATCACAGAACTGAACGAGATCCACCATTCGGTTTTATGAACACTCGTAAGAAAGAAATCAGAAAAACGGTTGTCGATATTGTAGAGGATTGATCGCCCCCAATGTTTATTTTCCTTGTCGGAAATCAGATTCTGCTACTGCGATGGGCGCTTAGATTGGGGGATTTTACCACCCTTCTTGTTGGAAAACTTAAAACCTTTGACAGACAACGACGCAAACCTTTTTATAGTATAACATCTTACTTGAAATCAAAATATACGCTTACATCTTTTATATTTTTATCAGAAGATCTTTTACCCTTACAGGTGCGTTAGACTATAATTAATTAACATGGAAGCTACAATTCTGTAATCTGACAACTAAAATTACAAAATGTTAGAGTATCACAAAAATACACCAAAAAGTTCAATCACAAGAAGCAGCATCCCTGCGATGCGATAAAATATCTACAAATATAGGTATTTTACACTTTCCATTGTCAGCACTTGCTGAAATTCCTACAATCAACAATCCGTCATTCGTAGCAGTAACTATTAGCGACATTTATTAATAACGAGGCGTGTCGTACTATTCCACAAGTTTTAGACCATTCGGTAAATTTCCTTTAATTATAGGAACAGTTTTAGCTTACACCTCATTGTAACATTTTCGTTACTACTCGTAATTAAAACGAACCGTTTTATTGATATAGGAACTGGGCATTAGCCTAGTTTTCTCCATATAAAGGATAGACTTGTTTGTTTATTTGTAATGGTTGTTGTTTGCGGAACTTGTTTGCGGAAATTTGCAAAATAATCAGTTTTCCTCGTCTAGTGTCACATTTTTTCTTTATTAAATGATTTCATCTGAGTGTAGATTTTTTAACTTTCCGCTTAAGGAAGTTACTGATTTAACCCCACTTTTCGAAAATCGATATTTCACCATAAGTTTTGAGGTCCTAGGAACTTTTTTCGATTATTCTCACTATGACGTCAGTATATACGTGTGTATGTAGATATATGAGTGTGTATATGTTTATGTAAGCTTCTCATATCTTTTGAAAAGCTTGATCGATTAAAATGCGGTTAGGTTTTGCTTCCAAAAAATATGAACTAATCGGCTCACAAGTTTTTGAGCAATTTCGAAAACACCTTAAAAATGTCGGCGAAACAATGTTTTTTTAATAACTTCTAGTTTAAAGTATATATTGGTTACAAAATCAAATCAGCTCTTTTCTTTAAAAACTGCCCAATGCCACAAAAAGCATTAAAATTAGTTTACCCGTGTCATATCATATCCGTCTTATTAAAAAATGCCATAAATAGGATTAAAATCACATAATTTATTCGGGATTTTTCAATAACAATTTTTTTTAAATGTGTTTTTTCGACATTACTGCCACATTTTTTAACGTTGTAGCTAAAAAACTGTTTTAGAGCTCAAAAAACTATACTGAATGCCGTTCGAAATATAAATGAATCAAATAATTCAGCTTTGTCAAACATTAAAATACTGTAATTTTTAACAAACTTTAGATTTTTGAACTCTGCGCCCAAAAATGTATGCTTAGGTATATTTAGTGCCCCTTTGGGCATATGATGCCTTGATTTGACTTTAAGTTTCAGGAATGGCCTTAAGGCTCAATCGGTTTACATTTTTTTATATTTATTAACGTCTTAATATTTAAATTTAAAATAATATTGTTGCCTCCCGTCCAACTGATATCTTCAAGAAGGGCATAAATAAGCTACCAATGCGTTGGCAAAGATACATTGATTGTGTTGGTTATTACTTTGATTAATAGAAATAAAAAAAATATAGAAAAAAGTACACTTCATTTATTTCATGAAAAACGGCAATTTCCTAGGTAAATTATACTAGGGCTGTTAGTTAAACTACATGGGGCAGTGTTACAAAAAATAATCAAAAAAATAAACCATTTATTATATTTACCTACTAATATCTACAAATACTCCATATAAAAAATCTTATCTTATTACTAATTGATTTTGTTGCACTTATTCACACACCCGTTCAATAAATTCTTACAATCAATTAAAATGGAACAACTCGGAAGCACTACAGGCACTATTATCTGAAAGCACTACATAATATTTGTCGAACGTAATAATCAGTCAAACCCAGAATCGTAGACGTGTTTAATTATTGTTAAACACGTCTACGATTCCTTATTTTTACTTTATATACTGTTGTATTGATTTATACATAATCTTGATTATAAACAAATTATTTACTTGGCAGTAATCTGGCAATCAATCGCCTAGGCTCAGCACTTAGTAGGTACCTACTTGTCATAGCCGTGCTCTGGGAGGAAAGTAATTTTTAGCTGATAAACTTATGCATATGACAATATATCCATGTCATTAACATCTTTGGTTAATATCTCTTTCCACTAGAAGAAAAATCTGCTCCTTTGGTTTAAGATAATTTAAAAAAATCATTAGATTTCGTAAACTTTTATATATATTTTCTTTCAATATCAGTCGAATCCTTTTTTAGTACATTACCAACCTTCTGAGGATGCTTCAGCCGCGAAGTCAAGCGTGCATCAATGTTTATGTGTTTGATCTTGGAAACTATGAGCTAAATGATATTTTATCTTAATAATAATGTTAGGTTGTTTGTGTTGTGCTCATTTCATTGGAAGAATAAAAACTATCAAAAACGCTTAATAATGTTTCGATAATAATCTTTCGAAATATAAAATGATAAAAATCCAAAAGCTAGAAAGATATTTCGATACAGAACAAAACATTAAGTATGGCATAAAGAAATGTCCAAAGATGTTTAATATTGTTTCGTCGTTACTATCACCTGACGAGCAATAAAAGGTTTAGTGGTTCATAATAATATTTATTATTTTCTACCAACTACTCAAAAGGAGGAAGTTATCAATTGGACTCTATGTTTTTTTATGTTTGTTACCTCAAAACTCAAATTTTAGCTATGAACCGACGTTTAAATATTTTTTGTTTAAGAGACTATACTTCCCGTACCACACGGGGAGTATACTCTCTCCCAATAGTACCCATTTTAATATGGCATAAATATGATCCAGAGTTCCGGAGATACAGCAAATGAGAAGTCGGTTACTGCTTTAAAAAATTATTATATCACACGATAGCAAACAAGCAGATGGCTTTTCTGATGGAAAGAGTAAGCCATCGCCTGCCCGCCTGCCCACATGCCCGCCTGCTCGCCTGCCCGCCTGCCCGCCTGCCCGCCTGCCCGCCTGCCCGCCTGCCCGCCTGCCCGCTTGCCCGCCTGCCCGCCTGCCCGCCTGCCCGCCTGCCCGCCTACCCGTCTGCCCCTCTGCCTGTCTGCCTGTCGGTCTGTCCGGGGTAAACTCAAAAAGACCTGTATGGATTTACTTCAAATTTTGCATGAATATTACTCAGGTCGGGTCCACATATAGGCTACATATTATCACGCTATCGCCTACAGGGGAGGAGCAGTGTGAAGTAAACGAAGTCCGCGTGGACGAAGTCGCAGGCAACAGCTAGTACATATGGTAAAATCGTAGGAAAGTCAAAACTGTACTTACATTGAATATTTTTTTAAAAGATTACTTATGGGGCATGATTTACAATCGATATCTTATAGTTAGAGTAGAATATAGTTTTTAGAATTTTTGTCTGTTTGTCGGTTTATCTGTTTGTCTGTATGTATGTCCGGGGTAAACTCAAAAAGTACTGCATGGATTTACTTCAAATTTTGCATGAATATTACTAATATAGGTCGGGTCATCATATAGGCTACATATTATCACGCTATCACCTACTGGGGAGGAGCTGTGTGGTGTAAACGAAGTACACGCGGACGAAGTCGTGGGCAACAGCTAGTCATACAATATAATTATTTGTTTGTTACTTGTTGTTTGTTAACTTACGCTCTTTATTGACATTTATTATCAAAGACTATCATAGATGCAATAAAGATTGGGTAGGTACTAGAATACTGAAGAATACTACCTTAAGTTTATAATTTTTAAACGGTGGTCACGCCCTTTATAGTGGAAATCCTACAAAAAAATTATAAAATACAACGTTATGCTTTTCATTCATTATATAGTGCTTTTAAAGTTTACATAAACCTTATAAACGAAGCTTTAAATCTTAGTTTTTTAACACCATCTAAAAGAGACATCTATGAAAAAATAATAAAACTACTTTTGAAGCAAACTTACTAAATACGTAATGTTTGGAACTTTTGTCGCCTAAATTGAACGTCCTAGCTCACCTTTTTACTAGATGTCGTGCTATTTACATTATCTTTATCCTAGTGGAATTCCAAAAATATTTTTTGAACTTTCCTTCACACTTATTAATTACCATAATTGTTTGAATAGTGTAGTGTCTTTTTATAAATCTGCTAAAAAGTGTAAAGTTCTAACTTAAACCAACAGATGGCAATGACATAAAAGTTTTTTGATAAGTGAATAAACTTTCAAATCACAAAATTACTGCGGAATTTATTTCTTTCTCCACGATAAATATATAGACAATTTTCCTACAGATATTTCCCGTCTAAAATTATTATTGCCATAACGTAAAATCTTTTTATTTTTGCGTAAAGGTTTTTCTTTGGTTAAAGCTTGTGTTAAGTAGGGTAATGGCATGGTGCCAAGCTGATACTTTACAGCGGCCAACGAGAAACTATTGTATGAATTCAAAGACTTGAAGACCTAAGTTACAGAAAAATCAATGAGGTTTGGCGACGCGATATAATCTACATAATAAAGCGATTGAAGCGCTTTTACTGTTATTTCCAGAAGATAAGATTTTTCGGAGTAATAAACAGTTTTAAAATACTGCATTGGCTAATTAATTAATCTTAAAATAAGTGGCATAAAATTAATCTTGGTCATAACGAATTGTTTAGAGAACCAACATACTTAAGATCAAGACAATATAGAAGAAACACCTTAGTAAGTGAATCGTTATTAACCCCGCAAAAAACAAGGGATTATGTAAATTCAATATATTTAGGTATGTACATATCTATTTATTTGACTACATATATGTCTATAGCAGTCTTTTTCAAAATGTGGGTCGCGGCCCCTCCGGGGGTCGCCAGGCCTTTGCAAAGGGGTCGTAGACGGTAGTTTAGTGTTACTAAACAAAGATAAAACAAAGACAAAATATTTACTTGATAATAAAGAAAAATGTTAAAAGGATGTAATTTTTTTAATGTAAGTTAGGCGGCAGTGGGTAGCAATTTTTGTACCATGCTATGGGGGTCGTGTCTTGAAAAAGATTGAAAAACACTGGTCTATAGCATCATAGCTCATTACCAAATATGTTAATGGTGCGTAGTGGTGCGTGCTATCCGTGTAGTAGGGTAGATAAGCCATATGTATAAATTTACCGGCTGCCTTAGCCTCCAAACCGGAACACGAAAGCGTCAAACTCCTTCGCTATTGCGGTAGGAATTGGTAAGGTGGGTTTGGAACCAAACCCTGGTGAAACGTTTTTGTAAACCAAGTTAGTTGTTACGATAGAAGTGATATGTATAAGCCTTCTTTCGCCAATTTTATATTTAAAAATCTTGTTAAAGTTTTATAAATAACAAGCCGTCAAGTTAAACAAACAGTAGATTTTAATATAGATGACTTTATTTATCTTTCCATTCCCTTATTAATCCCATAAATTAAAGGAAGATTTAAATTTAGTTTTAATACTAGCAAAAAGCAGAGCTTTGTAAGGGCTCGCTAAGTCATATTACCTAGTAATGTTCTTAGGAAAGTATTTTTATGCGAATTATATCTTTTAATGTATCATGGACTTTAACATATTTAAATGTATCATGGACTTTATTTATTATAATCGCATCAAAGGCGTCGTCAGGCTTTGTATCTAGGGAGGCGCAGAAAAATAAAACCAAAAGAAAAATAAAATGTTTCTAAGATAATTTTTTTAGTACTTATGTATAAGAAAAATTCTTTAAAATTTTCTTGATTTATCAAAAACACGATTTCTATAATTGTCAATGTTATCTACACAGAACAATTATCTACATATTTTACACCATATTTTCTGGTCTACCTATAATATAGTATCTACCTACCTATAATATGTAGCAACTCAAGATCTATCTCGCGCCACCACTTCGCTCTTGAAGTCTAATATTGATAGAAATCAATTTTTATTTATTCTTGTAAAAGAGTTTTCTAGGAAAAATGAGTTTTAAAAATACAAGTTAATCTTATAAAGAAAAATAAATTTAATTAACCTTCAAAATTTTTTATAGTTAATATTTGACTTACCGCAGGCACGAAGAATTGGCGGTAGAAACTCAGCGAATAAATTTCCGAATTTTTCCCTTAGAAAAACTCTCGGGGCTCGATTCGCGAGTCAGGCAAATCAAAAATGCGATTTTTCAGTTTGCTGATAAAAACAACGTTGCCCGGGATTGGAAAATACCCAGTTGGTGAAAGAGTGGTCACCTATTATTTTCTGTATTCTGTAAACGGTTGACCTTGCAAGCCATCCCTGAAACTTCCTGCTAAATTAACGTATTTTAAGCTCAAAATAGTAAAAACTATAAGCATAGGTTTTTTCAGTATAATCAACGATGATCGATTTTGATCTTTCAAATGGCATTCAACTCAATTTAAATATTGTTTTAGCTAAAAAATCGGTAGGTTCAAAAATATCGAAGCAATGTCAAAAAACATTTTTTTCAGAAATTTCCTCATTGATAGATCTCAAACAAATTGACCGATTTTTATCCAATTACCGGTACGTGGCGCAGTTTTTAAAGGAGAAAAGATGATAAGATTTTGAAGTCAATCGGTATATTAGCCTGAAAGTTATTTCAAAAATATTAAGTAACTTTGCTATTGCGTAATTTTAATATTTGAAAAGCTGTAACTTTTGAAAATAAGATTCGGTTTTGATTTTTAAAAGGGCACTCGACGTAATTTTTAAGTATTAAAGTATCGTAAAATACCAAAAAATGATTGGTTGAAATATTTCGAAGTTATGTCGAAAAAACACTTTTTTCAAAATTTTCGTCAACGATTACTCCCAAATGAATAAATTGATTTTGAGGCAATTTAAGTATTAGACGTAATTTTTTGAGGAATAGAGCTGATTAGTTTTTGTACTCAATTGGTACATTAATCTGGAAGTTATTTAAAAAAAAAACTGTTTCGCTGCAGTTTTTTTTTGTCTTTTCAAAATTTCTCAAAATCTCTTGGGCCCATTTGGGTGAAAAATTTCAAGACGTATAAATTGAGCGGAATCCAATCGAATGCCATCAACCGCGTTTCGACCGGTCCAGGCGTTCAAAACTTATGAGTTGTTGACACACACACACACACACACACACACACACACACACACACACACACACACACACACACACACACACACATACATACAGACATACTGACGTCATCGCGAAAATAGTCAAAAATGGTTCCTAAGACCACAAAACGTGAACATACGGTGAAAACTCCATTTTTGAAAATCGGAGCAAAATCAGTAACCTCCCTATCTACATACGTAGTGGGAAGTGGGAAGTGAACGAAAATGAATTAAATGAAATAAACCTACCACGCCAAAGCTTAAACCTAAAAGTGCGATATTTTTTCTGTAAAATGTACCACTAAAGGGCACAGATCGTCACCTAGTGTAGCTTTGTAGCATTTTAACTCGTTAATTTTATAATAGATGGCGTTAGCAGTAATAAAATTCTGAAATACAAAATGTATCTTCTATTTTTTAATGTTTATGAAATAGCATTTTAATGGTAGATAACAAATCTAGACATGAATTTAAACCACCACGTCAAAGCTCAAACCTAAAAGTGCGATACTTTTTCAGTAAAATGTACCACAAAAGTGCATAGAACGTCGCCTAGTGTAGGGCTCGCTTCGCTCGCCCTGATTAATGATCTTAATCAATACCCTATATAATAAGTTAAATTGTATGTCTAAATTTATTCAGGAAAATAAAATTACATATTCTCTTATCAGCTGCCATAAAGTTGATGCTACTTTGGAGTACCTATCCACGTGGTACAGTGTTGCGTATTCCGAGGTGCAGTCATATTCATGTCACAACTAGTTGAGCCAAAGCTTTCTGCCATCCAGAATAAAATATGCACTGACATTTTGTGAGCAACTATAAGAACGGTTTAGCTACCATGCGATCGAAGTTTGGACTGCTCTATACCAAATTTTGTTGAAATCTATTCCGCAGTCTAATCGCTACATTGTTAAAGACACACAGATAAGTCACACAGACATACAAATAAGTCAGTTTTTTTGTAACTCTGTGGAATATTGCATTTATTCAGGATTTATACCATTAGGATGTTGATAAGTCTAAATATTACAAAATTCTTCCTACATTTCGACACACGCGCACACATACACATATTTTAACATTCAGAACAAACGAGAATAAAATTTCAATAGAGAAATAGAACCAGTGATATAAGAAATAGAGAATAAATAAGTTATCACTTGTGTAGTATCGCTTTCACTCAATTTAATGTGATTTTTAAGGTACTAACTGACACCTATTTATAATGTGGCTGCGCTCACATTTGATGAAGAAATCTGACCAGTTAACACAAATCATCGTCTGTTTTTGACCTCCAGCATGAGTGTTTTTGTGACATCACGCGTTTTAACTTCCCGCTACGTGTGTAGATAAGGAAGTAACTGATTTTTCCCCGATAATCGAAAATCGGGTTTTTACAAGATCTCCACGTTTTGAGATCCTAGGAACCTGTTCCGACTATTTTCACGATGACATCAGTATGTCCATGTCCATGTCCATACATCAGTATGTATATGTGTGTGTGTGTGTGTGTGTGTGTGTGTGTGTATGTAAACATCTCATAACTTTTGAACGACTTGACTATTTAAAGCGGTTGAAAGATTTCGCTTAACTTAGACTTCCTAAAAATTTGAACCAATTCAATCCAAGAGATTTTGTGAATTTTTTAATATAACTTCCAAATTAATGTACCGATTAAGTACAAAATCTAATCAGCTCTTTTCCTCAAAAAATTGCGTCCAATGCATAAATTGCATCAACATCAGTTTATCCGTTCGTGTGTTATCGTTGACGAAAACTTTAAAAAATATTTAAACCGTTGATATCTTTTATTTTAGAGCTCGAAAATTACGTTGAATGTATTCTAAAGATCAAAATCAATCATCGTTTCCAAAATGTACAGCTTTTCCAAAAACAAGTTGCTCTCATTCTTAAAATTAGATTTTTAACTGAAAAAATCTATGCTTAGGTTTAGTTTCCGTCGCAGTCGTTCGGCATCTGACCTTTAGGTCTACTCATAGATGGGCGAAAGCAGTTGAGACCAAGGGAGAAGCGCTAGCTGTTAGTTTGGACACAGGGAAGGCCTTTGACAGGGTGTGTCACAAAGCACTTCTTACGAAATTTCCATCTTATGGACTTCTCGATAAATTATTCAACTGGATCACCAGTTTTTTTTTTGGCAAGTTATAATAAGTGAAATGTGGATATAAGAGTATTATATCCACATTTCACTTATTTTTAGAAAAATATTAATCAAAAATTAAGCCCGTAATTTTATTATTTCCTATAACGAGAATCGAGTACCGAGTGCTCTCCAGTATCGAAGGTAACACACCAGTCACCAGTGAGTCTGTATATGTATTTCTGTGTATTAGTATTATCGTTGACTAACAACTATACGATTAGCAAATAATTTGCTTACTTTAGGGTAAGATCAAGATTTGTCCAATAATGATTATTTATTTCTACATCAAATTCTATTACACAGTCCAGCGGAGACGCCCACATCCTTACCTACATCGGCAGCACAAAATGAATAAAGTTAATTAGGAATCATTGCTATTCGTTATATTGCGAGTATCGCTGAGCAATGTAACGCGTACGCCAGTCGCACTTGCTAGTTGCTACAATTCGCAGTGTAGCATGCATAAATGCAAGCCTCCTACATATTCTTAATTTTGTCCCACATAATTTTTTCAAATAAATTTGTAACAACACATCAAAAGTTTGTAAAGATTTATCATGAAGAATTCTCGACACGAAATTGGGACAACATAATGAGCAATCAGCTTAATGTGTTATCCTCGTTCAAGGTTACGTAACAGCTACAAACTAGAGTATATCAGTGGATTCGAATTATTCAAATAGACAATAATTTTGTTGATTACATAATGTTATAACTAAGTCTTGATGTATTAAAATAAATGATTGTTTATGTTAACTATATCAATTGTACATAAACGTCGAATTTTTTCGAGAAATAAAAAGTTAATGTCTTTTTCTTGATTATCCTCATTACATTTTTGTTAATAACTTTTAAGATCAATATTTAAACCGTCACTACATTGGAAATAAGCGTTGGGAGGCATTAACTCTACCGCTGAAATAGTTACAATCGCGATTCGCCTCGCTACGGCTGCTTTATCATCTGTTGGTGTGTTTTTATTAACACGACAAAATGAAACATCAGTTTTGTGAATTTAATTCTAATATTTAGTTGGAATAAAAAAACGTGAGTATTACCGAACTTATAAGTTTTCTGTGGAAAATAAAAAATTTGTTATTTTGTTTAGGGTTGATGAACGATGGTAAATATTAAACACGAGATTATGTTTTGATATTTTAGTATTGTTTATTCATACGTTTTCATTGATATACGCCATCCAAGATACGATACTTTCTTCCCAAAATCAAAAACGTTATACCATAAATCACTTTCGTTGCGTATTGTTTGATTTTCCAAAATGAAGAATGTTCTCAATTCTGCTTAATTTTTTTAATATTTGTTACCTCAGATCTTTTTGATTTTTTAAACATTTTAGAAAAGCTCTTCTATACGGTTAGTATATTCTCTAGAGTATATCTATAGAATTTTGCAAAATAAAATCTAAAATTTCAGAGTCCCTGAGATACAGAAAGTTAGGTACCTATCGGAGGTCGCATTTTTACTGCGTTTAAATTATAATAAGGTTTTTTACATTTGTGTACTTACTAACGGTTTCCTAAACAGGCTGGATTATAGATTATACATACACAAACGCATACACACATGCATATATACATAAGTATAAATTAAATTTAGTTAAGTTCTTGATTTAAATTTATTCATTTAGGTTTACTAAACATTTTAATTTAAGTTTATACAAATGGCGAGATTTTTGGCATTCTCCATTAATTAAAAAGTAAATTGGCTTGCATGTGCATTAAAAATATACTAAGTACAAACTACATATACTTTAAAATTTAAATTAATTGTGTAATATCAATTTATCAATAAATTCATGTAAAACATAACTGTAAATATATAAAAAAACTTCCAAACACATACAGGATCTTACATAAATATAATAAATTTAAATAAAAAGCGTGATAAACTATAAATATATTGCTTACTACTCACGATTTTGTAAGTAGGTATATGCATTTAAGCTGCTGTTTCAAACAGCCTGTTTATACGAAAACTTATTGTCGGCTTGACACAAAAAAGATGCAACTCGTCCAACATTCGGGCAGCATTCAAGTCGGAGACCAAATTCCAGGTCGAGCTACACATTTCATAATTAAATGTCAAGAGGTTTGCCACCAGTCCGACTATGAGACGGAATACCGTGAGTCTTTCGTGGGTACATTAAATGTACTTTGTCAATACTCTTGGCCTTTTGGTAAAGTTACAGAAGCTAACTTCTTTCGATTTCATTACATTGTTAAATAATTCTAGACTAATGTTATAAAAATAGGTAAAGTTTATAAGTGTACGAATATGTTTGTAGGAAGAAAAACGTTAGAACTACTCAAACGATTTTGAAAATTCGTTCGCCAGTAAAAACAGCTCTCGTACATCTCGTTCCAATTTTTACACGAGATCAAAAACTACATGGGTTATACCACGGGAAACTAAAAATAATAAAACCGAATCCCTGTTAAGGGACCCTAAGCTACTGAAAATTAAATGAGAATAGTGCGGGACCTAAACTGTGCTTATTTTTGTGGCATTATATTTCGACAACACAAATAGCAAGGCACCATTAACATATTTGGTGTCTATAAATAGTGATTATCGCTTTCCATCTGAAAGGCTTATATGAATATGTATATCGTCATATATATATAAGTACTGAAAAAGGAAGAACTAATTTTCCAACAATTGAAAAGCATCCCTCATCAATTCCAAATCTGGCAATCTTTAACCGTATAATTTCGAAGTACTCTTAAACCACATTTTTAATTTATTTCTTTATAATACAAGAAAACACATTCGAAAGATTATTTTTAAGGACGCCACGTAAACTCTTGCGAGTTTTACGACAAAGTTGATAGCAAAAAAAACTTAGCAACCACGCGGCTACATTTGTCGCCCTACGGCGAAGGTTCACGCTAGCACGATGTTGTCAGCTATTATACATATATTCTGTGTCACTAGTCATCAAACCGCGGTCGGCATGTTATATTTGTGCAGCCTGCTGATGATATTCGTGCGGCCCAAGACAAATCAAACAAGAATAATATAATGTAACATTACTTAGGTAAAATCTTTTCTTCTTAAATTCTTAATTCGTGAACATTTGCTCCTTAAGTTCTTTAATTTTATACTACTATGTACTGTATTTCATTCGTCATGAAAAGTCATATCGTCGTATGCTACTCGGTCAATATCAAAATACGGCTTATATATATACTAGCGACCTGCCCGTGGTTTCACCTGCGTAGCTTTTGTTCCCATAGCAATATCGGAAAGGTTTATCTACTAAAACCTTCCTCAAGAATCAATCTATCTATTAAAAAAAACCGCATCAAAATCCGTAGTACATAGGGACATAGGGACAGACAGAGAAAGCGACTTTGTTTTATACTATATATATTATTATATAATTTATTATTTAATTATAATTTAATATTATTTATATAATTTAATATTATTTAATTATAATTATAAAAAATATATTATTTAATTAATAAATTATAGTTTGTTATAATTATTACAGTTTCTAGGTCGTGACTCGCACAAATATCACCTGTAGACTGCAGTTTGCTTCGCGATGCAGTTGCGCGATAGGCCGCTACATCGTACTACGGCCCACGGCGAAGATTCGCGTTATCACAATTTATGTCATAATACTACATCGCGACAACTGGTTACGTCATAATACTAATCATAAAATGCGGCCCGCAGGTAAAGTTTGTGTGACCGGGATAAAGCAAACATGAATATTGTAAGGTTACTTAAATTCTCTACTTCTTAATTTCCTAATTAATTAAATAAGTAAGTAAGTATCTTCACGCCCGTATCCCCGAGGGGGTAGGCAGAGGTACAACAATGGCACCCACGATTAGCCGAAGATACTTGGTCCCACAAATGTGATAGGTGGCAAGCCTATCGCCAACCGGGCACTTTCCAATCCCGGGCTATTTTTTGTTTATCAGAAAACTGAAAAACACTTTTTTTTAAGTGCCCGACCCGGGAATCGAACCCGGGACCTCATGTAGTCGACGCTAACGCTGGACCACTAGACCACAGAGGCGATTAATTAATTAACATTAAATTATTTAATTTTATACTTCTGTTTCTCCTTATTTCATTCGCCCAAAGGTTACAAAACTACGATATGACTCCTTCATAACCGTGAAAGGTCATATCGTCGTATATTATTTTCGTTCTTTTAAGATTCAAAATAAAATAACATGCGTCGATACACATATTCAATATTAAAATATAACGTACGCATGAAGTTACTAAACATATGCAGTCGGGTAGATTTTATTCGATCCCTCATTTCAGCTTCTTTAGGGTTAATTTTTGGGAAAAGTTTACCTATATTTGACTCCAGATTTTTAACTATCTACACGGCAAGTTTCGTTAAAATTGGTTAAGCGATTTAGCCGTAAGAGCCTTAACAGACAAGATAGACTTTTGCATTTTAATATTAGTATGGATTTTATTTGAAACTATTCGTTTAGTCGAAAAGTCGTTACAGCGCTATCCATAAACAAATTTAACTTTTATCGTTGTTTTACGCATTACATTGTAATGCGATTAAATAAACAAACACTACGAAAAATACAACCGCTGTAAAAATACGAATATTTTTTTATGTAACATGAAATAGACTACAGTTCAATTCTCATGAGTTTGAAGCACAAAGGCTAATCTTTATTCTTTAAGTAATACACGCGTAAAACTCATAACACAAATATGTACTTATGTCATCCAAACCCCCCTTTACTTAATAAAGAGGTTGACTACGCAATTTATGGTGTTGGGATTCGAATCCCAACGATATCAAGCATTTGCGTGATAACAAATAATACGTATTTATTTCTGGATTTGGATGTTTAGTAAATATATTTCAATATTTATTCATGTATTTTTAGTGTATCTAATACATATAAGGTCCTTTCAAAATAAGTGATCATTTTTTTCTTTTTTTTTTTATATCATAAGACAGCAAACAAGCAGAAGGGTCTCCTGATGGAAAGAGTCAATCATCGGCTATAGACACTAAAAATGTTAATGGTGCGTTTCTATCTTGTGGCGAAGTCTAATACCATATGCATAAGTTTACTGGCTACCTTACCTTCCAAACTGGAACGCGTCAGCGAAAAACACTGACGTTAATGTGGCAGGGATAGGTAACCAGACCATGGGTATGGTTTACTTTTTTAATTGGGAGAGCCATCTCCTTTTTTGTATTATAAGATAGCATACAGGCAGATGGGTCTCCTGATAGAAAAAGTCAACCATCGCTTACAGACACCAAAAGATGTTAATGGTGCATTGCTGTCTTGTGGCGAAGTCTAATGCCACATGCATAATTTTACCGGCTACCTTACTTCAAACCGGAACACGATGGTGACTAGCACTGACGCTATTGCGGCAGAGATAGTTAAGGCGGTGGTACCAGACCCGGGCGAGACAATGCAGAACTCTACCACCTAGTAGCCACGATGTTAGTGACTCGCGTAGCCAATCGGTCGCCTTTTACGACCTGCCTTGCAGAACGGCAGTTGGTCTAATGAACTTCGATTTCTTTGCACAGAGGCCACTACTAAATATTCTTGTTGGATGATATAGGTCAAAATTTAAGTTTTTATTTAGTTCTATAAATTGGGTATCAGAATCAAGTAGTAAACATTCTTTTTAGTACGCACAGCCATACACATATAGCCATACAGCACAGCACAGCACATAGTTTAACCTTTATACCCGTCTACAAAAGCTTTGTCTGGCGTAAACTTGCAACCATCAGAATAGATTGTCAATTTCTTTACAGTTAGGCATATGTAAGTAGGCAATGACATATTTAAATTGTAGCCTTGCGCGAGAAGGTTAAAAAAAATATACATTTTTAAATTTTAAAAGATGGTGACGCAACCACAAGACGCCTGCCAGACCGGCATTTTCTTAATTGCCAGGTAAAAACAATATTCAAGAAAGTTCTAGCTTTGTATGAAGCGAGTTAGTCGGAGAGTTCAGTAGTTCTTCTACTATAAGAACTTTTGTGATAACTCTGTATTTTGCACTACATGACATCAAAAGTGTTGTATGAATCTCTTTCTCGAAAATCTGAGAAATACTGGATGCTCAGTTTACTGTTTGTTATTTATTTTTTTTGTTAAAGCCCTACGTCTATTACAGCTATTGTAATAATTGCCAGCATTATTTTCTTTCTTCTTACTCTATTACTCAGAGGTTACCAAACTATATGCAACTAACTGTTCATTCGTAATTGTTATAAATTTCTCATTAATTTATATATGAATTATACATTGTTATCTTATTACACGCCAAAATTACATTAGCCAAGTCACTTCCGTCGAAAACAATTCATTTATCGGCTTAAAATGTATGTTGATTAAATAACTGCCACATGATTTTTTATCTAATTTAATTTATGAATGTATATTTACATTTCGATTGTAATCGAATCCCGCCACAAAGAGTTCATGCGTTTGTCTCGTGTGATTTGTACACAATTAACTTTAAATATGCACAACTACTTAATGATTACAAAAATTAAATAATAAGAAAACAGTCACATCATAGACCACATGTATTGTCACTGAGTAGTGAGTATGAGACTCTCTACTAAGTGACAAAATAATTCTATGTTTTATGTTTATATGTATTATGTATGTATGTAGTATGTATATATGTGTTGTATGTGTAATTCTTAAAATTTTTAAGTTAGTTTATTATTTTGATCTCTGATTTGTTTTTATAAGTTAAGATTACTTTGTTCTTAAGTAAATTAAGATGCACCACCTCCATTAGTCATGTTTCTGTTTTGCACGAGGTTGGCTAGGATAGAATGCCCTTAGGCGTTAAGTTTAACCTACGTACGTTTTCGTTGTGCATGAATATAAATAAATAAAAATAAAATAATCACATCATAGACCACGTGTATTGTCACTTTGTCACTGAGTAGAGAGTATAAGACTCTCTACTCAGTGACAAAATTAAATAAGAGCGGAGCGATGACACGTCATAATCGGGTTGTTTTGAAGGTAAATAGTACCACCACGAATATGCCGGCTTCCATCCATGGTAGACGGTGGAACTTCGTTGTTCACCGGTTTATCAAACAACCGACAAGCTGGCGATTTTAGTTTTAATAGACATTAAAAATATATATCATCATATGGTAATCCATATGTTGTCTATTTTTAAAACCCGACGAAATACAAAGGGCGTTATAAGTTTAAAATGTGTTTCTGTGTGTCTTTTTTAAATTAGGGTAATCAGACCACTCTTGTTTCTACCACTGTATCTTTTGTAAACCAGAATCAACAGTGGCAAATATCCTGATAACCACTAAGTTGCAAGTTGATGGTGCCCTGGGGAAAAGCTAAGGTGTCATGGAACCTGTAAAGAAATTAATCAGAAGTTTATAGCAGGAGAAGGAAAATACATCCATTTTCTCTTCCGTTTAGCAGGAGACAGCGAAATGATAAAAGCATTAAAAATGCTATGAGACGTTTACAAAAAGGTTAAGTCTGATTGCTATTGCACCACGATAGTTCAGATAGTTTAGGCCCTAACAATACGCCCTACTTAATTCTGCTTCCAGTAGTAAGTATGATAAAATTGCTTGAACGCATGAAAATTTCCACCTGTTTCCACAAGGTCGGAGTAGTAGATTACACTAGATATATATGGTATACTATCAACCATTTGGTTATGTTGGTTTTGCCAGAGATTACACTCCCAAAGAATATGATGTGCAGTTGTTCATATTCACAATTTATTGTAGAGCATTCGCAAAAAGGAAAAAGAACTAATTTAAACAAGGATCATTTAGCTTTAAAATCACCATAATTAGCAAGGAATTGTGCAACACAATAATCTATTTCTATCCATATTTTATTTAATAGTTCCCAGGGCAAAAAGTTATATAATTTCTTTTTTTATATTATAAGATAGCAATGAGCAGATGGGTCTTCTGATGAAAAGAGTCAACCATCGCCTATAGACACGAAAGATGTTAATGGTGCGTTGCTATCTTGTGGCGAGGTCTATTAATGCCACATGAATAAGGTTACCAAGTACCTTATCCTCCAAATCGAAACACGACAACGACAAGCACTGACGCTATGGCGGCAGGAATAGGTAAGGCGGTGGTACCAGACCCGGGTGAGACAATGCAGAGCTCTACCACCTAGAAACCACAATGGTACTGACGCATAGCCAATCGGTCGCCTTTTACGACCTACTTGGCAGACGGGCAGTTGGCCGATTCTTCAAAGGAACCCGGGACCAGCACGGGGTCACCCTTTGGTTAAGCAGCACCAACGCGACTGCCATTCATCTATTAATTCATCAGTAACATCTATGTGTACGTCTGTGGCACTGTAGCGTCAAAACAGATGATGCGAATTGGTTACAGTGTTTTATCGAAAATCTGTTTTATTGAGATAGTTCCTACCTACGTCTTCTATCTTTGCTGAAAAAATACGCAACCGTCTCCACGATATTCAGCTTTTTTAGCACTATCATAGTAAATATTGAAGCTAAGAATTCCAAATTTGGTTATAAGTTTAGTTTAGGTAGCATTTTCCATACCACTACTTAAACGAGGATATCTACTCAAAGAACACGATATAAATAAAGCGTTGATACCAAATCCAGCTATTCCGGAATTCACCCATTAGCATCTTGCGAACCGACGTAAACTGGAACGCTTATTGACTTTTGATTTGCTCTGCCTATTTCAAAAAGAAATAGGTGTATTGATATTTCTTTAAAATAAATAGACGCTTCTGCCCTCACATCCCCGAAGAAATAGGAATGCAATACACTCACAATAAACATACGGTATTAGGTCTTACACCAGCGCGGCGTGACAGCTGGTCAATCTATTTACAAAGGCGAACATATCCAGTCTTGGATAATAACAAGCAGAAAAATTTAAAAATACATTCAGAACAATTTTCGTGTCTGACTCTTAGCCGATACCGTTAAACTAGGGCCCCATCGGGGCCACTTGTACAAAACTATTTGCCGCAATACTTATCTACTCATGTGGCAATAGCGTCAGCCATCAATGCTTGTCGTTGTCGTGTTCCAGTTTGGAAGGTAAGGTAGCTGGTAGACTTATGCATGTGGCATATCCATCCCGCCATATGGATAGCAACGTATCATTAACATCTTTAATGTGTATAGGTAAGTGATGGCCTCTCTTTCCATCGTGAGAGATTTCCATTTGCTTGTTTAATCTCTAATGATATTAAAACAAACTTTTCACTCAATCTAACCATAGTAAAAGTCATTCAAAAAATATTTAAATAGCTTAGTGCAAACGAACCTAAGTGACTGATATATTTATTTATTAAAAAAATCGTGTGGTGTCGTGGGACACCAGATAGGGACGAATTTTCTTATTACAAAAATATTAACTTGGAGTTCTATTCGAGATATAAATAAAATAATTATTCGGGTATACATTTTTTATTATAATTTTTTATAGATAAAAATGAAAATAATAATAGCAAACTGCAATAATAATACAGGTACCACCTAGACTATACATTAGACACTGTACAGCCACTGTTTAATTATTCATTAAACAATACTTGTTTGATACTTAGTAATTCACTTGCCACTGCAAAGTTTACATATCCTGATCATAGATGCTGCTCATCTCATCGCAGCTCAGTTTTCACACGCGGTATTATGTAACGCTCATCATCAGATCATACATAGACTGTACATTAAAATCTTACGTTTTTATTTAACGTTACGGACATGTTTTGGCAGATAGGGTACCCCTCCGCAACGTCCCATGAGGAACTTCGTTCTAAAAAATCTTAGTCTACTGTGAATTATCAAAACCTTCAAAAGGTATTTAAATCAAAAAACGTATTTTTCGAGGCGCTTTCCTGTTATTTGCATCTAGAGATATAATGATAAGACTGGTCACCCTAGCTGCAAATAATTAGTGACAATGGTTACTGGTAAATGCAGCAATAAAGATTACCGACTACCATCCAACTCGCCAGTCAACAAACCGGCGAATCGGGAAAAACGGGAGTATCTGTTATCACCGCAATGAAACCAACGCGGCTTCAAGATAATTTTTACATCAAGATGAATGTGTAACGCAAAAATCTGTCATATTTAAAATATTCTTTATTATTTATTTACTTATAGATCATTAGATAAGATTGTAGTAACGTAGTATGTAATGTAGGTAAACACCAACACGAATGTTTATAGACACAAATGTGTTCATGCTCAAAGTGTCACTTAAATATGTTTAAAGTATATGTGTGTTTATATTAGCATTCACCCCGTGCTTGGGAAAACTTGAATATGTGAAAAACAACAATGAAAAATTTCGATACGCCAGGACTTGAACCTAAGACCTTCCCTCTAATCAACACGCCCTAACCAGTTGAGCTAGTGTCGATTAGTTCAATGTGGCGAAATTCTTCTTAGCTTTGCGATCGATTCCGTCGATTGTACTGATCGATACTTATACATACATATATTGTATACGTAGAGCGTCCGGGCTAAAGGGAAGCTCAAGTCCCTGCATGTCGAAATTTTCCCTGTTGTTTTAAAGTTTTTCATGTTGAAAATATTCTTTCGAAAGACCGCCCTTTCGGACCCTATATTTTTAACACCCGATGCAAAACGAGGGATATTATAAATTTAAGTTGTATATCTGTTGCATGTTCGAGTGGATTTAATATACACACGTGTATCTATGTTTTTTGGGTGTCTGTGTCACCGCAGTTACCAAATATATAAAGAGATTATATAAAAGCTTATCCTTTGAATAAAAATTTAAGTTATAGCCACCGTGACACTTTATAATCACCTTTGAAATACAGAATAACACTGAAAGTTCGAACTAAGTAGAAAGGCATTGTTACTCTGCTATCTTTCGTATGGAGCAGAAAGATGTTCTGATTGTTTCTAGTTATAGTTTACTAAACCTCCAATGTGGAAATTCCATACTAAATAATAACATACTAGTAGATAATAAAGAATACATTGAAAGTAAAATAAATAAGGTTCCCAATATCAGAGTGCTAAGTGTGAGTTTTTCTTTAAGCATTCGATCGTGAGCTCGTTTGGAGTTTACTAGGAATTTGTATGTGATTTGTACAGCGCCACCTAGTGGTAAACGTGAGAAACCAGTTTACCACTAGGTGGCGCTGTACAAATCACATACAAATTCCTAGTAAACTCGAAACGCGCTCACGATCGAATGCGAAAAGAAAAACTCACACTTAGCACTCAGAATCGCGTTTTTATCGACGCGTTTGCTCGATTGTAATAATGGCAACATTCACAAAGGTCGAAATATTTCAAGATATAGTGCTACGAAACTATTTAGGATCGCTTTTTCACTTATTTTAATTAATTGTTAATATTCAATAACAATTACACTCATAACTTTTATGTTCAATTATAACACTTTTAAAAATGGTAATTCCACAAACGTTAAAGAAGTGTAATGAACTATTAATAATTCCCTTGAGTTACAAATGACGATATGGCGAGACGAACTATAAATTATTGTGCTCCTGGCAGCGAGTAACTTATTTATAATTAAAAGGTATTTCTTTTTTACAATCTTACATGGTAAATGTCTGTACATGGTCTGTGCCTAAGTACAATAAATTCGTCGTACGGTTTCATTCATATAGAGGTTTCTTTAACTTTTTCAGTTCTTGGCGTTCATATAGTTTTTGTATTCTCGGCAGTCTTGCTTTGCAGGGAATTAAGCAAAAAATTGTGCAATCACACTTAACAAGCACAATAACTAAAAATTGGTCCAAGTGCGATTTCGACTCGCTCACGCAGAGTTCCGTACTACTGAGCGGTATAAACTGATGTTATTTAAATTTTATAGCGACCACATAATAATCGCGCATGCTATGAAAATTTTAGGTCTCTACGTTTATTCGTTTAAGAGTAGAACCCTGTAGCAAGCAAACATACAGTGAAAGTACATTAATGGAGTTCCATTTATCACTTTTTTGATAGGAACTATAATAATCTTTTTGATATGAAACATCTTTGCTGGATATTTTTTTGCGAGTGATTTCGGAAAAGAGACGGAAATATGTGAGAGTATGAGAGTAAGTTAATACATAAGTATTATATTTTTATGCTTAGAATATATTCGACCAATAATAAGACTCGCTCGTTTTATTTGTAGCATTACTTCAAATAATCGATTGAATTTAGTGTTTTGTGTTACCATAAGATGACACAGTAAACAAATCTTCTATATTAACAATTCGATCAAGGGGTAAGGTAAACTCAATTGAAACCTTACCTGAATGATAAAACATAAAAAATAATAAATTTGAGTCGTCAGCATATATCCGCAAAATTCCGATAGTCGTGTATTTTGTAAAATTCTACAAGTGCGAATGGTAGTAAAAAAGCAAACATATTTAACAGCTCAACCCTTGTCAATATATGGCACAAGCATGGAACTACTTTTTGAAAGAGTGCTCATTCTATCAAACTAAACAACTTTTATGATTTTTGAAAATTGCAATTGTAACCTATCAAAGTAAAGGACTGAGTGCTTAAAATAGAAAAATTCACTGAGTTTGATTTGGAAGTTGATTTTAAATAAAAAATGTAGAAAAAAATCAGTTTTAGTGTAATATAATTATAGCGCAGTAATAGTGAATAGATGCTGATTATTAATCACTCACACTAATTGACGACTGTCTACACGCTGCTTAATACTAAGCACCTACATTAAGCACTTACACTCGCACTGATCAAAGTTTAACCGATGCTTTTATAAGCACAGACGAAAATTAATAAATGAGCGATTTAATCACTTAGATATTAGATGTAGCTCATCACTTGTGACTGCTGTAAGGCTCGCTCATTTTTCATATAGCGTGAGATGGCAAACAAGTTTCCCCCGTGATCGTACCGGGCTCCTTTGAAGAATAGGCTAACTGCCATTCTGCCAGGCAGATCGTAAAAAGCGACCGATTGGCTATACGAGTCACTACTATCGTGGCTACCAGGTGGTAGAGTTCTGCATTGGCTCACGCGAGACTGGTACCACCGCCTTACATATTTCTGCTGCAATAGCGTCAGTGCTTGTCACTGCCATGTTCCGGTTTGGAGAGTAAGGTAGCCGGTAAACTTATTCACGTGTCATTAGACCTCGCCACAAGTAGCAACGCACCATTAACATTTTTGGTGTTTATAGTCGATGGTTGACTCTTTCTATCAAGAGACCCATCTGCTTGTTTGCTATCTTATAATACAAAAAAAGAAATGGCTCTCCCAATAAAAAAAGAAAACCATTGCCTATAATCACCAAAGATGATTATAGGCAATGGTTTTCTTTTTTCTTTCTAATGGTGCGTTGCTATCCGTGTGGCAGGGTTTTTACCGGCAACTTTATCCTCCAAATGGGAACGAAAAAGTGACGAATACTGATACTGCTGCGACAGGACAAGCTAAGGCATTAGTACCCGACCCGGCAAGACAATGCAGAACTCTACCACCTAGTAGCCACGAGGGTAGACTCGTATAGTATCCAATCGTTCGTTTTCTTCGGACTGAGTAGCAGAACAACAGATGTTTACTTTAATACTCGTATAATCTATATCTATATTAATATTTGTCGCCTCTGTGGTTTTTCTGAGAAACACAAAGTTGCCCGGGTTGGAAAGTGCCCTATTGGCGATAGGCTTGCCACTTATCACATTTGTGAGACCAGATATCTTCGGCTGATCTTGGGTGCACTTGTTGTACCTCTGCCTACCCCTTCGCTGATATGGGCGTGAAGATACTTTTTAAATTAATATTATAAATACGAAAGTTTGAATGTTTTGACGAATGGATGTTTGGATGGATGTTTGTTACTCAGTCACGCTAAAACTATTGGACAGATTTGAATGAAATTTGGCACATAGATAGACGATGACCTGGAATAGCACATAGGCTACTTTTTACTGCGGAAATACAAAATATGCGGTAAAATTGAAAATATTACGTTCATTTTTAGAGGACGTTTTTGAGACACTGATTGTGTATCTTGTTTTTTATATCAATGACTTGAAAGTTAAAAGATCTTTGTTTACAATAACAATCCAAATTTTTGTTGCCACTCAACCACACATTAAATAGATGACACTTTCTTTCTAGTTTAGGAAGATACTATGATTATTTTGTTTATATAGAGTTTAATGTTGTAAATTTCGGCTACTGTAATAAATACTCCCCTTTTGTTGCATTTTATACAATATTTAACATTTTGCATCTTACCTATCCGACATTTTTCTCACTTGTTTGGTTGATCATAAAAAAAGTGTTAATATTTTGACAGAAAAGAAAATTTTTTACTTGATTTAGAAAAACAGAAATTTTTTTGCTTGATTTAGAAAAAAATTTTTTTTTTTTGCTTAACTTAGAAATTAGAAATAAGAAAAAAGGTGAATTAATTTCATGACTTCAAGTATGTCCCTTTTTAAAATGTACTCGCTATTAAAAAGTGTCCGTTAAATTCTAATATGGGCTTATTGTACATTAATTTGAAATTTCGGCTGAAATTATATTCTCGTAGCACTTTTAGGCCGATTTCATCAATCTCCTTTATAGAATTCGTAATTGAAGATTATAAATAGCATTAAATATTAATTTACGTTCGACTGTAACTGCTGAGTTTACAATTGGTAATGTTAAATAGAGCAAATTTAATATTATTTAATAATCACGTTCGGAACATAAACTGTTACAATTTTGTAATCATATTTACGTTACTCGGATACAAACATAGCTGCTGTGGGTGTTTAGTAAAATAAAGAAATTGAATTATTATGTTACTCAAAGAGCCTGAGGGCGTACATAAGGAATTTCAATTATTTTTTTATGAAGTACATGACAACGAATTCCGAAAGTCTATACTTCTATGAAACCCTTAAAAATAAACGTATAAAATTGTAAATAAATGTAGATAAATATATATAAAACACAAACATGCTTATATTGAAAAAATAAAACACAAAGAAATTAATTTCTAGCGTTATGTGTTTGGTGTTAGACGTAACAGCTAACGATCTGCGCTATTAATATCAGAAATGTATGAATCCGAAAGCAGGTGGTATTTTTGGATTATTGCAGGCCTTAGGAGACATATAATAATAAATAAAGCAATTATTGTCTAATCCTATAATAATCAATGTACTCGGTTGTCATATATGGTTGTAGTAAAATACTTATGTACGCATAGAAATACTGAATAAACACTTAAACCTAAAAATAAAATAAAAAATCATCTTATTGATGACACAATGCTTGTCTGGAATTGAAACCGCGCCCTATCGATTGCATAGTCAACTTCTATAGCTATTCGACCACGGGGGCAGTCGAAATTGATACATAGTCTATCCGGGACGTATGGAATGTTTTTACGATATGTGGTCGAGCTTAAGCTTGGCTTGCGCATTTTTGCAAAGCCGCATAGGTACTCTTCTTATACTCGTATAGCCGCTTACCAAGATTGAGCGTAAGCGCCAGACAAGACGAATTATAAATCGAGTTCAATCAGATTTTTAATGCTAACTCCAAGGCTCTCAAACAAAAAGAAACTGACTAAGCATTAAGCAGCCGTGCTTTTTCTCACTTGCTAGATGAAACCTTTGAAGGTGATTCGGTAATAAACGAGAAAGGTGCTATTACAACCAATAGCCTATATTTTCTCGTGTTGGACTGGACCTCTTTTGAAAAAAAAAAAACCATCTACCATTCTGTCAAGCAATTCGTAAAAGGAATCTATCACCGATCTATCTATTCCTACCGCTATGAGTGATGGATTATGGTGATAATATCACTGGAAATGTTAAATTTCGGGATCGCCAGTATTTTTTTTTATATTGTAAGATAGCAAACAACCAGATAGATCTTCCACATTTATAATATTAGGTAGGATCACAAACCACACAAATACTAATTGACACGGCGTTAGACGACGTGTCGCTGCTCATATGAGCAAATGTATTTAAATGACAGACGCTTTTAAATATGTTATATCGTGAAAAAATAAAAATATGCAACGCTGTGCTATTTTAGATCGCCGAATAAGAAATTAAAGCTTGACGAATGCCCCTGGAGTGATTTTGTTTACTTTGTAAGTAAACAAAATCACTCCAGGGATTCCAGGATTTCGGGATCGCCAGTATTTTTTTTTATATTGTAAGATAGCAAACAACCAGATAGATCTTCCACATTTATAATATTAGGTAGGATCACAAACCACACAAATACTAATTGACACGGCGTTAGACGACGTGTCGCTGCTCATATGAGCAAATGTATTTAAATGACAGACGCTTTTAAATATGTTATATCGTGAAAAAATAAAAATATGCAACGCTGTGCTATTTTAGATCGCCGAATAAGAAATTAAAGCTTGACGAATACCCCTGGAGTGATTTTGTTTACTTTGTAAGTACTATAAATCTGTATTTCTATGTGTAATGACAATTTACGCTAACCACTTAAAAAATTGCCTTTAAAGGCGTATTCAGTTCAGTTCTTGGGTATGATAATCAGAATTGGTTATAGGACGGAGTATTGACAGAAGATATAGGATTTACTAAATACAATAAATGTAACGAAGGAATTTATCCCTTAACCTCAGTTTTATTCCTATATAGCGATACGCCCCCGCTTTGATCTTTAAGTCCTAACAAAATAAAAGGTTAAATTTTCTCTCCCGCTGAAAGGCGCTTCAGTGCTGTTGAATATTCATAACCAAAAAAGCAACGTCTTTATACTCATTTATACTATTTTTTTTATTATTGTAAGAAAAATATCAAGTACTTTTTCATTTCTATATTAAAAAGATGAAGAATTTTTGTTCGTTTATATTTTACTAGAATTTGCCCGCGGTTTCGCTAAGTGTGAGGTGCTAGAAAGATACAAAAAGTAGCCTATGTCACTCTCCATCCATTCAACCATCTCCACTTAAACATCACATCAATTCACAAACATACACACTTTCCTATTTATAATAGATGTTATTATACAGTATAATATAGTATGGATAAATTAGCAAACAAGCAGATATCTATGCTGATGAAAAGAGACAACCATCGTCTATAGACACCAAATATATTAATAGTGCGTTGCTATGCTTGTGGCGGGGTTTAATGCCACAGGCATAATTTAACTGGTTACATACCCTCCAAACTCGAACACGATAATTATAAGCATCGATGCTATTGCAGCAGGAATAAGTAAGGCAGTAATACAGGACCCGGTCTAGTCTGCATAGACTCTACCGCCTAGTAGCCACGATATTAGTGACTCGTATAGTACGTATAGTCCATTGTTCACCTCTAACGAACTGCCTGGCAGAACTGCAGATGGCCTATTCTTCAAAGGGGCCCCGACCAACATGAGGGAAATTTGTTTATGATCACTAGAGTATGGTCACTAACTCACTAGAGTATGTATATGACCACTTTTGAGAAGCATTTTTATTTGACTGAGCAAAAATACTAAGTTTTGAGTCACGCGAATGAAGTCGCGAATAGTAGCTAATATAGAATAAAGTTTACAACGTTTGATTTCATTTCTAAAAAAAAGTTTAAGTAAAACGCAGTAACTAAGCTGCTAGGACTGTCTTAAAACTCTCATGTACCACGAAATCTGTGTTTGAATTTTAGCCACTAGGAGATCGACCGCTTAGCTACGATTCAAATCAACCGGCTCGCATCTTCTGAATCATCTATATATATATATATATATATATATATATATATATATATATATATATATATATATATATATATATATATATATATAAAAATCAACTGCTGTTCGTTAGTCTCGCTAAAACTCGAGAACAGCTGAACAGGGAATGTTTAAAGGGTGATAAAATACAGCAAAGAAATAAGAGTATTTGAAAAGGCAGAACAACGTTTGCCGGGTCAGCTAGTATTTTAATATTTCTAATTTCCTTCTGAAGGAAGTTACTAATTTCGCCTCGATTATCGAAAATCGAGTTTCCACCAGATCTCTACGTTTTTAGACTATATTATTTAGCATAACCTCAGTGTATCTACATGTATGTATATATGTGTATGTGTGTATGTATATCTGTCATACTTTTAAACTGATTTACTGATCAAAACGCGGTTGACGGCATTAAATTTAGTTTATGAAAATTTTCACCGATTCAGTCCGATTTTGTGAAAAAAGAACTAAACAAATGTGTGTTTTTAATTATAACTAACATCCAGATTTATGTACAAAAAAAAGTATCTTCACGCCCATATCCCCGAAGGGGTAGGCAGAGGTACAACAAGTGCACCCACGATTAACCGAAGATACTTGGTCCTACAAATGTGATAGGTGGCAAGCCTATCGCCAACCGGGCACTTTCCAATCCCGGGCAACTTTGTGTTTCTCAGAAAACTGAAAAAAGACATTTTTTTGTGCCCGACCCGGGAATCGAACCCGGGACCTCATGTGGTCAACGCCAACACTGGACCACTAGACTGTATCGATCGATTATAAAATCTAATCAGTTCTTTTCCTTGAATCCCACGTAATAAATTGGATCATAATCCATTTGGATGTTATTATTGGCGAAAAATTTTAAGACAATTGTTTTTTCGACTTTCGAGATTTTACTACCAATCCATTTATGGCACTTTTATAATATTTTAGTACCTACTTAAAGAAATGCGGCGAATACTTTTATAAATAATAATAATCGAATCAAACGTTTAAAAGTTGCAGCTTTCCGAATATTACAATTCTGTTGTTTTCAACCAACTTAGTTAAGATTTTTATAATAGCTTTTAGGCAATAAACCGATTCATTTTAAAATCTAATCAGCCCTTTTCCTTAAAAAGCTGCATTAATTGCCATAAATCGCATCAAAATCGGTTGATTCGTTAAGGATTTATCATCGTCGAAAATTTTTGAAACAGGTGTTTTTTGACAAGCCTTCCCCTTCGCCCCTTGTATATCATATACAAATCGATTTATTGCTAAGACAACACTTAAGCGCTCTATTTAATAATCATAGCGCAATAAAAATAATATACACGTCATTTTTGACAAACAATAAATTTTTGAACTATTTATTTAAGCTCAAACCTGAAATAATGTGTTTTATAAATAGATAATTATTAGGTAAATATATTTTAGCGCCTTTGAGATTCAAATGCTTCAATTTAGTGAGAAGAATCAGAGATGACCAGCGGGGTGACCCGATTTATAGTTTTTTTAAAGAAATAGTTAATGATTGATCGACCAATGGCCATTTACAAAAATGCATGACAAGACGTTATACGAGTTGCCAGCATGAGAGCTACTGGTTGCGAAGATAAGGCCGTCATAACTGCCTTGCGGACTGCTGACAGAAAACAAATTTGAATAATAGACTACAACACCTAAAACTAAGTTTTTCCCGTGTTGGTTCCGGGGTCCTTTGAAAAATAGACTAAATGCCGTTCTGCCAGCCAGGTCGTAAAAGGCAACTGATTGGCTATGCGACTCACTACCATCGTAGCTACTAGGTGGTAGAATTCTGCATTGTCTCCAATCTGGTACCACTGCCTTACCTGTTCCTGTCGTAGTAGCGTCAGTGCTTATCATTGTCGTGTTTCGGTTTGGAGGGTAAGGTAACCGGTAAACTTATACATGTGGCATTAGACCTCGCCACACGATAGCAACGCATCATTAATATCTTTGGTGTCTATAGGTGAATCTTTTCATCAGGAGATCCATCGGTTTTTTGCTATTTTATGATATAAAACAAAACAATAAAAAGCAAACAAACACCACCACGTCCGGTCTCTTTGCGGGGTAGGCAGAGTAAACCGGGCGTCTATAGACTTTCTGGATCTCCACGATTCACTGGTTTGTCAGTTGGCAACGGATGGCTTTATTGCTCATCCGAGGCACAGAAGTGATAAGACACAATCCCTCTAGAGTGCGAGCTTCTACTAAGATTTTGGATTTTCAATATCACTTTTGTCCGATCTGCGACCCGGGGATCGAATCCGGAACCTCATGCTCTGAGCCGAATAAGCTAACCCTTAGACCACGCGGCAGCTAACCACGTAAAATTGAACAACAAATAAGCTACTGGAATACAAGCAGGCAAATTTATTTATTTATTTATTTATTTAAACTCTTTATTGCACAAAATATACAACAGGCGAACTTAACGTCTAAAGACATTTTCTACCAGTTAACCTTGCACTTGTAGAAACATTGTAGTAACGGGTAGTGCACAAGAAAAGTCTTACGGAACAATTGCAAATAATTTTACACTAAACAAAGAGAATAATTACATTTATCTAAACCTACGGGCAGACCAATAAACATACAAATATTAATATATTATATAAATTTTTATATAATAAATATAGTAATCTCATAACTATTCATATAAAATGTACATAAATAATCATAAAACATAATAAAACGAATAAAATAGAATACTATAAAATATAAAATAGTAATATAATAGTGATAATAAATACTTACAATTGCATAACTAAAAGTTAATTAAGAGTTATTTTGAATCTTTACAAATATATAACAAATCACACATAGATATATTAATTTAATAAAAGAACTCACACTGCCTCGAGACAATTGCGTCACAAACGTTTCGCAACAGGATTAATTGGGCTTTCGTAGCTAGCGTGAAAGTCACGCGAACTGATAAGTATTTTCACTACCAAAAATCGCTAAACAGGGCTAAAGAAATGTTCACTTTAAAACTTGTATTACGTAAAACAAGCTGATCCGCGCATCTTCGCCTACGAGTATAGTGACATGACATCAATATAAGAATTATCGCGAAATCTCCAGTTTCAAATTATCTCCTTGGAAAATATTATCAACATTGATTTAGCGGTTTAGATGTGAAAGCGTAACAGATAGAAAAACTTTCGCATTTATAATATTACTAGCGACCCGCCCTGGCCTTGCATGGGTGCAATGACAGCATACAAAAATATATTTTCACGTCATGAAATTCTCGACTTTTTTCTACTAGCGAATTAAACCAGCAAGGTTCCTCCGTCGTTTATGTTGGGCTCGATTTTAATCTATCCCCTTCTGGTAGAGAATACTTGAGACTAACAGAAGTCAATGAATAAATATAAGTAATACGTAGGTCACACTATAAGTTTTGCGTAACTTAAAAAAACAACATGTTATAACCAAAATATTATGTTTATTACTTTTCAAAATAATCTCCTTCACATTTTAAAGATTTATTCATACGATCGAACTATTTTTTAAAACAGGAGAACCACAGATCTGGAGGCATGTTTTCTACGGGCTGATTAAACACTATCACTGCCTCTTCGGAGTTGGTAAACGTAAAACCTTTCATCAAATCTTTGATTTTGGGGAAAATACAGAAATCACAGGGTGCTAGGTCGGAGCTATGCGCAGGATGAGTGACGAGATGTACTTTTTCGGAAGCTAAAAATGACTTTGTTTTGTTGGCCGTGTGTGAAGAAGCGTTATCATGGTGTAGGAGAATGCGGCTTTTGGGTCATCTTTCGCGAACTTGTTCTAACACCCTGGGTAAACAAATGGTAGAATACCACTCGGCATTAACACTCTTTTGATCTTCAATTGGAATTATACAGATGGGAACCGAAGCTGAGAAAAAAAGGCGATCATTTTTTTACCAACGTTTCTCGCCTGTGTCTCACTTTTGTTGGCCTGTTCTCATTTTCAAACACCCATTCACAAGATTGCTGTTTTTTTCGGGTTCAAAACAATAAATCCACGTTTCGTCTCCTGTGACAATGTCATAAACAGCATTAGAATGTCCGTGGTCATACTTCAGTAGCATAGCCCGCTTCTGCTCCGCTGTCAGTTCATGAGAGATCCAACGACGACAAAGTTTCCGAACTTTCAATTCTTCGTGTAAAATTTTCTGAATTTGGCTCATACCAATCCCCAATAGTCCTCGAATTGTCTCATAGGTAATCCGAGGGTTTTCTTCAATTAACCGCTTAACAGTAGCCACATTATTTTTGTTGACGGCAGTTGAAGGCCACCCTTCACGAAATTCGTCATGTAAAGAAACTCGACCTCTCTCAAATTCAGCAAACCATCGCCTCACGGTGCTCAAACAAGGTGCTTCTCTCCCAAAAGCATTTTGAAGACGAGCGGCACAGTCTTGGGGAGAAAGAGAACTTTTAAAATCATAAAAAATCATCGCTCTAAAATATTTTCGACTTAATGGAATTTTCGTTGCGTACGTAGAACTTTGATGTGTGATAAAAAAAACAATTAATTTCGAATTTATCCGTTACAACCCGCTAACTTTTTAAAAATGATAGTTGAAAATTAGAGGTTCATGTGTGTAACATGGTCTGATAAATTTAGATCCTAACAGCGCTTTACATTTTACACTTAAATATCTGCATATGCGGTAAGTAACTTTTACGACGAATACATAAATTCAATATAGATGTCCCTCTTGAAAGAAAAAATTGGCTATCGCCTTTGACGCATAGAATGTTAATGGTGGTAATGACACAGCCGCAAGTTTGAATCCGAAACACGACCACGGCAAGTACTACATCAGAGATTCTTCATTTTGGCAACCATTCTTGATTTGTTAAC
Source organism: Apodemia mormo (assembly GCA_036924255.1). Lineage (NCBI taxonomy): Eukaryota > Metazoa > Arthropoda > Insecta > Lepidoptera > Riodinidae > Apodemia > Apodemia mormo. The sequence continues at coordinate 22,124,821 of JAUPFN010000008.1, forward strand.
ATTTTAACGAAAAGAGGCCTCGCACTGAGAAGAAACTCAGCGAGATTTGAGTATACAAACCTCTTAATATATCTATGTCAATGGGCTTGTGTCTTTTATGTTTACATTTTTTTAAATATAAGATAATACAAAGGTAATTTTAAATTTGTACACAAATACATTACCATAATTATGAGAATTTTGTTTGACGAACAATTAATCCTAACTTTTGTTGTTTATATATTCAGATATTTTATAATAATGTTTATTGCATTATTTTGTTTTAAAAAATATTATTTACATATTTCAAATTCGTTAACGGGAAAATTCTAATCGGTACATCGGTAAATGTATTATATATTCTAATCGGAACATCGGTAAATGTATTATATAAACCACGGACCCAAAGACATCGATATAAACCCGCTGCACGGAACACATTAAAGACATGATATTGAGCTAATAATACGTAGCCGCACATAAGAACATACGCTCCTATCACTATCAAAAGTGTTAATTGCTTGTAGATATATTATATCGTGAAAATCAAAACTTATATTGTGCTACTTTATCGTTTAACGTTTAAAAATACCCCTGGAGGGATTTTACTTAAACGGTATCTAAGTACCTACTATAATTCTGTATTTCTGGATATAAATGCAAGCTACACTGACCACGTAAGAAATTGCCTTGAAGGGGTATCCTGTAAATCCGTGGTGTAAACGCATAGATACATTGCCCTAAAATAGTAACGCATCTATTCGAATTCGGTATTTATGCCGAGTTTACATCTTGTTTTTTAAGCAATCATTTTTGCTAACAAATGTCAATATTTAGATATAAATAGCAAAATTACGAGTGAAATATATATTTTTTTTAATTCAAATTCAAATTCAAATAATATTTATTCGACGTAGGTATATTTAAGAACACTTGTCTACGTCAAAAAAACATATCACAAAAAAATATAAAAGACAATTTACACAATATTTGTAAAATACAATTCATAAAAATCACGTCAACCAGAGAGAATTTTGTTTTGCTTACAGAAATGACCAATTATTTAAAAAAAAATTAAATAAAATATATATTTTAAAATTATAATTTTACATGAAGACGGACATTTATAAAATTAACAAAAATATGTCAATTAAATGTCATAATTACAAAAATTAGATCTAGTGATGTCAACATTAAATTACTATTAATTTATAAATAAAATTGGCAATAAATAATTGTAATCAGATTCAATTAAAAATGTCAAAATGAAATAAAAAATTAAATATAAAAATTAAATACCCGTAATTAATCGCAAGTTTTTAACATTTAAAGTCAAAATTCATTTAGAAAGTTAAAACACAAAACTGTTATAAAATGGTAGTAATATCAAAATAAATTTTAAATAAATGTCAAAATTTTTATTCTCCCTGACCTAATGACAACAAGTATAGGTGCAGTGAAAGCATTGAGTGAAAGTATCATTCCTGTATAAGGTGTTGCAGAAATCTTAGTAGTAGTCTTCCTTCGTATTTACGAGCTGGCAGGCAAGCAGATCCTCTGTTCTTGAAAAGACATGGGAACCAATATCAAAGAATTCAATAGTTTTTTACTGCAAACATTGATTGAACACCCAAGTATTTGTATTGTATATGCATATTGTTATATTTATAACATGTCGATGCTTCAACAATCCCTTATGACCTATAGCAGCAGTCAAGATGAAAAAGAGAGATTTATTTTAGATAGAGCTTTAGAGAGGAGACGAATATAACTGCATTGGAAACGTGTCTTCCAATTACCTATGACTTTTTTCAACATGTGAAAGACTAGACTATCTTGCCTTCCTGAAAAGCTGAAGAAGATGAAGCAGACAAATACGTGATAGCCTATGTGCCACGTGTAAAAAGAGAGCGAAGGCAAAACATTTCATCGTGACATATATTTTTTTTTAATACTTTTTTTTTCATAAGATAGCAAACAAGCAGATAATGCTTCTGTAAGACCAAAGATGTTAATGGTGCGCTGCTATTCATGTGGCCTCATTGACCTCACAAGTATACCGGCTACCTTACCCTCCAAACCGAAACACGACAGTGATATGCACTGACGCTATTACGACAGAAATATGTGAGGCAGACTCGGGCGAGTCTTTGATGAACTCTACCACCTAGAAATCACGATGGTAGTAACTCGTATAGTCATACGTACAATGGCCCAAGTGGCTAAGTGCGGATAGAGCAAAGGTTTAAAAAAACTCGTATAGTCAATTGTTTTCTTTTTACGAACTGCCTGGCAGAATGGCAGATGATCTTTTCGACTAAAATACTGCACCAATGCGCTTGTCTACCATCGCGACTATGCCGCATTTTAGCATTTGTGTTTGGGAGAGGAACTAACACACATACCTATACATTTTGATGAAACGCTTAATAACAATTATTATTAATATTATAAAGTGCTCGCAACGTCTGACAAATTTCTTGTATCTAGTTGCTACAGACTAATACGTTAAATATGACGTTATCACTGAATTTCTCTATCGCAGTAATTTCGAAAAAGTCGTTGATAGTAAGTTCGTTAGACTCGTCAAAAGGAAGTCACTCACGAAGTTAAGAATATTATGTATTAATCATTTAATAATAACGTCCAGCCGCCCGCGGACTAAAAGGTTGACAAGATTTTTTCTTTAATACCAAAGGGTTTGAGGATAAAATTAGTTTCAAAAGTTCAAAGAAAGTTCGGTGACCGTACATAAGAATTTTCCGGATTCTTTACGTCTTGTTGTTTTCATTCAAAAATAATCTAATCGATTATATCAGACGCAATGTTTAAGAAATTGAAACGAAATGATCAGTTTTATTGCAACTAACCCTACATTTTTGTCAAAATTTCTATATAATCTACAAATTTTAAATTAACTAATTTTAATAAAGATTAAAACAAACTTTTTCAGAATCTTCTATTCACAAAATAACCAATAGAGGCCTAAATGACCTTTAAAATTTTATCATAATAAAGTATGAAACTATTGTCAATAGATTCACAGTTCAAATGCTTATTTTTTATTTATTTATAAAAGGTAAATGTATAGCTAGTTCCAAATTCATTATAAGGAATGATGTGAATACAAAGGTCAGTCAAAAGATTTCACATATTTATATACAAGTTTTAACCACAGACGCCAAGATTTATCTCGTATATAAAACCAAAAAAATATTGATGAAAGAACACATTCTTAAATTAAATGAATGCTTACACATTAAAAAATGTACGTTCAGCTTACGCTATATATAAAAACCGGAGTGGAGAGTACTTTTAAAGAAAATACTTTGTTTCGACGTAGAAAAAAATAGAATGGTACCTTATTAACATATTTCTCAGTACTACAGTGCAGGTCAATAATATAAAACTAATGAATAAATAAATAACATTAGTATAAAAGCTACATATTTATAAGTATATTTTCAAAGGCTACTTGAGTGATCGAAAGTATGAAATAAAATTGACAATTTTATTAGTATCGAGCCAACTACAAAGTATAAAATACCTCAAGCCAGAGGCCTAGGACCTACCCAATTTTTAAATTGTATTAACAACTTGTATAATCTAGATCTAGAAAATGAAAAAAATATTTATTATGCAGGAGATACTATATTATAGTAGTTCTGCTTTGGAATACCACGTGAAGCAAAGTGCGATATATAGTAAAAATGAGTATGGCAAAAATATAGTTCTGGCTGACATCAAATTAACGCACGCTCAACAACAGATAAAACTAAACTTCTTTATTTTTTCAACGAAAGCAGGACCTAATTTAAATTTTTTTTTACAATTCATGTTCATGGCTCAATACACATACCAATTTTGTTAACTGTAACGGTAAAGAAATGACAAGGATGGCTCAGCAAAATATTTGGGTTTTTGATGGATCAAAATTATTCTGGAATCCACAAATCGAGGCTATTACTACTTGTACTGTTATGTATTTTGTGATATTACTAGTAGAATAAGAAAACTTATTTGGATATTTAAAATGTTAAGATATGCCGCTTTAAAAATACTTTTCAATAAAATATACGTAATTTTAAAGCAGTCCGTTGCAGAATATTTTATTTTTAAGTGGAGAGGAGCTGGAAAATCTAAATAGATTGTTGATTTACTTTATGATGCATTATACGATATTTACCCCGTGTTGGTCCAGTCTTCTTTGAAGAATAGGCCAATGCCGCCGTTCTGCCAGACAGGTCATAAAAGGCGACCGATTAGTCACTACCGTCGTGACTACTAGATGATAAGAGTTCTGCATTGTCTCGCCCGGGTCTGGTTACCTATTCCTGCCACAATAACGTCAGTGCTTTTCGCTAACGCGTTTCAGTTTCGAGGGTAAGTTAGCCGGTAAACTTATGCATGTGGCATTAGACTTCGCCACAAGATAGCAACGCACCATTAACATTTTTAGTGTCTATAGCCGATGGTTGACTCTTTCCATCAGGAGACCCATCTACTTGTTGTTGTTACTAACATATCGTGCTGCGTAGTTACTACTTAGGCTAGCGTTGTTCATTTTAGCCGTTTTTTTGATCAGTTCAGACGTATGCTGGTTGTGTAAAATGGAGTGAAACGATGAAATGGTAAGCTGAGGGATCCAAAAAATGTGAATTAAAAACTAACACATTTTACTAATTAACTAGCTGACCCGACAAACGTTGTTCTGCCTTTTTAACTATTCATTTTTTTTTTTCTATATTTTCGCACCTTTTAAACCTTCTCTGGGCTTCAGCAATTAATTCCAAAATTAGGCAAATCGGTTCAGTCGTTCCCGAGTCCAATATATATATATATATATATATATATATATATATATATATATATATATATATATATATATATATATATATATATATATATATATATATGAAAAAGAGGTTGCATCACCCACCAATTTATCATATTTCTTTATTTAAAAAAATGATTATGTACCAAAATATATAATATATATTTTTTGACAATTTAAATATTATGAAATTGGTAAGAATGAGGTTGGCAACGAAATAAATTTTTTTATGGTTGGTAAGTCTAAAAATTATACCCTAAATTAGTGTACAAACATATACTTAATTTATTGTGTATATTTCATTAAAAACTAGCGACCTGCTCGCGGTTTCACCCGCGTAGCTTTTGTTCCCATAAGAATATCGGAAAAGTTTATACACAAAAACCTTCCTCAAGAATCAATTTATCTATTAAAAAAAACCGCATCAAAATCCGTTGCGTAGTTTTAAAGATTTAAACATACATAGGGACATAAGGACATAGGGACAGACAGAGAAAACGACTTTGTTTTATATAGCGTCAATGCTTGTCACTGCCGTGTTCCGGTTTGGAGGGTAAGGTAGCCGGTAAACTTATGCATGTGGCATTAGACCTCGCCACAAAATAGCAACGCACCATTAACATCTTTGTTGTCTATAGACGATGGTTGACTCTTTCCATCAGGAGACCCATCTGCTTGTGTGACGTAAAAAAATAATAACTAAATATGGTTTTAAGCAAAAATATAACCAATTTATAAAACAATGATTTATTAAATTTGAATACCCAAATTTAAAATTTTTCCTATTTTTTACAGTAATCTATATTTATCTATAATCACTACATAGTATAAAACAAAGTCGCATTCTTTGTCTGTCCCTATATCCCTATGTCCCTATGTACGCTTAAATCTTTAAAACCACGCAACGGATTATGGTGCGGTTTTTTTGATAGATAGAGTGGTTAAAGAGGAAGGTTTATATGTATAATAACATTCAATATAGAGTCGAGAAATACTGGAATTTTTGAGTTTTCTGATGTCATGTCGTAAATAATTATATTTTTTTTTCACTTACATTGCAAACGCTGGCTAAACCCTACGAGATTTATCAAAATATGTACTAAGTATTTGTACACCTTGAAAAGGTCTACAGAAAACTGCGCAATTGTATATGTCTATCTCTTATGGATAACCCACAATAGCACTCTTTTGTCATTTACTTTTTACGAGAAATAATGGTTTTTTTTTTTCGAAGCAATTTTAAGCAATACAGCACTAATCTTTATCCAATTAAATACCTTAAATATATTGCTGATTTAATACAGAGCAATATGGCCGTTTACAGCATGTAATTTAAATGAATATTTTCGAAGATATTACAGATTTAATTTAAAATGCAGGGGCATAGCGGTTGCGGGGTTACCGGCCGGTCGGCGGCGCGCGCGCGGCATGTTCTGAAACCGCTGGGAAACGTGTTAATTTTCGGATAAATAAATCGACGGGTCCCAAGAACAAAATCGTATCTACAAAATTACCAAATTACAATATGTTTATTTGTGGGAGTACATTGTAGATAAGATGATGTTCACTTAAGTATTTCCACAAAAAAAGACCAATAAATATAAAAAGTATATTGTAGCTTTATGCGTGTTTAATGCGAATTTTATTATAAAACCAATTTAGTCTGATCTCTCCATAAGACTTTGTTCTTGGGACCCGTCGTTAATATAGGACTTCAGCTTAAAATCAAAATTTAGTACATTCTTTTTTTTAACTAAATATCACCATATAAAAATCATGTGGATGATTAGAAATAGTATTAACAAATTATTTGTTTTAGAGATTTTTAGCCTGTTTTCGGAATTTTATAGGATCAAGTTAAGTACATTCTATCATGTAATAAGTTAGCACATTCCTTAGATAATATCTTCAGGTATATCGTATAATGTTTGTAAAATTGTTATTTAATAACCAATGTAAAAAAACGTGATTTAGCAAACCAGTTTTTAATTTCTCACTACGTATGTAGATAAGGAAGATACTGATTTTACCTCGATTTTCGAAAATCGAGTTTTCACCAGGTGTCCACGTTTTGAGGTCCTAGGAATCTTTTCCGACTATTTTCACGATGACGTCAGTATGTCTGTATGTACGTATGTGTGTGTGTGTATGTGTGTATGTAAACATGTCATAACTTTTGAACGGCTAGACCGATCTAACGCGCTTGATGGCATTCGATTGGATTCCGCTTAACTTAGTAATCCTAATAGACGTATATTTAATTTGGAATATAGTTCGGTATATATATATATATAATATTATTGTCATAGTAGTATTTCTTTTTAATTAAAATTTTATTTTATAATTACGTTAGTTTGTTCGATAGGTCTATTACCAATAGGTATTTTTAGTTTGAGGTATAGTTAATTACTATATTAGGTATAGGAAGTTTAGGAAGTTTAGAAGTTGGTAGTAGGTTATTCTTACGTATTTTACTTAAATTTTAATAATAAAAATATCGTATAAAAATAACTAAAATGAATATATTAGTATTATTTTTTCTAGAATGCTAACGGCCCGCCTGACTATGTAGAGATTTTTAATAGTAAGAGTAGTTTATAAGAAAGGTCAAATAAGTTCTAAAGTAAAAATGCGCCAGCGAAGCCGCGGGTAACAGCTAGTTATTATATAAAAGGCAAAGCTGACTGACTGATGTATCAACGCACAGGCCACACCCTAAGGGCTAGAAACTTGAAATTTCACACACGTATTTCTCTTATGATTTAGGCATCCCCTAAAGAGGGATTTTTGAAAATTCAAACTCAAAAGGGGTGAAATAAGGGATGAAAGTTTGTATGAAACTTTGTGTTCCCTGGACATATTTACATGAAATTTCGTATAAATTAAATGTAAAAAAATTATGAATTACGTGTTTAAGCATTTTTCAAAATTCGATCGCTAAGAGGGTAGAATAGGAGATGAATGTTAAATTTTATGTAATCGCACAGGCCAAACCATGACGGCTAGAAACTTGAAATTTTGCACACGTACTCTTTTTATGACGTACACATCCACCATGGAAGGGTTTTGTGTATTGATTTTTATTAAAGTAACTTATAAGGAAAGCCTAAATAAGTTCTAAAGTAAATATGCGCGCGCGAAGCCGCGGGTAACAGCTACTTGATATAGACATATCATGCCATCATTGAAAATTTATATTAATTATTATAATGACTTTAAATCTGATTTAATCCTAATACGGCCAACTAATTCTGTGGTTTGAATATCAAATAACATATACTAAAAAGTTGGTAGTGCCTTTCTTATTAGTATTCCACTCATAACTTTAATTGGTATTATAAGGCAGAGCAACCTATAAAAATGCTCAAAAACATTGCTTATTTAAAAATTAAGTTAACTATTTATATCTTCACTAATATTATACTATATAAAGAGGGTATATTGATACTTTTGTTTGTTTACCTAGAATATTATAAGAAGGGAAGATTTGCATTTATGTATTTATATTTGCTTTTAATAAATACATTAACAAAAACTACTGGATCGATTTTAGAACCCCTTAGGAGTTGATTTTTGAAAAAACAGTACCTGGCCTAGTTTGACCCCGGATTTTTAACTATCACCATGTAAAATTTTATCGACATCGATTCAGCAGCTAAGACGTGAAAGTGCAACAGCAGACAAACAAACTTTCTCATTTATAATTTTACTAGCTAACCCGCCAGTTTGGCCCGTGACGATGTAGTTTTTCACACAAAATTTCATCCCCTTAAGGGTTAACTTCAAAAAAACAGTAGCCTATATTTGACCCCAGATCTTCAACTATAATTAAGTCAAATTTCATCCAAATCGATTCAAAGGTTAGTCGTTGAAGCGAAACAGACAGACATACTGTCGCTTTTGTAATATTAGTACTCATATACACTCTATATGAGTACTAATACAATCTATATGAGTACTAATATTACAAATAAGAAAACTAAGCTATTCAGCAAGAAGATAAAAATACTAAGTTGTTCAGGAATACCTAAATTTGGCTTTTTAACTGGAACTAATATTTTTACGCCACACAAACTAGCTAAAAGTAGCTAGCAACTCGTAATAAATAAATTGAAAAACTGCTTGTCCTACCACCAGTGCAATGTCATCACTGAGGCGGAATATTAGAAATTAGGGATCTCTACTAAAACTTCTATAACGGAATTTTAGGTCTAAAAATGAGCTTGATAATAGCACAAAATAATCTTTTAATTGATTATTTGGCTCTTCCGTTGTATGTTTCGTTGTACTATTATCTTGACCGTTAAATAGGTATCGTCTCTGTGGTCTAGTGGTCCGGTGTCGGAGTTGACTACATGAAATCCTGGGTTCCATTCCCGGGTCAGGAAATTCAAAACAGTGTTTTTTTTCTGACATAAGCAACGTTGTCCGGGATTTAAAAAAAGGACCCTGTTGGCGATAGGCTTGCCACCTATCACATTATGGGACTTAGTATCTTGGGCTAAACATGGGTGCACTTATTGTACCTCTGCCAACCTTAAAAACAACAAAGAAAAATATCGACACGCGGGATTTGAACCTGCGACTGTCTCCCTAAAGGTCTGCCAACCTCTTCGGAGTTACGGGCGTGAAGAAACTTTTACTACACTAAATAGGTGGTAGAGTTCTACAACGTCTTACCTGGATTCGGCACTACAGGCTGCTTTTTATTGGCAATTATTTCGTCAGTGCTTATTACTATTGCGTTCCGGTTTGGAAGGTAAGGTTGCTGGTAAATTTGTGCGTGTGGTTTCTCCCTCCAAACACCCTGAAAAACACGAAGCTAAGCTCTAAACTTGCGTATTATATATTGCGTAACAGTTATTTTCAATCTACAGACTAGACAGCTGTTTACCTTATAGGTATCACCAGAAAAAATTCTGCTTTGTCGGAGAAACGCAAATCATATTAATGAAATAGTTTGAAATTATTACACAAGGGTTAGCTAAGTTATAATTTGTATTTTTTAATTAATTTCTTTCGCATTTTAATTATCATTACGAAATAATACTTTTTTTGATGATATTATTAACATATTTCATTAATATGTTGTTTTTTATGATCTAGGGTACAAAATAAAAATATATAGAGTGTAATAGAAGATTACTATTTTACTTAAAGTGTGATGTATTAAAGGTTAATTTTTTATGTATATATAAACATTGAAATCGTCGTAGTAAAAGCTACTCTTGGTATCGTCTTCCAGCTACGACACGTTCAGCTGTTCCTCATCCATTGTGTAGTCATCAATGTACGCAATAAGTGACGTAAACGTCGTAACATGTCCAAGAACTGAAATACCGAAAGATCGCAGGGCGCAGCGGCAATCGATCGGTTGCGCGCGCATCCCCATCATTTTAGCTTCAGTACATAGAGAAGCCTCCATTCGAATATTTAATTCGATAGAAATGATACAAACTTATACGTAGTGACCGCTAATTGTGGAGTAAATAGTTATAAAACGGAGTTGGAGCCATTGGAATTAAAGGTTAGTGATTACGTCGCAGTGCTATTGGTGTAAGTGATCCATGTTGGCCTATTCTTTATCGTCCTTCCCTGTGTAGGCGACTGTTGGTACAAATCCGACTTACCGTATGTAGGTGAGTAGCTACTTAAGTGGACACTTAAAATGCTGAACATGTTAAAACCTAAGGTTAATCCTTGACGACGTTTACAAAATTTTAGTAATTTACTTAAATAAAATGCTTAAAAATGAAACAACGTTTTATAACGTTTTTATAAGTCACACCTTATTGGCACTGATATTTAAGGCATAGGAATAGTTAAGTACATAAATTAAAATTAATCGCAATTAAAACAGTTTTAGTTCGCAAATAATAAAACAAAAATATAAAAATTTCTCACATAGAATCTTTTTAATTTAAGAATTAACAAACCTACAACTGAAATGAATTATCGATTATTGTGTATCAGTTGATTATTGTAGCAGAAGTAATCATAATTTTCGTGTTTGGGGTGTGTCATTAAATACTACCCGTGAAGTAAAATTATATTTGATTCTAATTGTTTAAAGATGGATTTAATATATCATTCCCAATTGTGACCTCGAATGAACATTTTTAGTGATCTTTAAAGATGACATCTCCAATATCAATGTCAAAGTGTAAAAAACATCGTGATGCTGCGTTAGCTGTCATTATTATATAATAAATTTAGAACAAACCTATGTGTTTCCTAGCTTATAGTATTTATAGTTCATACTCGAGAACGACAGATATTATATTGTAATGAGTTTTATGACACAATTTTTTAAAACATTAGCCTGTTTGTTGTTGGGTGTAAACGTTTACATAAATAATTTAAAAAAAAAGTATCTCTCTCATAATTAATTAGATGCTAAAAATGAGTTTAAATCAATTTTGTATATTAAACTATATGTAGAAATACCATAAAAAGCATTACATTGCACGTTGTAGACAAAACTTGTACAGAAAAAAGGTTTACGATAACATATTGCTTTTGTCATACCACTCATCATATACTTCATTTGTGTGAAAGAGACATCTATAACAAAGTTTAACGTAACTGCGTTTTATCTTAGCTTGCTTAATCCTAATGAATCCTTTAATTTTAAAGCTAACTAACTATTCGCTGCCGAAGACAATTTTTAGATTGTTCGTAACAATTCATACAATGTTATCTATTTTTTTTTTTTAGATTTTTACGCTGTATGATCAAAACAATTAGGCACAATCGAATCAATTATTTTTTTAACACAAAATATGGATATGTATCTGAAAGTGCTCTTAAACTATTTCGAATTTAAAAGTAAGCCATTTTCCTATTATGATCAGTGAAATTGATAATAAGCAGTTATCAATCGACGTAAACGGATGATAAGTGTATTTTTGAAAAAAAATTCAAACAAAATTCACACTCTGCTGTTATATACTTACTTAATTTTTAAATAAATAAAAAATCCACGTTTAAATTAGTTTTGAGTGCTTTTCCAGTTAAATCAATGTTTTATTAGGTTTGCTCTTGTTAAAACTTTTAGCACGTCGGCAATTTTTAAGTTATTAATAGAAATTGTTGTTAATTGAAATATTATTTTTCTAGATAAAATGTCGCCACCCCTGCCAGCACATCTGCGATGGCGTCGCGAAGCCGAACTTGTAACACCGACCAACACTTCTGGCCTCATTCCTTCGCCAACCAACTCAACATCTTCAGGTACAATTTTATGGTGTTTTTAAAGATATGATCTTATCGTTTAAACACCGTCTATCGTAATAATGAAAGTAAGAGAAGAACTTACTTAAGAGTGAAATAAAATTATTCGTGTAATTAGTCCAGTAAAAAATCCTGTGGGCCAAAAAGTTACATTCTGGGGAAGTTTAAACAATTTTGTAAATTAAAGGCGCTTAAGTTTTCTTCATTGAGTGCGTTATTTTGGCGTTGAAATAAAAAAACTTTACAAGACGATGGTTACGGCTAGCAAAAATAACGGGTCAAAATGTATTTTTTAGACAATCGATATTTCGTAGATTTGGTAACCATGTTCCTATTAGAATGGATCAACCATGCTAAATATATAACGCTATTTCGCCCTCCAAACTAGAATACGACAGTAAGGCGATTCTTACACTGCCAGGCACTACGCTGCGTATTGCGTGTCGACGCATCTACGCGCGTACTAGCAGGAGTGCAGATTTGCATCATCGTGCGGTGTTTTGCGCACTCACGCGCATAGTTGCGTTTTGTGGATCACAGCAGCTCTGTATCATTTCATTTAAAGCCGTTCTCTGTGGTGATAGTGCAGAGCTGAGCGTCACGACAGTTTAAAAAAAACTGGTTATTAGTGTGGAATTCATTCAGGATGCTGCCGTTATACTGTTTGGTTTTTAGACGGACAAATTAAAAGAAATCATGCCTATAGAAGATACTGAGTACATCCTTATTTACAAACAAGATCGTTGAATGGGTCATTTGTTCAAAAATTTAACAACTTTTTACAATTTTAAAATAAAATTTAATAATTTTAAAAAATACACACGTCATGCCCTTCCAAAATCACGCGCTGCACCACAGACCAATTAGAATACTACGTACGCGGCACTGCGGATCTCGGTGTGCCATACTTTGCATCTAGCCCCGCACCCACGCGCGTGTGTGCATGTTTCTCTGCTTGTATGCGCGTGATCTGCATGAACGCGCGTGGACGCATTTTCTGTGTGTTGGACTGTGCGTGTTTTCTATACAAACGGAAATACTTACAAGCAACGTTCACGCACCACGCTGCATGATGCGTGGCAGTGTGAGAATCGCCAACAACTAACAAGCTCTGACATTTTTACGGAAGAAATAGTCAAAGTATTGATAGCAAATCTGGGCGAGACACTGTGTAACTGTACTACCTAGTAGTCACGGTGTTTGTGACCCGTTTGTTTTAAGAACTGCCTGGAGAATAGAAAGAATTAGCTAACACCTTGATATCTCCACTCGTTGTCGTACCAGCCCCCTAAGAAGATATACTTACACATGTAGCAATACTTTTAACATGGAATCACATGGCTCAGTGGAAGAGCGTCCCGGCTTTAGGGAGATGGCGCAGGTTCAAATCCCGCGTGTCGATATTTTTCTTTGTTGTTTTTCCAGTTTCCCAAGCAAGGGGTGAGTGCTATAACACAAAAATAATTAGAAATACGAAAATACTGATCAAAATTATTTCATCTGTAACGATGAACTCATTTAACTAGTTATACGTTTGTATAGCTGGCGATCAGTAAAATCGACGTAATCCATCATATACCAAAGAAGAATTTCGCCGCCTCGAGCCTGTCGACACTAGCTCAGTGGAAGAGCGTCCCGGTTTTAGGAGATGGTCGCAAGTTCAAATCCCGCGTGTCGATATTTTTCTTTGTTGTTTTTAAGGTTTTTCCAGTTTCCCAAGCAACTTTTAAATTGGTCAATTTATCTTAATGTCTCTTATTTTCCCTATATTTGATTGCTATCATCGCTAAAAATACAGTAGGAATATATAAAGACATCCTTATTTTTTTTTCAATATTTTATTTTACTATGTTGTCGACATCACTAATATGAATATTCATGCCATAATTCATGCCAAATTTAATGCCATCATCGATCAGTCAAACCATTCAAGTCATGAAAGATTGACTTATCTACACACACGCGCACACACGCACACGCATAATACAAATAGATATACTGACGTCATCATAAAAAAGCTAGAAAAGATTCCTATAACCTCAAAACAGGAAGATCTGATGAAAATTCGATTTTCAAAAATCAACGTGAAATCAGTAACAGTAATAAAGGTAAAAACAGTAACTTTACTTTTTTTTACTTTACTTTAGAATTAAGAATAACTTGGTGGTAACGCAATGTAGTGTTCTGAAGTTGCCCATCACAATAATACGGACTAAGAAGAGGGCTTTTCATAGTTTCATACTATGAACATTTAAACTATTGAACGTCAAATATATACACGCACCACAGGTTCACCGCCTATAAAAACTTCTCTAACTCTAAAAATCAACCGTTTAGCCTACAGAGCGGGGACACTTGACTGTAACAAAAATAAGCACTTAAAAGCTTAATATTTTACAAATGAGTCCCTTAATCCAAAACTTGTTTTCACAAACCTATAATATTTTTTATAAACCTATCCAAAGATATCCCACACAATGGAGTACGTGACAAAAAAAATTAATATTCCCACTTTATATGTAGGGAAGCTACCCTGAAAAAATATTTTTCAAGATTTTATGTTACCACTTTGTTGACGTGACCAATATGTATATTCGTGCCAAATTACAGCTTTTTAGTAATAAGGATCTCTGAGCAAACGTGCAGATGGACGGACGGCCGAACGGACGGACGGACGAACAAAGCGAAACTATAAGGGTTCCTAGTTTACTTCGGAACCCTAAAACTGAGTTTTTAAGTGATTATCTGCAGATAAAACTATAGATAAAATCCGTTGGCGAATTTTTCCATCCCATTTGTGAAGGCGGATCTTCAGACAGAACCAGAAATTTTTAATCGAATTTCAGTTAACATCAGGAAGGCAAGCAGCAAACCTATTTTCAAAAAAATGCTCCACGAATTTTTTTAAAACTAGTTGACGCGGCAAACGTTGTTCTGCCACCTTTGTGTCTAATTTTCCGTTTTTTTCTACATTTTTTCACCTTTTAAACCTAACCTGAACCTCCATGAATATTTTAAAACCAAATTAGCCAAATTGGTCCAGCCGTTCTCGAGTTCTAGCGAGACTAACGAACAACAATTGATTTTTATATATACTAGCTGTTACCCGCGGCTTCGCACGCGAATGTTCATTTTAGAACTTATTTAACCTTTTTTTTATTTATTTATTTATTTAACTTTATTGTACACCTTAAATAAATTTGTACAAAAGGCAGACATGATGCCTATAAGCTACTTAATTGAAAATCTCTACAAAGTCGGACCGGCCGCTAGTATTGTATAAAAAATAATATTTACATATTTATCTTAGTTATTTATATACGATATTTTTACTATCAAAATTTAATTAAAACACGTAAGATTAAAAATGCCTATTGGTGACATCCCTATTGAACAAACTAACGTAGTTATAAAAGAAACTTGTAATACCTTACCTAATTCTGCCTATGTTTAATGTGGTATAGTTCGGTATGTATATATTATATGTATACATACCGAACTATACCACAAACCTAAATAAATTATTCCTATCTATTAGGATTGCTATATATGTAACACACCTATCTAACCAACTAACGTAACCGTATTAAACAATCTGTAAGCCAGTTAACCCTGCAAGTCATCCCTGAAATTTCCCGCTAAATTGAGGTATTCCAAGCACAAAGAAAAAAATATGTCTAAGCATAGATTTTTGAGTTCAAAGAGTTCAAAAATCTAAAGTTTTTTAAACATTATAGTTATTCAGTGTTCGAAAAGCTGTATAATTTTTCAAAATGATGACCGACTTTAATTTTTCGAATAATATTCAACGCAATTTTTGAGCTCTAAATTGTTTTGTTAGGTAATGTCTAAGAAATATAAAAAAGACTTTTTCAAAAATTTTCGTCATTGATAAATCTCGAAAGAATCAACCGATTTTAATCTATTTCACGGTATTTGGCGCAGCCTTTTAAGCAGAAGATTTTATAATAAATCAGTAAATTAGCCTGAAACTTATTTTAAAAATACGAAGTAAGGTTTCTGTAAACAGAGTAATTTTAATATTTGAAAATTTGAATCGATTTTAATTTTTGAAACGGCATTTGACGTAGTTTTTTAGTACTAAAATAACGTAGAAGATCAAAAAATTATTGGTTGAAAAATTTCGAAGTTTTATTGAAAAAACACTTTATTCAAAAATTTTCGCCAGCGATAACTCCTGAACGGATAAACCGGTTTTGATGAGTTTATGCATTGGTAGCAGTTTTTTGAGAGAAAGAGCTGATTAGAATTTGTACTCAATCGGTACATAAATCTGGAAGTTATATTAAAAAAATACTATATCCTTAAATATTTTTTTGAAATTTTTTCTAAAATTCTCAACATTTTCAAATTTCAAAATTCAAATTTGGTTCAAATTTTCAGGAAGTCTAAGTTCAGCGGAATCTAATCGAATGCCATTAACCACGCTTAGACCGATTAAACCGTTAAAAAATGATGAGATACAGATATAATGACGTCATGGTAAAAATAGTCGGAAAAGGTCCTATAACACAATTTTCGAAAATCGGGGTAAAATCAGTAGTTTCCTGATCTACATACGTAGCGGCAAGTTAAAAATTTGTAAATTGGTTGACCCTGCAGGCTATTCCTGAAACTTCCCGCTAAATTGAAGTATTTTAAACTTAAAGGAATAAAAGCTATACTTAAGAAAAGAACTTTTCAGACTTCAAAAATCTTAATTTTATTTTAAATGATAGTCATTTCATTTTTGAAAAGAAAATCAAAACACATATTTTCAAAAATTTTCGTTATTGATGAATCCCAAATAAAACAACCAATTTTGATCAAATTGCGGTTTTTGACACAGTTTTTTTAGAGGGAAAAGCTGATTCGAATTTTATGTCCATCGTTATATTAACCTGAAATTTATTTTAAAAATATTAAGTAAGTTTTCTGAAAACACAAAGTATTAATATTTGAAAATAAGTAAGTGCCTGAATTTTGATAAACGCTGAAATACATTACTTATGTTTTTTGCCATAATTAATTCATACGAAATTTTATGCATGTATGTCCAAGGAATATAAAGTTTCAAAGAAATTTCATCCCCTATTACGCCCCCTTGAGGGTTGAATTTTGAATAGTCCTTTCTTAGTGGATGTGTATGTCATAGAAGTAATATGTGTGCGAAATTTTAAGTTTCTTGATCTAAGGGTTTGGCCTGTGCGTTTATATACCCTATTATATTCTTATTTTAAGCGTTGAATTTTGAAAAACTCTGAAATACATAACTCATTATTGCTGCTGTGCTAAATTCATATGAAATATCGTGCAAATATGTCCAAGGAATAAAAAATATATAAAATTTTATACCCTATTTCATCCCCATCGGAGTGGAATTTTGAAAAATCCTTCCTTAGTGAATGCCAGCGTCATAAGAGGAATATAGTTTATATAAAACTTTCATCCCCTATTTCTTCCTCTAAAAGGTTGAATTTTGGACAACGCGGAAATTACTTTTGTCGTACTCAATGCATACGAAATTTTATGCAAGTATGTCCAAGGAATATAAAGTTTCAAAGAAATTTTATCACTTATTACACCCCCTTGAGGGTTTGAATTTTAAATAGACCTTCCTTAGTGGATGCGTACATTGTCGGAAGAATATGTGTGCGAAATTTTCAGTTTCTTTACCTAAGGGTTTGGCTTGTGCGCTTATATTACCCAATTTTTTTTTATTTTATCGTCGTAGGCGTTGCATTTTGAAAAACGCTTAAATACTGTATGTAATATTGCTGTACTCAATTCATATGAAATATCATGCAAATATGTCCAATGAATAAAAAGTTTAATACAAATATTTTTTCTCTATTTCACCCCTCTGGAGTTTGGATTTTGAAAAATCATTCCTTAGTAGATGCTTATGTCATAACAGGGATACGTGTGTAAATTTCAAGTTTCTAGTCCGAAGGGCTTCATTATACGTTTATATAAAATTTTCATGTCCTATTTTACCCGTTTAGGGGGGGAATTTTGGAAAACGCAGGAATACATAACTCATTATTTTTGTTATACCCAATTTGTACGAAATTTCATGCAAATATGTCTAAGGAATAAAATGTTTAAAACTTTTTTCTCCTATTTCACCCCATTGAGGGTTGAATTTTTAATGATACTTTCTTAGTGGATTCTTACGTCATAAGAGAAATACGTGTGCAAAACTTCAAGTGTGTAACACTAATGATTTGCCAATGGTTTGTGCGGTTATATAAACTTTTCATCCCCTATTTTACCCTCTTAGAGATCGAATTTTAAAAAACGCTTAAATACGTAACTCATTATTTATTTTTTACTCAATTCATACGAAATTTTATGCAAATATGTCCAGGGAATAAAAAGTTTCATACAAACTTTTATCCCCTATTTCACCCCCTTCTGGGTTGAATTTTGAAAAATCCTTCCTTAGTGGATGCCTGCATCATAAGGAAAATACGTGTGCGAAATCAAAAATCAAATTTCTAGCCCTAAGGGTTTGGCCTGTGCATTGATACCTCAATCAGACACTTTTGCCTTTTATATATATATAGAAGATAGATCTTGTAGCTCATAAGAAGTTTTACATTCACTGTAATTATTTTAAGTAATTTTAACTTTGTGTTTTGTCTGAGTTATGTAGGTATTTCCTTGATTTATAGTTGTATCGTATCCTTGTATTTTATTGTTTGTGTTTAATTTGCTTGTCTAGAAGTGATCGCCTGTTGTGGTGATGCGATAAGACCGCCCCTTGTATTGGCTGAATGAAACTGTATACCATGTTTTGTAATGTTTCTTAACGTGGTACAATAAAGAGTATTATTATTAATATCAGTTTTAAACATTGCACACTATATTTAAATCAAACAATAGTATTTTCGAAAGTTCATGTATTTCATATTTTGAAAGAAGCATAGACTATACATAACTTTTGCCAGAGGACTTTAAGACAAGGATGCCATGTCGATTAACAACAACAAAAGCCTTAAACTATTCTTTAGTACAGAAACAGGAAAAATTTTCTTTGAAAGTTTTATAATGAAGAGGGTGAAGTAAACTTATTAAATATACATAAGATTAAAGTTTTGTTCAATAGTAACACTAATATAAAAACAGAAGTCAATCAAATTAGTCTTAATATTTTCTTATAATTATTCCTAGGTAGCGATTTAAAAAACGTAGATCATTCCAGTTGACCAAAAGACACGCAAAAGATACTAAAACTCAAAATCGCCTGTGTTCTTTAGAGTGTCGGACTAAGAAAAAACTCCACTTTACGTGTAGAATAAAGTTACCCCTGAATTATATTATTATTATTATATAATATTGATTACCAAGCTATTGTGAAAAAAAAAGTTGTTATTAATCAGTTTAAAAATTTCATGATTACGACATATTAAGTCGATAGTAAGTAGAAGACTGGTCAGAAAACCCATCGAATGTGTAAAACAAAAGTATTTTCCGTGTTTTTTATTTATAAATAAAAAAACTATTTTTGTTAAGCGATTAAAATAAAAACTTATGGCATATATTTAACGCGGCGACAAACTAATCTGATTAAAAGTTTTAAAAATAATTAAAATGGATAGGAAAAATAATAGGTTGGCAGCTACCGTAAAGTAGCATTTTAAGTATAAATTAGCAGCTTTATATTGGGTTCTAAGCTTTGTTTAAATTTAAATTGGCAGTGATTTTTTGGTGTAGCAACTGAGTTTATTGTTAGGCATACAACTTGACGGCGCGGCGGATAAAATGTAGAAAATAGGCTTTTATAAATTACGCAATGAGATCGCTTATAAAATTAAATGAGATGAGAAGAAAATAGAGGCATGGTCATAAAAAACATACAATGTGCGGCATTTTATGAGGTCTAAACAAAGCAAATTGTGGAATGTAAAAAAATATTAATGGTGAAACAGTAAAAGGCATAAAAGAAAAACAATTATCTTTATTTATTTATGTAACATTATAAACGAAAGTAGTTATATCGGGGTAGATAATGGAATAGGTACTTAAATTAACAATTAAAAAATAAAAATGCTATTGCATTATGAGTGCAGGCTTTGATTTGGTACCCACGCTTTTTTTTTGAGTCCAATCGGAATCAATTTTGCCTCTAAACGTGAAGTGGTTAGTTTCAGCCGAATAGCTAGACCCAATATATTTTGTTTGCATGTGTATATTTTAAAGAATTGAGGACAAGTGCATGTGCCTTGCTTTCACCCTGTGGTAGGTAATTTGGTTTTCCAAAATGCAAAGTTTTTTCTTTGAACTCATCAAATGTATGCCATGAGTCATCATATGTCATGCCCGTACCCTTAACATTCGTCATTAGGTACTAAATATACTTTGAAATCAGATTTTAAAGTCTTTAACGTTCTGTTTCGCCCAACAATATCCTTCTGTCCATTCTTTTAGTTCAATATTATGAGTTTCTGGGAACGAATGATTATCATTGAAATCGTTTGACCACAATGTAACCATCTCGCTTGATTTTATGCAACCAATGCATTTATTGCTTTTTCACTACTTTACAAACAAAAATTCTGATATCCTAATGCTTAACTATTGGACCCGTTTTAAGTTTTACAACTGCTTGCAAATCACTGTTCGAAAGTGTATTTTTATATGGAAGCCAATAGTTACTAATAATACAATGTTTGGTATCCCATTGTAAATATTAGCTGCCAAGTCATTATTTATAATACCTCACCTATTACCTATTTCATTTTCCCTGTTTAATATATTTGCTATCTTAAAGTAGCAGCCGTTATTAAGTTTTTATAGATCTTACGTTTTGTATCCCATTATAATATAATTTTTGCTAAAATATTTAATCGCTACCAAAGTAATTTTTTTGTAACCAAGTAGTTAGTCGCCTAATAAGTTCTTAGTCGCTACAAAAATATTTAGCTAAAACTAATTATTGTTATTTTCCCTTCACCAAATAAACATGTTTGAAGAGCTTTATTAATTACCCAAATCGAGATTTTTTTGAAGAGAGAAAAGACTCGTCAAAATGAAGCAGATTACAAATATTCAGCTTGTTATTATTCAAAAATAAAAATATTCATGGGACCATGGTCTAGTAGTAACGGCTTATTTACTTTACTATATTAATGTGAAGAAAACTTATACGAAGCAGCGGCAAAAAAAATCAAGTTAAATGTGGTTTGGTCGTTATCTATTTTAGCCGCAATAACCTTAGTGCTTGCTTGTCAATGTCGTGTTGTCATAAACTTATGTGTGTGTAACACTTTAAATCGCTGCACGTATGTCAACGCACCATTCATTTCTTTGGATTCTACATGCGACATGTCTCTTTTATCAGGAGTCATATGCATGCTGGCTATCCTATGATATAAAAGATATATAGATCCTCCAATACAAGAAATGAGATAAACAAATAAATTTAACACGTTACTGAATAGCTTAGTTGTCTGACTTTTTTCAGTCCCTTTATAATTTTTTATAATATACCTTCCTACAAGTGTAAGAAATTTAAGTTTAGCCTATTAAAAAAACCTGATCTATTTATCTTTAAAATTTAAGTTCATAATTTTTAGGTCATTGGTCCTTGGAGATTTGAAAGTCGTTGTGCTGCCCATTACGAAGTTCAGCGTAGATCAGTCGCGTAATAAGGATTCAGAACTTCGTTTTAACTTAGTTTAACTGTCTTTAAGTCTTTAACTGCCTTTACAAATTTTGCAATGTTAATTATTTAAGGTTGGTCTGAAAATTGGAAATAACATGATCTCTTTAACTATTTAAATACCCTGAAATAATAGTAAATGAAAGATTTTCAGAACAGACATACAATGCAAATGCGATAGAATGTTCTTACCGAGGGAAAACAAGAGTAAAAATGAAGGTGGCTCCATTTATTTGTTTAACTCTTCGTGCACAAAAAACATATACTCAAATATTAAATAAACTAAACTATGTACATAGGTGCGCTCGTCTCTTTAAGAGATATCATCCAACAAAACCTGTATAACTAAAAATAAATAAATATTCACGGGACAAATTACACTTACTGATCTAACCCCAAAGTAAGTAAATTATTTGCTTGTGTTATGGGTGTTAGTACATACAGATACGGATACAGAGAAATACATATATACCTAAACACTGGAATATATTTAATAAACACCCAAATCCGGAATTACAAACATTTTTATGCTCATCACACAAATGCTTGTCCACGTCGGGGATCGAACCCGAGCCCCGTTGATTGCATAGTCAGGGTTGCTATCCACTCGACCATCGGAGCGGTCAAAGATGTTATAGAAAGAATATAACAAAGCAGGTAAGCGTACTCGTACATTAGAGCTTAAGAACTTAACTCATGCAACATATAGGTTCATGCAATTAATAATTAAACCAGTAATTATATTATTAAAATAAAATAATAATAAAAAAAATTGTACAAAAATGAAAAAAAGGCCAAGTGCGAGTCGGACTCGCGCACGAAGGATTCCGTACCATCAAAAGAAAATCACGTTTGTTGTACGTATACTTAAATATTTAATTTATGTGTTAGGCATTTATTTTTATAGATAATATATTTACTTCCTTTTTTTGAAAATATTCAATTTTCTACCTGTTTATTAAGTACGAGTAAAAAATTGCTTAAAAAACTTTATTTTTATTTAATTATTTATTTTGAAAGGATGTCCAACTAAATATTTAGTGTAAAATTTTAAGCGTGTACCTGCTATCGTTATTAATATTGAGCAAAAAATACGAAAAAACACGTTTATTGTATGGGGACTCCTCTTAATATTTTCATTTCTTATTTTTATTTGTGGCATTGTATTTGCGGCAACGGAAATACAATTGTGAAATTTTCAGCTTTCTTCTATCCATCACGGTTTACATACATACAGCCTGGTGACAGACAGACAGACGGACAGGCAGACAGCGAAGGCTTAGTAATAGGGTCCCGTTTTACCTTTTAGGTACGGAAGCCTAACAAAAAAAAACCATTTTTCTAAATCGATACATCATAATAGTAAATAAATTAAACTGTTACATTAAAAAATAAGAAAAACAAAAGTTATATATAATGACAAATATAACGAAACGAAAAAATATGACGTGACGAGATTACGGAACACGAATATGATGGAAGTAAGACTGAATCATAAAATTTGCTGTTATGTATAATTTTTGAATTTGTAACATGGTATAACTCAAGAAAAAGGGCTTAATAGATCGTTATCAAAATTCGTCTGAACTAAGAATACGTCATTGCGTAAATGATAGGCCAACAATTTTTCGGAAACGCGGCCACACTCTGAGAAGATCCGGCGGAAGAAACTCAGCGGGCTTGTGATTTACTTTTTGAATTAAAAATCCTCGACCAACAAATAGTCATATTTTTTCAGTTCCATATTAAACCTGATTTATTTTGTAGTTTATGCCACTTCAGTTAAACGATTCTCAAGATATTGCAGTATTCAAAACCTCTTCAAAAATATACAATTTAAAGTATCGGATTAAATCCAAACAACTCCTAAATCACTTTTTATGACCGCGGTCCCACGGTACCCACGCAGTATGTTTGCGTGCGTAACGGCCTGGCCACTGGGGGTATTCGCGCTTGCGATTTTTCGCTCGGCGCGAACGGCAAAACGTCTGGCGTCTGAAATAAATGTATAGGAAAGTACTAAACATGCAACGCGGCGCAGCGACCAGCGTGGCGACGGACGATTTTTGACGAGCAAATCGGGCGCGCGGTGCGAGGCGCGCCCGATACAAATGTATGTATCAGCACAGAGCATGGTGGCGGCCTTAGCGTATAGTCTAAGAACCAGAATGGTTTACTTGTAGTTGCCAAGAAAATATACTATGAACATTTTAATTTAATTTTAAAATACTTACTATGCCAGTAATTTGTAAGTCTAGTCACCACATCATAAGTATAAACAAAGTCCAGAGATATAATTTTTGTCTCTTTCCACAATGTTGAATATTCATAAGAATATAATTATAGTAGTGTCGCCAAAAATCGATAGTTTTAATCTGGAAACGCCATAATCGATATCGCAACGTCGATAGTATCCATAGTATTGAACGCTGCAAATAAATTATCGATTGTGTCGATAGTATCAATCGTTGGAGATAAACGAAGTATCAATTCTATCAATGTTATTGTTATACAATATTGTATTAACTATCGATATATTCGATATTGTCGATAGTTTTTACAATCGATAGCATCAGTCAGAATAAAGTTGACTATCGATAGCTTTGATAGTATCGATATATTTTGATTAATGCACTATGAAATAGGAATACTATCGACAGTATCGATACTTTTGTCAGTTTATTTTTTTCAATCATGAGTACTATCGATGATATCGTTTGTATTGCTGTTTATTGATAATACTGTACTTAATGAGGTAATGAAATCCTATCGATAATAGACTATCAAGCAGAACTATAAATCAAAGGTTTCTACACTTACTCCAAAAAGTTATCTGGATTTATAAATTATTATTTCTCATACTTCTTGTGAAATTCAACTTCTATACTATACTCCGACTTTTATTTAACTCATAAACTACACATTCTCTTCCAAATTCTAAAAGTAAGTGCTGAAGTACAAAACTACTCCCCTCCAAGCAATATCGGGATAAGTTTGAAAGAGTATCTCGCTCTCGGACTATACAGTTCGCGGCGGTGAATGCAAGATCCCGTGGGTGGTAAGTGATAAAGCTCTACGAGGACTCGCCCTGATATGATGCCATTGTCTTGCTTATTACTGTCACCGTAGCCTCAGAGTGTATCACGGTTAGAAAAGGTTAACCAGTTAATTTGACCTAACATCCCTAAAATTTGAATAAAACGCATCGTTACGTCTTCAGTGTCTATAGGTAATGGTTATGTTTTACTGTCAGATACTGAAATGTAAATTTTTACTCAATTGCAGTGGTACCTACCGGAAATACCAACATCACTACTACTTCAGAGGGGCCGTCTGTGCCCACCTCCACCACGGAGTCGATTAAAGACCAGGCTGCAGATTTAGCTCGCAAGATGCATATGGAAACGTGGCAATTGGTTGCTATACTTGTAGGTAAGTTCATAAATAATTTAAGCGGAATGATTTCAACATTCCGCTTTCAAAAAAATTTGAACATTCGTATCTTTAATTCACATTGCCATTCATTTAACAAAATTTTTCATTGGTCAAAATTTACAAAATATACTTTCTAATGAAAAAAATAAAAAAAACATGGAAACATATTAAAATAATAGAAAAATATAGAAACTAACATTTGCTAAAATTATACAAAATTTGGTAACATTGCTATGTCGTGTATTTTTTAAAGTACTTAAGTTCTTTATATGTGTGTATATATATTTCGGTAGTTGGTATTCGCCAGAGATTAAAATGGATAGGTATTCAATAGGTGTTCAAGGCAATTTCGTATTGCTTTCATTTACACCCAGAAATCCGGAGTTTTATAATACTCACATATCATATCATATAAAATCATTACTGGGGCGTATTAAACCTTGGTTTTTTATACGGCACAACAAAATAACACATCACGGCATATTTCTAGTTTTTTCAATCTATATACATATCTATATACCTACATATAATAAAATCGTAGAAAAGTCAAAACTGTACATTGAATATTTTTTTAAAAGAATACTTGGGGCGTGATCTACAATCAATATCGAAGCCAAAAATATAGTTTTTAGAATTTTTGTCTGTTTGTATGTATGTCCGGGGTAAACTCAAAAAGTACTGCACGGATTTACTTCAAATTTTGCATGAATATTACTAAAAGGTCGGGTCAATATATAGGCTACATATTATCACGCTATCACCTACGGGGGAGGAGCTGTGGGAAGTTAGCGCGGACGAAGTCGCGGGCAACAGCTAGTATAATAATATATCTACAATTAGTGTTCAACACATTTGATGGTTACACGTCGTCGTCCCCCAGTTCTCCCTCGTCCGCGCTTACACCGCATCAATCAGTATTTGTGTGGTCTATAGCACCCAGAAAGAAAGAAAGAAAATATTTATTTGCAAGAATATGGATGTTACAAGTTGTTAAAAATAAATTAAGTTACCAACATATTCTACCATTATATGGTGTGCAAATATTTAAAAAAATTATCATTATATAATATTACATTTAAAACATTCTATCGATTATTTAGAATTACTACCGGATCGGAACGCGGTCACACACTGAGAAGATCCGGCGGAAGAAACTCAGCGGGCTGGTCTTCTTTCTCTATTTTATGTACTTGTTATAAATGTACAATGATAATTTCATATTACAAAAGTTATTTTTATAATTACAAGTTTCATATTTTGTGCAATTAAATTTTTAATAATTTACAAAATGTTCACTATTTACAAAATTTTACTAGGTATATTGAAATTTTTAAGGACAATTCAACAAACTTATATTTCTATTCATTAATATTTAATTTTATCGGCTAAAAATTCTTTAATATCATAATAAGTTTTATCTAACAGCAAATCAAACAACTTTTTGCGAAATTCATTTATAGGTAATGATTTAAAACTATCAGGAATATGATTGTATATAATAATAGACATACAATACACATTTTTTGTAAAAATATTTAATTTTTGATTAGGCACATATAATTTTTTACTATTCCTAAAATATGAGTTACCAGTGACTTCAGCATTTGTTTTAAATAACTTTTGGTGCTTTTTTACAAATACGCATACCTCTAAAATATACAAATATGGTAAGGGAAGTACCTTAAGAAACTTGAACCTATTTGAACTACCTATTTGAACGGATGCAAGATATTTAATTAATCTATCCATCAATCCTAACATATCTTTTACTCAAAAATATTATCTCTAGTATTAACTCACGAAACTATCGTACATTCCTCACTCTACATCTCTGTCTAACAAACTTATATGCTTGATCTCATAATCCAGTAAAAATATCAGTCGGATGAGTTATTTCATAGTCTTAAAGAACACATTTTGAACTTGCGTTACAGGAGTAGCAGTCGTGGTTTTGGGAGTATGCTTCTGTTGTATCCGACGGTGCTTCCGTAAACGACGATCCAAGGATGGGAAGAAGGGAATGAAGGGGGTTGACTTCAAGTCCGTCCAATTACTAGGCTCTGCCTACAAGGAAAAGGTAATGTTTTTATCATGTAGTGTTCAATTTATTAATATCGTCTTTCACTTTAACTATATACTTCCTTGTAAATAATAAATTTGTGTAATAAACAATCTTATATGTGCTCAAAAAATCATAATTATAAGAAATCCGATATTCATGTGAAATTTGCCGCGGGACGTGCATTTAGGTTCAGCCGGACATGGAGGAGCTGACAGAGAATGCTGAGGAACCCGACGACGGAGAGGAGAAGAAAGAGGAGCAAAAGTTAGGAAAGATACAGTACAAGGTGAGAGATGACAGAATTCACTTGTTTGGGTGCTGGACTCTTTTTCTTCCGTAATGTTCCGTTTAAAATTCATTCCGATTTCCATATTTTATAATTTTTTCAAACATTTCCAATTCAGATGTACAAATACATCAGTCATTGCGCTTAATTTTTTTTATTTTCAAAAAAAAGTCCTATAAATTCAACTTAATTTATACAGTTTTTTATCATATTACAGCTGGAATATGATTTTAATAGTAACAGTTTGTCAGTAACTGTGATACAAGCTGAAGACTTACCTGCACTCGACATGGGTGGTACTTCTGATCCCTACGTAAAGGTGTACCTACTACCCGACAAGAAGAAGAAGTTTGAGACAAAAGTCCATCGTAAAACACTCAGTCCGGTATTCAACGAAACTTTCGTCTTTAAGGCAAGTTTTATTTCGATTTAATATATTTTTTTAACAATAAATATCAGTCAAATTAAAAATATTTTAAATAAATATGTTCCATTGTTTGTGTAGGGCGTGCCGTATGCTGATGCGATGAACAAAACTCTAGTGTTCGCAATCTTCGACTTTGATCGGTTTTCTAAGCACGACCAGATTGGTGAAGTGAAGGTTCCCTTGTGCCAAGTTGATCTTGCACAGACCATCGAGGAATGGCGTGAGTTGCAGAGCGTCGAGGGTGAGGGTGGTCAGGTGCGATTACAAAAAACCAAAAGAGTTTTATATTTGAAACAATTATCACTAATAATGAGACAAACTTACATCTTGTTTTTGCAATACCTTGAAAGTTTGAACTGCTTGAGAATTTCATTCTATTTCATTTTTTTGCTAAAATCAGAATGTTTAATTATTATAGTAGTGCTAAAAATATTAAATAGTAATTTAATAATCTATAAGTTACTTTTCAGCTTACAACAGAATGTAAGATACACACGACGTTATTACAACTGCGCAATTTTTTTCGATCATATATAGTTGTTTAAAACTTAAAACTATCATACAAAAATTGATAAAATTTTGCAGAGTTGCAAAAAATCTTGGTGAAGCAAAAAGCAACACCGAAAATATAATGTTACACCCAGGTCACATCAACAATTTATTTCGATCTATACACATCTTCCATCTAGGAACATGTATGGTATACTTATGTACATTATTCTCATGAATGCACATCAAAGCATCTGGTTCGAAAAAGCAAAATTTATTATGAATGTAGGTACGCAGATATAAACTGAGACGAATATTCCATTATTTTTCTTAGCTTAGGCTGGACTGTTAAAACACGGGGATTTTAAGCTCTACTAGCTTGTTATATAGACAAATATAATGTTAAGTTGTAATCTCGTTAATAAAAAAGTGTTTTAGCAGCACCGCATTATTTATATTCCATTTCTTTAACAAAACTATCAAATAACGTTTTATTCAGAAACTTGCAAGATTTACATTTGTTAAAGGAGTGGACACTTTTTTAAAATTTACTGCACTTGTCAATGGAGGAATCTTGACAAAATCGGCTTCGTGTAAGGGAACTTGTTATTTTCAATTGGGCTTGTTAATAATGTTGTAATTTAGTCAAGGCACCTCAAAGTGGATTGAGTCGTCATTTATTTTTGGAGAAATTAATTTAAACAGCAAAAATGTATTTACTTGGTTTTTTCTCTTTTCTACATATTTTCTCTGCTCTGCTTGGCTGTGTTTGATTGTGTCCCGAACAATCTTGCATGCCGCTTCAAAAACGAAATGATCATTCACGTAAGTATTTTTTTGAGACACATCAAGATGTATATTAATAAATTGTTAAACGGACTTTTCATTTATGTTATTGTTAATAATACAAATGAAATTCGACCTACCATTTATTAAATCATACATATGGGTCGGTATTCCAAAAATGACGGAAAGATCTAGGGTGCATATTTGTAAAAAATAACATTATATATCCAATAATAAATATTATTGTGATCACCTTTTACCTAAATTCATCCATCATATCACGTATTTATTTATTCTTTATATTGTGTTTATCCATCCAACACTATTAATATAGCGGCTGGGAATGTTGCATGATGATTTTGATAAACACTTCCCCGTGAATTGCTGTTTCCCGAAAAATAAATTGACAGTGTTTATAGTGTTTATTGACAAGAACTACTCAAATAATTCTAATCATAATAAGTAATCACGTTCAGAAAAACACGTAAACATATCTTCAAAATATTCTACTTTTGTTGAAATATTTATTCTATATTATTTTGATCTGTGTTTTGGTGCGTGGCGATTGCACAAATATTTATATAATATACCTATGAACTGAATTCATTAATTGATTATTTTCCGAACATCATTACTTATTGTGATTAGCGGCAGTGTTTTTAATGTGTCCTTTTAAAATATGTGAGATTTTTTACAATATATCAGTGAAAAATGGCAATTCCTAATAGCACAACACATTCTTATATATGTACACCTCTGCACGTATTCTAAATTTGCTATATGTTGTGGTTATTTAGTGGCGTTCGCGTTATCATATAAGCCGACAGCTTTAAATTTTCTTTTTGCAGTTAACGTCAATAATGAATCAAAGTATCAATGTATCTATAATTGAAATCATCATACTTTTCTTTCTTGACATGAAATTTAAAACGACCCATTTATAATATAATAAATAATATATGCATTAATATTTTTCATATTTTAAACTTAATAAATTATATGTTACAGATCCACCTCTGGCTAATAAACGAAGAATTGTGACTATGACATATATAGAAAACACAATCTTATTAATTAATTACAAATGTTATGCTTTTACTTTTATAGCTTAGCATATAATATTAAATATTAAAACTTAAATAATATTGAATAATAATATAAGAATAATAAATTTAGCTTCTTGGCATTAATTTAACAAATTTTCGTTGCTCTTAATACAAGGTAAAAAATGTTTGACTCATACGTTTTCATTTTTTTTATATGAATTAAATAATGTGTGTGGTTAGATTTGATATTAATTACCCAAACCTTAAAAAAATAAAAATAATTAAAATTGCAGACATAAGGACTTATAATTTTAAAGTAGTTTTATTAGTGAATAATTAAGATCTATCAATTCTTCTATTTCATATATAATATATGTACGATCAAATGTTATAAATAATACATAGAATCATTGACATCTAAGTATCAGCTTGTAGACTGGTAGACATGATGTGTTAATTAATATCTCTGTGCAGCTGATGCGCAAACAAAGCTATCGATCTCGGTTATCGCAATAAAGAAACGTTAGTCGTTATCGGGTTGATTAATTTCGCTGATGAGACACTTGTGGTTGTGCACTATTCTTTACGACAATGTTTCCACAAGTGCAAGGTTAACTGGTAGAAAATATCTATATACGTTAAGTGCTCCTCTTGTATATTTTGTGCAATAGAGTTTAAATAAATAAGTAAAAATAATGGGGATATACATTATTAACATATTGTCAACCGACAGACTGTTGAATCGTGATAAGCTTGACTATCTATCGACATTAAATTCGCTGCATTTGCCTACCCTACGCTCTTGTAGGTAGGCAAATGGTTGGCTTGGTTCTCTAACCAACAATATTTTTTTAATAATTTAGATTTAATTTGGCTGATTTCAGCATGCTTATTTGCAATATATTGAAAATAAATGTGGAACTCAGAGTCAAAACATTATTTACCTTCGTCGCACAATCAACTAAAGCTTAGCTTATCATCTGTGTTTAACTGTTCCTTGTATGTCCA
The DNA here is from genome assembly GCA_036924255.1 of Apodemia mormo. Classification (NCBI taxonomy): domain Eukaryota; kingdom Metazoa; phylum Arthropoda; class Insecta; order Lepidoptera; family Riodinidae; genus Apodemia; species Apodemia mormo. The sequence goes on from JAUPFN010000008.1 coordinate 22,156,073, forward strand.
CCTTGTTATAGAATTTCTTCTTTTTAAATGTGTGGAATACCCTGGAATGTAGTACATAGGCATATTCCGGAAAATCATTTAAAAAAAGAAATGTTCCTCTAACAAGCATTTCTTTTTAGTTTAAATGTTAATATATGTATTAGCATGTACATATTATAATATATATTTAATTTATTAATTCTTATTTCATTTTAAAATTAGATAATTGCGATCTGTTTCTAAAATGGGTAACCCATCAACAATGCAGAGAACATGAGGTAAATATAGCAAATATCTAGGATGATCGTATATTAAATCGTAGGTACTTCTGCGAGGTGAACATATTTCTTTGATGATCTGAGCTGGGTGTTACAAAAATTGGCTTCATTTCGGTAACAGATCGTAATAAACAACCTGGTTCCTGACTCTATATGAGCAAATAACTGCTTATGTTTTTTACTTTAGGTTTGATGTGAAAGTAACTTGTTTTTGTTTAGTTTCATTGTCCTTTAGAATATTTGATTGAAAGTGTTTGTTCCGTATTTAATGTTTAGATGACCTGTCATCTATGTGCTAAAACGTTATATGTAACGCAATGAAAATGGTTGTGAAGAAACAGACTAGACGCAAAGTTTAGGCTACCTGTACCTGAATACTTATTGTGCTATGGCATTACTCCTAATCGACAAAGCTTATCAGTATTGTTATTAATATTTGCATCAGAGCGAAGTCAACATCTTAGACTACTTATAATCGTGATTTTTAAGTTAATTGATTAAAAGAATTTTAATTATTAGAAATACCTAACTAAATTAATACCTACTTCTTATTGTATTGAAACACTCGCTGATCAGCTGTGTCAATTGCCCAAACACCATGAAAATGCTTCTAGGTGAATACACGGAGCTATTATTTTGTTCCATTTATGAATTATTTTAGAACTTGTTACCCTTGTCCACCCTAAGCCGCGTATATATTACCAGTATATTATTTGCATACCTACCTTTGTTACAACAAGTCAAATCCAAAAGATTTTCCTACTCACGTATATCCTTTTCTTATCCAAAATATTCACTTTCCATTGTCCTATGGACGTAACAATAAACACAAAAACACGAAGACAAATACCCTATTAACTATTCAATCAAGGTAATAAATAACTTTAAATATTCAAAACCTTAAATATATAATAGTTCAAAAAATATTTATTACATTTCTTATAGTATATTTTTCTTTGTGTATTTAAATGGTTGATTTATTTATAAATCATTTCTTGATGTTATTTCGGAAAAATTACAGGACAACAAGTTGGGAGACATTTGTTTCTCTTTGCGATATGTACCTACGGCTGGAAAATTGACTGTTGTAATTCTGGAAGCCAAGAACTTGAAGAAAATGGACGTTGGTGGTTTGTCAGGTGAGTGTTTCATCAAATATTAATTTAATTTATGAACTATATAAAAGGTAATAAATAATATTTATTTACAAACTATCTATTTTCAGGTGTTTTCAGAGTACATACAATTCAATATTTATATAACACTTATATTTTTATAAAATTTTAAAATTATTTTCGAATTTTTCATTGATAATCCACCGGTTTCAATTTACTAACATTATATCATTCAAATCAATACCTAGATGTATTATTAATTACCATCTAATATCACAGTTATACTATGCCAATTATATGCTCATTAGTTGCTTGAAACCATCAGCCTTGTTTTAAGTTTTGTTTTAAACCAAAACTATTTGCATTAATACTAGCTCAATTGTTATCTATAGGCATATAATATGGAATTATTATTAAGTCTAAAATAAAATACTGTTGATCCAAACTTCACAAGATCACCAGCTGGGCTAATCTAAATATATATATATATATATATATATATATATATATATATATATATATATATATACATACATATATATATCGACTTCTATAGATTGGATGACAATAATATTTTCTTATTCCTTTTTACATATTAACAAATTTTAATAGACATTATTATACTATTTTTTTATTATGGTATAGTATTTACCTTATCGAACATACCTACGTAGAATTTTACATTCCTACATTTTCGTTTAAATTTATAATAATTTTAAAACAATTATAGAGAAAATTCAAAACGCTCAACTGCTTAGCTCATCTTCATATTTATGCAATTAAATTATGCTACAAAAACTGAGTAATCAAAAATACACTAAACATTTCGTAGCATTCTTCAATAGCATATCTCTTAAGAACTATTCCAATGCAATTAAGCCAAATTAGAATAATAGAAGAATAAGATTTCGAAAGTTTTCCTTTAAAGACAATCTGTTGACAACAAAGAAATCTAATTTGGCTAATTCAGCCATTTCGCCTTTAGCACGTAATTTTGAATTCAGATTGCTTTAGATTAATCACCTCTCTCTTTCTCTCTCTTGGCATGTAATTCGTAGTTAGTAAATTTTACTATAACAAAATATTTCTGCTACAGATAATATTAAAAAATAACTGTGTTTTTCCTTTTTTCATATGCGGACCCGACGTTGCGTGGTAACAGATCCGTACGTAAAGATTGCACTTATGCAAAATGGCAAACGTCTCAAGAAGAAGAAAACGAGCATCAAGAAATGTACATTGAATCCATATTACAACGAGTCATTTACTTTTGAAGTACCATTCGAACAAATACAGGTACGAGCCGAGATTGCAACAAAATTGGATGTTATGGCACACGTCCAGGACAATTTCTCTTTTGTAGGCAATATCAATTCCAACCGACATACTGTTGAATTTTTGAGGCTAAACGAACAGTTTTCCCTTTTAAATTCAATTATCCAAAATTTTATGAGAACTGTCTTGACGTTGTGCAACTTGATGTTGTGTCTAAATGTTGTGGATATACGTAACACCACTTGCACCTTTACCCGAATCCTTATTCCTGGTCAAAAAGTTTATAAAAATTTAAAATAAAACACATGAAATGTGATAATGAGACTAATAAAAATTCCTTTTAATGTTACTGAAAAAAAATAACAAACATAAATCAACTTTCTTTAATAAATTAACATACATAATATGATTTTAATGCCAAAGCTGTACCTAGGCTACATTTTTATAAGATAATCGCTTAGAACCTCTTAGGATTCACATAGACGTAGTTTTCTGTCTGTTTTATACCACTTACGCAATTGTAAATGTTCTTAAGAATTAATAAAAATTATCCCAGACAACAATAATCAAAAGGTTTCGTCCGTACCACCTTGATCGCTCGATTATTTTTCATTCCAACAATAGGGCTGGGAAAATAGTCTCCCCTATTCAGTCATTCTCACTATGATCTGGGTAGTTTTGAGCCATATTAATATCATATTTTAAGAGCCGTCTCCTTTTAACAAGCATAGCGACTTTGCAAAAATTTTCACGGGTAGTAGTGAATAGTGATGACTTAACATCAGGTATCTTGCTAGCTCCTTTGCGTGCCATACTTACTTATATTGCAAAATAAATTTTATCATAAGTCATCTGATTATTTGCTATTAAAAATATATACTTTTTTAATAGCAAACAATCTGATGACTTTTCTGATGAAAATTGTCAACTATCGTCTGTATACATCAACGATATTAATAGTGCTTTATTATCCGTGTGGCAAGGCGTTAATGCCACATGCGTAAGTTTACTAGCTACCTTTCCCTCCAAACCCTAACATGACAATCACAAGCATCGATGCTATTACAGCAGAAATAAGTAAGGCGGTGATTACAAAAACCTTTGCAATACATTGCGGAACTCTACCACCTAGTAGTTATGATGGTAATACATGTATACCTGCTAATGCTTCGCCTTTTACGACCTACATAGTAGAATGGCAGATGGTCTATTCTTCAAAGGGCGACTCGGACCAACACGGGCAAAATTTTTGCCCGTTTGTTATTGTTTATTTTTTAGGTATTTTACTCAATTTTTAAAAACTTGCTTTACTCTTATATTGCATACCCCATATTGGTTGGGTTGAAAAATAGACCATCTGCCATTCTGCCAAGCAGTTTGTAAAAGGCGAACTATTGGCTGTACGTGTCAGTACTATCGTGACTACTAGGTGGTAGAATTCCTCAACGTCTCGCCTGGGTATATGTTACCACCGCTTTACCTATTCCTGCCTCAGTAGCGTCAATGCTTGTGATTGTCGTATTTTGGTTTAGTGGGTAAAGTAGCCGGTTGATTTATGCATGTAGTATTGCCATCCCGGACTCAAATAGCAACGCACCTTGAACATCTTTAATGTCTACAGGTGATAGTTTCTCTTTCCACCAGGAGAACAATCTGCTTGTTTGCTATATAGTGATTTAAAAAAAATAACATTCTTGCTATTTATTTAAAATTTTTAAATATTGGATGATCGCTTGTAAAGAAAAAATCTGAGCTTATAGAAATGGTAGTACCTACTTAATTACATAAGCTACATAATTATTTATAATCAACTTTTGTTCACATCAAATGTTAGCGTATGCTATCCTGTATTATACATAATATATTAGCATCTTTTTCTAAACTATATCTTTATACTATTCTTAAATTAGTGTCTCTAAACTAATAGCAACCATTTCCCAACACTCTATTCCAATTTTCCTACAACACAATCCTATTCCATTACATAGTCAATTATCGTTAATCAAACCTAATTTTTTAGAATCACTGCATACAAATAATAACCTTCATCTGTAACTTTTAATTTATCGGTCGCAGATGAAGATTTTTATTTTTAAAGAGATTCTAAATATTTATATTTGACAAAACGAATATTCCTGTTTTTTCATGAGTGGTGTCTATAATCTCCCCTCGTAACTGCATTACAATTTGGTGACTTCAAATTGTAATTACCCTTATGTATGGCTTCAAGAACCCAGTCTCTTGTTCTTCTTGTGAATCTGTTATCTTTTATTTTCATTTTACTGCCTTCTTTTCTTTGCTATTTTCTCTCAGGTAAGTAATGTGAACATTTGTTTTATCACTTAAATAAAACCAAACTATTTAAAGACATACCAAATAAAACAAAATTATTTTTAAATATTTCAAATAGCGAAATTTGAAACGAGCTTATACCGTAAAGTGTGGAATCAAGCAGACAACTGTAATTGAATCCAATGTCTTATGTTTTCATAAGGTTATTGAGGTTTTTCTAGAATTCTAGAATGTAGTCAGAAACTAAATCACTAGGTAATCATTCCAATAAATAAAACAAGAATATGTTAATCACCACTAAGACAATATATTCAAAAGCTCAGGTCCAGTTTCCTTTGCTTCTGTTTTCACTGAGTTATTAGGTACTCAATAGCTCAGAATAATTTCCAAAGGTTGGTAGAACCCAACATAAAAGTTGTGCAAATGAGATTGATGAAATTGGCCTCAAAGTGCTACAAGAATATAGTCAGCCAAAATTATCAAATAATTTTATGGAAAATAAGCCCATATTAGAATTCAACGGACACTTTTTATTAGCAAGTACATTTTGGAAAGGAACATATTAGATAGTCATGAAATTAATCAAATTTGTACATTTTTTCTCATTTCTAAATCAAGCAAAAAATTTTCTTTTCTGTTACAAATTTAACACTTTCTTTTACTTATGACCATCCAAACAAGTTAGAAAAATATCGAATAGGTAAGACGCAAAATGTTAAACAAACTATTGTATAAAATGTGGCAAAAAGTAAAGTATTTATTACTAATCAAAATTTACAACACCGGAGGCTGTATAAGCAAACTACTCTTAATATAATCCTAAAAAACAAAAAAGAAAACAAGTGTCGTCTAATTAATCTGTGAAAAAGTAACAATAAATATTTTGCTTTCTTATTGTAAACAAGCTTTGTTCATCTTTTGTTATCATCAAGTGGTTAAAATCAAACAATCTTAATGACGAAAGATACAAAAACTTATTATATACCTATATGTTAACGACATAATATTGAGACGTAAATGGCTTAAAATAGTATGTAATAATTGTTAATTCGAGAAACATTAATCTTTAATGGGATTTCATGATTTAAGCTGTTTGTCATGAATCGCGAAGAAAATACGCGATATCAAACGAGGCTCTTCTTCACATTATTCAAAATATATCCTGTAGAGAAGCCAGCGTGTCTGTGATGATGCCCAAAACTAGGCAATTAAATCCCTAGAGCTTCAAGTCATCGACGAGTGTCTTGCATCGCCGCGCCAACGATGCGTGGATCAATTAAGTCTATAGCAGCCAATTGACTATTTGCCGAAACCAGATCAAACATCTTGAAACACTATCGATGGACATAAATTCTAAATATATCAGCCTCGTTTATCATATTTAACGTAATTTTATAGGAAATAGACAATCAATAGGCTCTGCTGATGAATTCTCGTGTGTTAATACACACGAGAATTCATCAGCAGAGCCTATTATTAACTACGTGATGTACTTAATGGTATATCACGCAGTTAATGTCATACACACAATTTCATCAACAACCTTCAAACAAGAATACGACAGTAACAAGCGCAGTTGTTATTGTGCCAGGAATAGGTAAGATAGTTGCATAATTCCAGTGTCAGGGTGTCCCAGAAATCAACGCCAAGCCGAAAACGGATGACGGGCTAAGAGCCATTTCTTGGTTCTCAAAAAAATATCAAAAAAGTTTTTTACCTGTACTCTAAAAATTGTAGCTATTTAAAAAAAGGTGAAAATCAACACTTTGTTATGATTTTTCAAGAACTATGACTACAAAATTTTTAGTGTAGCTGAATAATGCTTGTATAAATTACAATTCGAACTTTGAACACAACTATCTTGGTTTCAGGGGAAATATCCTTAATTTGCCCAAACATGTTCTCAAAATTATTACATAATTAACTTTAACTGGCTGTTCTGGAAAAAAATTACTACACTATTTTAGCACTAAAAAGTTAAAAAAATGTACTACGCTATTTTAGCTCGTGGCACTAAACGATGATGCATTTAGAAGCTTTCTAAAATGCTATAACACTTACTATATCTTATTCTAATAATGGTATTTTTGTTATTATATATAAATTTAAAAAAAAACAATAATAAACATGATAACAAGTGCAGTTAAAATTAATATTATAAATATATAGTAAAAATCCAAAGGATTTCATGAAGTAAATGAGAATAAGACTGAACAAATTGATAAATACATTCATTCATTTATTTGGCATTTTTTGTTACATGGCTAAGTATTACATAAAATGGTTATTTTAATTATTATTTCATTTGATTACTAAACGCACAACAGAAGGTGAATCTAGTCGTAACGGTGGTGGACTACGATCGCATCGGCACATCGGAACCTATTGGGAAAGTAGTACTTGGCTACAACGCGTCTGGCACTGAACTGCGTCATTGGTCAGACATGTTGGCCAGCCCGCGGCGCCCTATTGCACAGTGGCACACCTTGAAAGATCCAGAAGATGGAGAAAAGAAAGATTAATCTAAAGATTAAAGGTAACCTTTCATTTTTTTAATGCACGTATCATATCCACTAAATTTAAACAATTATTTCGTCATTACTTTCGCCCACAGACTTTAAACAGATCTGTTCTAGAGACGAAAAATGTTTTTGAGAGTAGAAATCCCTTTGAATCTACAATTTGAAAGTTGTCAAGCTTTAATAGCTGAAATACTAACGGTCGCCCTCTGGTCGAAATTCGACCGTAAACGAATCAATAAAATCTCGTATGTACATGTGTCCTACATATTGTGATGTAGGTACATATGTAACATGAATGTAGTGTGTCATGTTTCTTTTATTAGTTTAATGTACTTATTTCTAATGCATATTATTTTAAAATATTAGGTTTCTGCACTCCTCCGCAATGTAAACTTTAACTGTTCCAATTTTGATATCTAATACACCGTTGGCGTAATTGTCGTAAGAAGGGGTACATAGTATTTGCTTCACGTATTAATATATAGATTATCAAATCAAATGACTTTTCTTAAAAAAGTAGGTATTAAAGCACACTAGCGTGGCAATCTTAAAATGTTATTTTAATACTTTAATATTATTTCAGAACATGAAGAATTTATTTATTGAAGATGAAGAATCGTCATTGCAATTGTCTTCTATAGTTTAACTATCAGAATACCATCTATCATATTATCAGCGTTTGATACTAAATACATTTATTACTCAATGTTTACAAAAAATATTGTTGCAAATTTCTAATAAAAAGCATTTAAGTTTTGATTATTTGTTAGTTATTTAAATACTTCATAAAGTAAGAAATATATTTCTTAAAGTCATTTTGTTTTAACACAAAACTTTTTTAACGTTCAACAAAAATAGGCTGCTGGCAAAAATTACATCCAACTATTAAATGTATTTAGTTCCAAGCTATAACTCAATAATCTCCGATTCATTAGATACCTACCTAGGTACATTCTATTTGTTAGAAGTAAATGTTATAAATTTTACGTTATGCTATCGATTTTGTTCTCAGGTTATAGTTTTATTATCCTAATAAAGGACAAGCAAATGGCATGTCTTTATTAGGTTCCTATTTATAGGGTAAAGTTAGTGAATGTGTCGAAAATCCTAAAAACTCTTCATAAATTGTAACGTAAACCTCTTTTAGTTAAAGAAATCTTATATTCAAATATTAATCTCAACATGAAATGCTATGTAAATAAGTTAAATCCTGTTAAATTTATAACATTCTATTTTACTACCACGTAAGTGTTATAGCGTCTATACCTTTTAAATATTATATTTAATGTGTTCCTCTTAAGAAGAAGTTTAGAAAATACATTCATGTAGATACAGCTTAGGTACGGATAAATTGGTATGTGTTTTCTTTACAACTACATATGTATAATATTTTCTTCTTATGAGGAACAATTGGCCTATTTAGCTACTCATTATTAATTAATCAAAATCTTGGGTCGTTAATTGTGGCGGACCTAATAATATAACTATGTTCTACCTACTCATATCTGTTGAAACTATGTATATTTGAAATTGTTTTAAATGTGATTATACTAAGTATTACGTAATAGTTTAAAGAATATAAACCAATGTAATCGTCAAGTTTGTAAAACCTTGTTGCTGCTACATAAATTTCTCTTGCAAAATTTGTATACTATGTAACTCTTTAGTAACATATAACTAGGTCTGTAGAAAATCAAGTTCAGTAGAAATTTCCTTTTTTTAACAATAAAAACGGAAATACAATCTCAAGCTTCTATTCAACCTTTATAATGTCTCAAAAATGGTATCAGTTCATGCCATCCCCACGCCATCATGAAGACAAACGAATTATTGTAAATGATGACTAAGGTTTAGAGTTTTATTCTCGTCATAGCTTTATAAAAAAGGAAAGAAGATTAGGTGGACGTAAAATATAAGACACCAGCTATAGAAGTGTTAAAAACAGAAAGTTAACCGAAGTTAGTGATTAGGAATTATTAAACCCTCTAATTTGGTGTGAGATTTATGTATTATATTTAGATATTGCTTGACTGTTGTTGATCTCAAACATAAATAACTGTGTATATAATGTAATCACGTGTTAAATTTCACTATCACATAGGAGTAGGTAACAAGGAAGGGCTTCATATATATTATCTAAAATTGCACCAACACGAAACATGTAGATTTGTGGTTCAAAACATATTTAATGACGGTAAAATAGTAATTTAATAATTAAATTAAGGTTTGTACGCAAATGTTACAACAGGTAGATGTTAAACCGAAGATAGTTTTGTTGTCATGATACCAAATCTACTACTAATGCAAAGATAACCAAAAATCTATTTTTTTTTTTGTAGTATTTTTATGAAGAATAAATAAATTTTACAATTTTTGTTAACAAACTACAGCAAAATTGGAGGAATAATAAAACGAGAACTTCGGCAATACAGATGTAAATTAAAAATATAGCTATTTTAACGTAAATGACAATATAAATGATGTAAACTTTACTTAATCGAGTGTATTATAGGTGTCTTTAATTATAAGGCATTTGGTTACAACGATATAGGTATGAATAAAATGGAAGCATAATAATTGTTTTCCGCAAAAAATATTTTTGGACCCAAAATTCTTTTAAACTACAAACGAAAATGGAAACCATTTGCTTAATATCTCATTAAAAACTGTTATTTAGACCGAAAGGAAATAATATTAAAATATAAACGTTGTAGTTAAACGATTAGGCATCAGATTTTAATCCAAATAGTCTTACATGTAACCACAGACCACAATATATTTTATTTGATGTGAACACGTAACATATATAAAAAAAACAAATTATGTCAACGGATAAATAACTGTTCAGTCACTCGATGCTATGGGTTAACACACACAAGCAAATGTTTACAATGAAGATAAATTCTCGTAGGTATATGATTCTATGATCAATGTAATATATAGAGATAACAATAGTCTTTTCACAACTTTTTAAAATCAGATAAACTATAACAATACTGAAAGCAAGAATAACATTAAGATTGGAAGGAAGAAATCGAACCAGACACTGAAAGACAATTACGCAAGATAAGACCTTTAGCTGTCAATGACTCGTTAACGTTAATATGTGCATATTTTTCTTAATTTAATACTAAAATAGTTAATTTTTAAAGTATATAGTTACATACCTTTGACTTTAAAAATAAAATACATTAGGAAATAATGAATATAAAGACGAGAATGTCTCACTCAATTCAAATAACCAAGAATCCAGATAAAAAATTTAGGATTATATGACGTATATATATATATATATATATATATATATATATATATATATATATATATATATATATATATATATATATATATATATATATATATATATATATATATATTTAAATCTCATGTTGACTCCTTTCATATTATTGTGTTTAATTCCTGAAAAACAACTCATTATGCAGGAATTTATATCAGTAATAAATAATAAAAAAATATAGTAACGAATACTTTTTAAATGGTGATTGCTATACAGCTTCATGATTAAAACTACCTGTTATATTTAATAATAACAAATTTAAAAAGGCGTATTTTAAATGTTATTTATTTATTTTAAATGTATTTTATTTTGTAACGGTAAAATCATTTGCTTCAATATAAATCAAATAATGGGGCTACAAAATAAGAAATAATTAAATATATTTATTAGAACGAAATGTAATTTATATTCTTTTTAATCATTATAATAATGTACATAGCTTCGATATAAAATGACAAATTATCATATCAATTGCCACAAGAACACAATCATTTTCTAATTAATTGTGTTAACATTATTTAGAAAAAATTTTTAAGTGATCTGTTATTATTTAATTAGTTTATAACAGTGATGTATTATGTAAACTATAAAAACTATAAAAATGTCTGTAATACATAAATAATTACATAGAAATTCAGTGTTTTATTTGAAAGTATTTCTTTAATTTTCTTTTTTCACTTTACATCTAAATCATGCGTGTCAAACTCTATTAATTGGTGGGCCAAATAAATAAAGATATTGTTACGTAGCTCGAGTTCGTACTTGTAAGAAAACACCACTTATATTAAATCCGTGTATTTACACAACACAACACAACGTAATACTAAAATACACTTTACACCCTAGTCACTCGCTATACTATCACTGAACTTAGAACACTACACAATAAAACACTTCTCGCTTCGGAATAGTCACTTGATGTATCGCTCTCGATCGCTTGATAAAAACTGCCTTGTGTTTGTCAACACTTCTCTGTTTATAGGCAGGGGAAAGTCCTAGCTGGATCCAGAAAAATCTAAATGTATCGGGAAACAATGAATCACTTCTTATCGTAAACATGTTATGAGTCTAGTACACGCTACTTTCAACCTTATGCTATATCCCACAAAATCCATTATGGCATAGCCCAGGTCAACTATTTGTTTGTCGATAGGAGTAGCTATCTCTTTCTTTTATTTCTAGATAGTTAGCGCGTGCGCTCCAACTCTACACGCTTCTAGATTATTCGTAACACTACCCCCCTCTTAGTTTATGTTTGTCCCGAACATCATTACTTCCATTCTATAATGGAAGTAATGATGTTCGGGACAAACATGGCTAATCGATCAACATGAACAATCTTTATGGTCCCTCTTGGTTGCTTCTGCACTCGGTAGGTTACATCATTGATCCGTGTGATTACTTTGTATGGCCCATCCCAACGTCGCTGTAACTTAGGTGATTTTCCTTTTCGTCGAACCGGATTATGTAGCCAAACAAGAGATCCTTCCTGAAAACCTCGATGATTGGCGTTTCGGTCGTATCTGGTCTTCATCCGCTGACTTGATTCCAATGCGTTTTCACTTATTAACGAGTGTATATCGCGTAACTTCTCACGAATGTCTTCAACATATTCCGGTATACTTAATTGAGTCTCTGCATTCGGTGGCGGGCCTCCAGTCATTAAGTCTGCTGGTATACGTAACTGTCTACCGAAGTTGGCATAGGCTGGCGTCACTTTTATGCTTTCGTGTTCCGCTGTTCGATAAGCCAGTAAGAACAGAGGTATGTATTTATCCCAGTCCTTTTGGTGATCTTCTACCAGCTTGGCTAAGTGTCTTTCCAAAGTTTGGTGAAATCGTTCGACCATTCCATCAGATTGCGGGTGATTAGGTGTAGTTCTTGTTTTGTACACTCCTAATAAGTTACACATTTCCTGGAATACACTAGATTCAAAGTTTCTGCCTTGGTCTGAATGAATCTCCAGCGGAACTCCAAATCTGCATATCACCTCATTGACTAATTTCTCAGCAACCGTCGTGGCTTCCTGATTAGGGATTGCGAACACCTCCAGCCATTTCGTGAAGTAATCCATCACGACCATAAAATACTTGTTTCCGTTATCTGTCTTAGGAAATGGCCCAGCCACGTCAATCGCTATCCTTTCCCAGGGGGCTCCCACGTTGTATAGTCTAAGGTTGCCTCGGCTTCTAATCTGCGGACCTTTCACTGCTGAGCATGACGTACATTTTCGGCACCAATTCTCGACATCTCGGCAATTCAACCAGTAAAAACGCTCTCGTACCTTTACCAACGTTCGTCGTACTCCAAGATGTCCCCCAGAAACCCCATCATGCAACTCACGTAGTACGTCCTTGATAAGTTTTCTTGGCACAACCAACTGTAGATGATGTTCTCTTCCTGAAAGTTTTTCCCATTTGCGGAATAGTAAACCGTTTTGCAACACAAGACTTTCCCACTGTGCCCAATAACTTTTCGTAATAGCGCTGAATGGAGCCAGCTCTTGCCATTCCGGTTTTCCCGTGTCTTGCTTCATCCAATCTATTAGAGGCCGCAAATCTCTATCTTCATACTGGGCCTTACGTATCTCATCAGTTTCCCACCTGTCATCCGTAGGCTTAGCTCGCAAGACTTGAATCCTTTCCTTCGTCTCCATCCTTACACAAGGTTTGCCATCATCCGTACATGGTCGTCGTGATAATGCATCTGCATTTGGGTGAGACTTTTCACTACGCTGTACTGTATTCTTTGATCTCAGGTCACCATTGCTAGCTGCTTCTGATCGCACTACAGTTCGTGTGGCTCCGGTGTCCCTCGTTGAGCTGCAGTTGTTGCCATTAACCAATCCCTTAATGGATAAACTGTTGCGTTCGCTCACCTGAGGTACGACAGCTTTTGGGGTTGTTTCTCGTCTAGCCAGCACCTGGCGTTTGCTCCTGGCTGTTACTCGGCTCCCTGCTGGTTCAACAGGCTGTTTAACCTGCCTGCTCTCTTCAGCTGCTAAATTTCCTGCCACTTGCTGTCGCCAATTCACTGAAATTGTAGGCACAGGTTTGGCTGGGAAGCTAACTATAATGTACCCACGTTCACCGCAGGCGTAGCACATGGGGCCCAGTCTCCTAGGTTCCGCTACCTTTGATCGAGCCACAACTTCTGTAACCTCGCGTCCCTTATATGCTCGAGGTTCGTGGCGAACGGTTTCTACCCCCAGCGCATGAGCCAAAGCCTCCTTCATCGTCACGTGGTGCTGAAGGCGAACAGCAGCACGCACTTCCAGGTCTCGAATTCTATTAATAAACGCCTGGACGATGGTGTTATTCACTGTGTTAGCGTCGGCTGAAGGATACGCATTCCTCACAAGCTTCTCAATTTCCACGGCCCATTGTTGAAGTCCCTCGCCGCTCCTCTGTACACGGTCCTTTAATTGGGCACGGAAAACATGCTCCAAGTGACGCTCACCGTAGCGAGCTTCCAATGCCTCCATCAAATCAGCGAACTGATACTCTTTAGGCATTGCATCCAACACAGAGAGCGCCTGTCCCCGTAACGCCGTACTCAGAGCCGTTAGGCAATGTTCATGTGTCCGACCACTGGCCTTCGCTGCTATTTCAAACTGGGTCCGGTAGGCACTCCATGATGTAAGACCATCATAAGTAGGTAGTTTACCCGAGGATCCACCTGGTGAGAGCAGCTTGTAATGGTAGCACCCGACTTAACTCCCGTGATCTTCATTTTCATGACCTCCCTTTCCAGTTGGTCCACGTTTTCAGTTATTTTGTCGCATCTGGCCTCCAAGTGGTCAACCCCCTTCTCAACACCCTTCATGTCGCGCTTGACGAGGCTCACATCGCTTTTAAGCTGGTCTTGTTGCGCCAGGATAACCGTCAATCTGTCATAAAAGCCAGATAAATGTTCCTTGATGTGTTCCTGTAGCTTCTGTTGTTGCTGTTCCTGTAGCTGCAGTCGTTGTTCCTGTAGCTTTCGTTGTTGCTTTTGCTGTTCCTGTTGATGTTGCTGAAGTTGTTCCCGTAGCTGTTGTTGTATAGCCGTCAGTATAACAGAGAGATCAGTAGGCGCTGCGCTCGACGATAGTGACGTGCTGGCAACACTTGCAGGTTCATCACCAACACGCATGTCAGTGTCCTCTGAAACCCTCTGTGTCTCAGCCTGAGACCTGGTGGTAACACCTTCCTTCGGAATAAGTGGCATTTCACAATTTCACTTCCAACACCAGTTGTTACGTAGCTCGGGTTCGTACTTGTAAGAAAACACCACTTATATTAAATCCGCGTATTAACACAACACAACACAACGTAATACTAAAATACACTTCACACCCCAGTCACTCGCTATACTATCACTGAACTTAGAACACTACACAATAAAACACTTCTCGCTTCGGAATAGTCACTTGATGTATCGCTCTCGATCGCTTGATAAAAACTGCCTTGTGTTTGTCAACACTTCTCTATTTAAAGGCAGGGGAAAGTCCTAGCTGGATCCAGAAAAATCTAAATGTATCGGGAAACAATGAATCACTTCTTATCGTAAACATGTTATGAGTCATAAATCCTAGTACACGCTACTTTCAACCTTATGCCATATCCCGCAAAGTCCATTATGGCACAGCCCAGGTCAACTATTTGTTTGTCGATAGGAGTAGCTATCTCTTTCATTTCTAGATAGTTAGCGCGCGCGCGCTCCAACTCTACACGCTTCTAGATTATTCGTAACAATATCATAGTCAGAGGGCCGCAAAACTAACTTAAAAAGAAAAAATGTATAGGTAGAGTCGTAATCGTTTAATTAAGGCCCCATTCCCTAAAAACTGCTAAAACGAGTGTTGCGGTTTTCAAAATTCCTTAATGAATAAATAAAATTGCTTTCTAGAAAAATTCGGTGGTAATCTTAATGAAACTGTTAACAGTTTCACCGAGAGATATTTTCAAAATAATTCTTAGTTTTGTAGAAAAAAATCGTAAACTTCACCCAAAACCTTAAAATCGACCTTTTCCGTTTGCAAAAATTACAGTATTTATTGGCCAACAATTTTAAAAAAAATTTAGAATTATTTTTTAGTAAAGAACTATATTACACTTTCACCGTCTTAGTTTTTTATTAAACGACCCTGTAAAAAGGTAATTTGAATACAAATATGCTTAATATTTTTGTCCACCATCTTCCATACAAATTTATATGAAGAATTTAATTGGTAAAATGTCAACATGATTTTTCAAAGACGTCCATCAAAAATTTCAGTATCCCCTTAGAATCAAAGGCGGAAGCACGTCAGTTTGAAATTATTTTCTGACGTAAATATTCCATCAGGGTGGGTTGCGAGTGTAATAAATCGCTTATGCTTACTTAAACTCTCATAAAAGTATTATTATGAAAATATTTTTAATTATTATGAAAAAAAAATTCACGACAATTATTTATAATATTAAGCCAGTAGTAAGCAACAATTACTTAAAGCTTTTTTTATTTTAATTAACAAAATAAAGTACATTTTGCAACAAACCTTTCAGTAGTACTTGGTAAAGTTCCACAACGTCTCGCATGTGTTTGGTACCACCGCCTTACCCATTCCTGCCGCAATAGCGTCAATGTTTGTCATTGCCGTGTTCCGGTTTGGAGGGTAAGATAGTTGGTAGACCTATGCGTGTGGCATTGTCATTTTGCAATATGAATAACAACGGATAGCACCATTAACATCTTTGGTGTCTTTAGGCGATGGTTTCTTTTTCCATCAGGAGAGCCATCAGCTTGTTGCTATCTTACGAATAAGAAATAAAGAGAGAAAAAAATGTGAATATTTATTGTTTTATAAAAAAAATACGCTATTGAATTGACATAAAATACGAAACAAGTGAAAGAGTATGAAATTCTAGAAATAATGAAAAACCCAGTCTCGAGACCGTCTGTATTTATGGTAGTTATCGTGATCCCTATACAATAAATAAACACGCCTATGAAAATATTTTTTCAAACTTTTTTGTTTCGAAATATGTTCTGTGGAAATAACTACATAAAATAATTTTTAATGAATATAAATAAATTAATTAGTGTTTTCTTAATTTAGGTCGACTCATGTCACAGTATTGTTGCGAATAATCTTGCGACCAGTGTGAAGCGAAGTGACCAGTGTTTAATACAGTGAATAAGAGAAGTGTTTTAGTGATACAGCGTAGGTGGTTAAGTTTGGTGTTAGTACAGCGACTGAAACCAGTGTGTATAGTGTATTTACGTTAGCTAATCAGTGTATTTACGTGTTTCATTGCAGTGTATTGTACTTTAGTGTTGTAAATACACGGTTTAATATAGGTGGCGTTTTCTTACAATTACGATTTCGAAGCACATAACAGTATAAATGAAAATTGGTGATCATAGAGGCATTTTTATTTACTAATTTACTAAAGTGCTTGATTTTGACGAATCGGAAGTGTAACACTACTTCAAACGCTTTGAGTTATGAGGCGTGCAAAATGTTTATAGTATTTTAGAGTCATATGTAATATTCAAATTCCTATATTCATAAAAATTTGTAAATTGGTTAATTCTGCAGGCCATCCCTGAAACTTTCTGCTAAATTGAGGTTTTAAGCTTGATGAGTTAAAAAAAATAACAGTTTATAAAATTGACAGTATTTCAATTTTTTAAAAGCTGGTTATTTTCAAAATGATGGTCGATTTTAATCTTTTGAAAGCCATTTAATGCAATTTAGAGCTTAAATGTTTTACTAACTACAAAATTAATTGACTGAAAAACGACAAAGTAATATAAAAAAAATTTGTTAAAAAAATTTTGCTATTGATGAATCCCGAAAGAATTAGTCGGTTTTATCTAAATTACAGTTTTAGACAAAGTTTTTAATTAAAAGAGCTCTTAAGGTCTAGAAATTAATGGGTGTATTAGTCTGAAATTTATTTTACAAATATGAAATGATATTCTTGTAAACAATAAAATTTTAATATTTGTAAAGCTGTAACTTTTGGAAACTTGATTCGGTATTTGAAATGGTATATGACGTAGTTTTTTACGTACTAAATTATTGTAAAAGGTCCAAAAATTATTAGTTCAATTTATGGAAGGGAGGTAGTTTTTTGAGGAAAAGAGCTGATTAGATTTTGTATTCAGTCGGTACATTAACCTAGAAGTTATTTTAAAAAACTGCTATTTCGTCAAAAAAATTTTTGAGATTTGATCCAAATTTCTCAAAATTTCCTAAACCGAATTGGTTCAAATCTTAAAAAAGTCTAAGTTGAGTGGCGTCCAATTGAATGCCATCAACCTCGTTTCGATAGGTAAAGCCGTTAAAAAGTAGTGCGATGTTTGCACACACATACATACATAGACATACTGACGTCATCTTAAACCGTGAATATCTGGTGAAAACTCGATTTTTGAAAAATGAGTAATTTCTATCTATATACGTAGTGGGAAGTTAAAAATATTTTTTAAATTTTCTACTATGTCACTGTATTATATTAGCAAAGCATTTTTTTATTTTCTTCACATACCCTTGTATATAAAAGAGAAATTTTAAAAATTGCTTCAAAAAGTGAACCAAAAATATGCAGTCACTACACTTATATGACTTCATCCAATTTTCCCCTACATATTCGGGCAAGCATAATAGTAGCATAATATTGAATAATAATGATGCTTCAAAATTTCTCCGCCAATACTTAGAAAAATTGCAATGTTAATCGAGATTTAATACATTTCCAAACCCATAGCATTTTTTGAAGAATATTGTTGGAAATATTGTTAATAATTTGAAATGGGGTAAATAAAGAAAGCATGAGTTCCGCATTAATCTACTAGTTACACTATTCAACTCAGAGCATGGGCTCTCTTGTTTCATTAAGTCAAATTGTTAATATTAGACCTATTAAAGTTGGCAAATGGGGCGATGAGAGACACCCCCGGTTTTACTGAATGACTAACTGGTGAGTCCTAGTAAACATAAGAATCGGTCAACATTCCGAGGTAAATTTTATATTATTTTAATTATGAAATACTTATAAGCATAGGTGCCACTTGGATGGATTATTTAATTACAAACAAACTTTATTTTTTTTTTATTTTTTTTAATCTTAATTTTTGAGAGGCCTTAGTTCATATAAATGACTATGCCGGCCTCATTGGGGAATACATCAACTAGATAAGTATAATATTATATCTTCAGCCTTGTCCTTCAGCTCTTGCCACAAGGCACTGTCGGGCATAGCCATATAAAATTTTGGCTTGATTTGATAAAGGTAAACTAAGAATTGAGTTTATTACTCCTGTGTTAAATGATTTTAAATTAATATGTAACGTATTCCTTAGCTGAGCTGTTAAGTCACACTCACATAACAAGTGTGATATATCCTCTTTAACTTTGCAAACCTCACAAAGAGGGGAAGATTTATGATGGATTAGGTAAAAAAAGGTGTTAAGAGGCAAGTGACCTGACCGCAATCTAAACGCAAGGACAACTATAGCCCGAGTAAGATTGGTATTATCAAACCATGGTGCTTTTCTTATGTCTGCTTGGATGGTTTTGTACCATATCCCTTTAACTACTGATTGTGATTCAAAATATTTATTCCAATCCTCAAAGCATTTATGTTTTATCTGATACAACATTTTACATGGGTACGGTTTAAGTGATGATGCAAAACTATCCAAAGCAGCTTGTCCTACTAGCTTATCTACATATTCATTAGCTTCTATACCTACATGTGAGGGAATCCATTGAAGTTTTATTTGTTTTGTGATCTTTAGCTTTATAATTAGTTTAATAGCTTCATATGCTATTGGCATTCCTTTTTTGTGAGATATACATTTAATTATATGTTCTAATGCGCTTTTGGAGTCACATAAAATTAAAATTTTATCATTGGGCCATTGCCCATTATCATTATAAGGCATATGATAATGCTTCCACCACCGCAACTAGCTCTGCTCTCATAATGGAGCACTCCTGAAATAATTTAAGTTTCACTCCTGTGTTTATCTGGGGATCAAAGAAAGCTGCTCCAACCCCGTTAGCAGCTTTGGAACCGTCTGTGTATAAACAGTAATATGAAGGGTAAATTTCTCTCATCATTGACTTTACTAAATTACAGATCATTGTAGAGTCCGAGTTACGTTTGGGACCAACTAACCCCTCTAGATTAATACTAATATGCGCGTTTATATTAACATTAGAAATCCAAACTCCTAGGGTATAGATACCTAGTAAATCGTATCTACAAAAAAAAATAATTTTATATGTGTTAGCTAAATCAATCAATACAGGTTTCTTTTTTTTTACGCCAATAGATACCCTCACATTTACAAGCAAAATCCATAATTAAGTTACACGTGATTATTCCACTACCACTAGACAGGGCTTTAAGCCAAAATTTACCCCCTAACCATTGTCTCCTAATGTTCAGTGGAGGTACACAAAGTTCATTTTCCATAGTATGTATAGGAGTGCTTCTTAAAAATGAGCCACATACTCGAAGTGCTCTATTTTGAAGTGTATCTAACTTTCTTAAATGTGTATCAGCACTGTTACCATATAGAAAACTACCGTAATCAATTTTACTCCTAATTAAAGCTATGTAGAGCCTACGTAAATGCTTAGGGTGGATGCCCCAAGAAGAACCAGCCAAAACTTTAAAAATATTTATATGTTTATATAATTTTTTAAACATTTCGTTAATTTGAACCCCCCATTTTAACTTATAATCTAACCATAACCCCAAATATTTAACATTTTTAACAACTTTTAATGTCTTTCCATCAATACTTATATCAATATTAGAGAACTTTCGTTTATTGCTAAAAATACAGATAGAGCTCTTTGATTCTGACCAAGATAATCCCACCTCTCCTAACTTATCTCTTAATGTAAGTATAGCTTTTGTTAATTTTAATTGAGCATAGTTTAAATCTTTTTCTGTGTTTTTAAATGTGAGATACAGAAGAAAGTCATCGGCATACTGTGAAATAGGTGTAGCTTAAAGAATTACAAATATGCATTGTTACAATATTAAAAAGTATAGGAGAGAGGGGATCACCCTGTGCTAATCCCTGGCTAGCCTGTCTTGTTATTATTTCCCCTTTCCAATTCAAAACTTGTAAATTTCTATGACTTAGATAATTCCAAATATATCTACATATTTTGTTGCCTTTCATAAAACTTTTCAGAGCCTTAATTACTGCACTTACATTAACATTATTATATGCATTTTCTACATCTACAAAGCAAGCAATAGTAGGCATATTACTTGAAAAACCTAATTGAATATTGGTAACCAATCTAGTCAAATTGTCTAAAGAAGACTGAGATCGTCTAAAACCTATAGTATTAGGTGACAATAATTTTTCACTCTCTACCAGCCACTCTATTCTATTTATTAGAATAATGTGAAAAATTTTGCACGGGCAGTTTAATAAAGATATAGGACGTAAGGAAGACAAAAGATCAGGATCTCGACCTGGTTTTACAATAGGGACAATTTTGATATTTCTCCACTGATGTGGAACTACACCTGTATTTAAAATTAGGTTATAGATATGTAATAGAAATTTCTTACCGGCATATGATAGATGAAAAATCATAGAGTATGAAACATTATCCTCACCAGTAGCAGTATCTTTATGTTTTATACAATTTTGAAGTTCTGAAAAAGTTATACTTGTTTCTAAGATGTTATCACAGTTGTCAGCTGGTAGCAGAAATGGCTACTCTAGTACTGTGTCAGGCGTAAGAGACTTAAGAAGCTCTACATTTTTGTTAGATATTACATTCTTAGAATTACCACCCTTAATCCACCTCATTTTTCTCCACATGCTTGATGATGATGTTTCTTCATCTATATTTGTGCAAAACTGTGACCAAGCTTTACGCCGTTCCTCTTTGATTAATTTACGTGCAATTCGAATCTTATTTTGCATTTCTATATAATTTTCTGGAGTCGGGTTACGACGACATTTGGAAAGTGCCAACCTCCTTTCTGCGACAGCTTTAGATAACATGGGAATCCAATAAGGTTTAGGTTGAAACTTGGACTGAGGGTCTCGGCTACATTTAATCCAGGGAATAGTTTTGTCAGCAATAGAGTTGATGTTATCCATTAGTATATTATAACAATTTTGTACATTTGTTTCATTAAAACTAATGTTGTCAAAAATCTGTTTTGATAGTTTCTTATATCCCTGCCAATCTGCTTGCTTGAAGTTTCTCCTAAGTAAGCGTTTTCCGGTCTTATCAAATCCAAACTTAATTTTAATACATATATGATCACTTCCCATAGATTAATTTGTTGTCTCCCAATTAAATTTTACTGCTACATCTTCTGTAGCAAATGAGATATCAGGTGATGATCTTTGTAAGTTCCCAGTTTTTTATTCTAGTGAAGGAGCCGTTATTCAAACATATATAGTTATTATTAATTGCTGAGTTATAAATCATATCTCCTCTTCTATCAGTTTTATAAGACCACAAAGGGTGGTGGGCGTTGAAATCACCTATTAAAAGAGACTGTTTTATATATGCTAAAGATGTAGTCCCAGTCTGATTGGACCGTAGTAATTGAGGGAGGACAGTAAATAGAGTGAATTGTCTTAAGGCCGGGTATATTAGCAATAGTAACAGAGATAATCTCTATACTTTCATTAGGTAAAGAAAATTTTACTTGATTTACTTTTAAAGTCTTATGGTACATAACACATAGCCCTCCATAAGAGTCGCTACGATCTTTTCTAAGAATATTGTAATTTCTTACATTAATGTACTTGTCTGTTGACAGCCAGGTTTCACTAATAAAAGCCACATGAATTGTTTCTCTCTGCATAAATAATTCTAAGTCTAATAATTTTGGGTTCAAACTATTTGCATTTTTTTTTATATCATGAGATAGCAAACAAGCAGATGGGTCTCCTGATGGAAAGAGTCAACTATAGACACCAAAGATGTTAATGATGCGTTGCTATCTTGTGGCGAGGTCTAATGCCACATGCATAAGTTTACCGGCTACCTTACCCTCCAAACCGGAACACGACAGCGACAAGCACTGACGCTATTGCGGCAGGAATAGGTAAGGCGGTGGTACCAGACCCGGGCGAGACCATGCAGAACTCTACCACCTAGTAGCCACGATGGTAGTGACTCGATAGCCAATCGGTCGCCTTTTACGACCTGCCTGCAAGAACGGCAGTTGGCCTATTCTTCAAAGGAGGCCGGGACCATTCCACTGTAGGACATTAATTACTCCATATTTCATAGTATATGCTCCGACATTGTCATTCTTTTATTTCTGCCCATATTCTCTCCAAATATCATACTTCTCGAACTATCAGACATAATACTACCCGCACGTTCACTTTCCGCCCGATGTACATCTACCGACACACGAATTTCGTTTGTTTTACTCATCTCCCCTATACCCGATGACGATGCATTCATCGTGACGGTACAGCTTTTCTACATAGTATAACAAAACTAATAAGGGTAATTTATAGGTACACTGATGAGTTGAACCTTTATTAACGTTTAGAGAAACCGTACTTTTATTCACCGAACTTAATATATTCGAATATCACGCGCACGTCCTCACTGCGCGATGCACGCGCTCGCACTCAAACAAACTTTATATCAGAATAATAAAAATAACATCGATATATAAATTACACAAATTGACCTAACCCCAAAGTAAGCAATTTATTTGCTAATTATGTGTTACTCAATGATATGAATACATAGAAATACACATAAAAACACTCAAATATGTTTATTAAACACCCAAACCCAGAAATACAAACCCTATGCTCAATATATGAATGCCTGACCCTGTGGGTAATCAAACCCGAGCCCCAATGATTGCGTAGTCAGGGTTGTTAACTATTTGAATGACAGAGCGGTCACCAATGGCTTCACTCACATTAAACAAAAACTTAAATTTAACCACAAATAAGTCATGTTGTAAGACTGTGTACTTTTATGTTAATATATATACATATATAGATACGTAAATTACTATGGTCCCTTGAGGAGATCGGTTCCGATTTGATTAATTTTGTGATACATTAAAAAAAATTAATACTTTTGGTCGATTTTAATATACATTTAATTTACGTACCATGGCTCTGTATTATATTCTGAAGTATTAAATATTTAAGTAATTAAGTATTAGTACTTAATAGCAGTTTAATCAAAATTATACATTATCAATCATTTGTGAATAACATAATGTATTATTACTACACGTAGAACGCGTTCACTATGGCTCCACCTTGACTTTTGCCAAATCAATGAAAAATAGAAACATTGCGGTTTTTGTGTCATTACTTATGTCGCAGAAGAAAACACGCAACGATTACACAATTTTTAGGCCTAGTGTGGGCCATAGTGTGACGTATGGTCGACGTATATGATTAGTGAAATATATGGATGTGTGTGTTCAATTTTAAATTCCCACGGTCGGGGACTAGCCTCTTAATAATCAATAGGTACTAAAATACTAGTTGACCCGGTAAACGTTGTTCTGCCTTTTTAACTACTCTTGTTTTTTTTATATTTTCTCACCTTTTAAACCTTCCCTAGATTTCAACAATTAATTGAAAACCAGAATAAGCCAAATCGGTTGAGCTGTTCTCGAGTTTTAGCGAGACTTAACCAACAGCAATTGATTTTATATACATATATAGATTACATTTTTTTTCCAGAAATTTTACATCTTTTATCTTTCACTAAATTATCTATTTGGGGGTAATTCTATAAAAAAGTATTTTCATGCCCATATCCCCGAAGGGGTAGGCAGAGGTACAACAGTGCACCCACGATTAGCCGAAGATACTTGGTCCCACAAATGTGATAGGTGGCAAGCTTACTATCTCCAACCGGGCACTTTCCAATCCCGGGCAACTTTGTGTTTGTCAGAAAACTAAAAAAAACACTTTTTTTTATGTGCCCGACCCGGGAATCGAACCCGGGATCTCATATGGTCAACGCCAACACTGGACCACTAGACCATAGAGATAATTACATCAGCGGAAATAATTTTTAAAACTGCATCCAATTGTGTGTAAGTAAATTTTGATCTCGTGGGCCATTTGTTTCCTTTCATTAGGGAAAATAATTGTTCACACTAGGAGGTGCTTCTAAATATTGATATTATTTTACATGCAAATTGCCGTATCTTTTAGTATTGAAGAAGTAAGTACTTGTATAACACGAGTGCACCAACACTGTCAAATTTTTGTTTCAAATGGTTCTGATATTTAATTTGTATAACATCCATTTGCAAGTGAGTAGGAATTATATCGATGTCTATAATCAAGAACTGTTTGTGTTGATAAATAAAAAAATGTTTCAAGTTACTACACCGTCGCGGGCCGCATCAGGAGGCTGTTCTTGAAATTAGTTCGGGCCGCAGGCAATTGGGTGGAGGGCCGCATGTTTGACATGCTTGATCTAAATTGTAGGCGCAACCCATACATTGATACGTATGCATATATTCAAATTCAAAAAAGGCAGAACCGAGTGGCAAAAATCACGCAAACTTCTAAGTTGTCGATAATGGAACAAACACTCAAAAAGTATGATACATGTCCGTTTTATAATCCCCGACGCAACAACAAACGAGGGGTTAGGTCAGGTTTAAATACGGGAATGCGCGGCCATTCATTTAGTATTTCGTACTGGTGACTAGTTTCTGGGCGTGCGCAGTACCTCAGTATGATACTGGCTAAGATTAGGGAAAGCAGGGCAATATAAGTGGTGTCTACTATAGGTCCCTACAACGGTGCTATTCTTGTTTCGTTGTAGGTATTTAAATAAACACAATTGTCTTCGTTATTATGGTGACCTCGGATTTTTATTTCCATCTGGCAAACCCTAGCCTTCACCATCTAGTCACTGCGTCTGGTGGGGAATCGAAGACGAAAACAAAGAAATACAGTCTACTATTCTTCGCCGGCTGTAGCGCACATTTTTTGGTAACTTTCGAGCCGGATCTGCCATTCATTCCGGTTTAGTGGTCAAGGTGTCGGCAATCTTTTTTTTCTTTTAAATATCGTAAGAAAGCAAACAAGCAAATGGGTTTCCTGATGGAAAGAGTCAACCATCGCCTATAGACACCAAAGGTGTTAATGGTGCGTTGCTATCTTGTGGCGAGGTCTAATACCACATGCATAAGTTTACCGGCAACCTCACCTTCCAAACCGGAACACGACAATGACAAGCACTGACGCTATTGCGGCAGGAATAGGTAAGGCGGTGGTACCAGACCCGGGCGAGACTATGCAGAACTCTACTACCTAGAAGCCACGATGGTAGTGACTCGTATAGCCAATCGGTCGCCTTTTACGACCTGTCTGGCAAACGGCAGTTGGCCTATTCTTCAAAGGAGCCCGGGACCAACACGGGGAAAATCGATTTACATGTGGCATTAGGTACGGTCTACATCCAGTACTACTTAATTACATACTACTTAATACTACTTTTTCTTTTTTAGTACTACTTAATATAGCCTTAATTTAATCTGCTGCTATTAGCTGTAAGGTTGTCGGTAAGTTAATGAAGATTTTATGAAAAAAATTTGGAAAATTCAAAATTTCACTTTTATCTGAAACAAAAAACAAAACGCATGGATATAATTTCAAAATTACGAAAAAATTTAACTATTTTTTTTTATGTCATAAGATAGCAAACAAGCAGATGGGTCTCCTGATGGAAAGAGTCAACTATCGCCTATAGACACCAAAGATGTTAATGGTGCGTTGCTATCTTGTGGCGAGGTCTAATGCCACATGCATAAGTTTACCGGCTACCTTACCCTCCAAACCGGAACACGACAGCTTTAGTGCCTCCAACCAAATTAAAAGTGATCAGGATAAATGTATTAATAATAATTATTTAAGGTTGTTCGGAAACTAATTTTTTTTTCCCGACAGAGGATTTATTTGTATTTTTTTACAACCAACTTCACATTTAAGCCGTATAATTTTTACATGCTCTCAGAGCTCATATAACAAGTCTTGTGTGTGAAAAATTCCAATTAATTCTACGCAGTAGTTTTTGGTTGGTGCCCTTTTAAATATGGAGAGCCATAAGCAGCATTTTCGACATATACCTTACTGCTTTACTACAAGGGTAAAAATGCTGTTCAAGCCAGAAAGAAATTGACCAATGTGTATGGTGAAAGTGTGTTGACAGTACGCCAGTGCCAGAACTGGTTCGCTAAATTTTGATCCGGCAATTTTGATGTCGAAGATGCACCACGTTCGGGAAGGCCGGTTGAAGCTGATGAAGACGCGATAAAGGCATTAGTTGATGCGAACCGGTGATTAACAACACAAGATCGGATTGAGGTTAAATTTATCAAATTCAACAGTTTATGACCACTTGAAAGGCCTGGGATTATCCTCGAAGCTCGATGAATGGGTTCCCCATGTTCTCACAGAGAGAAATCTGTGTCGCCGCATTGACGTCTGCGATTCGCTTGCCAAACGTCACGAAAATGATCCATTTTTGAAGCACATCGTCACTGGGGACAAAAAATGGGTTGTGTACAACAACGTCAAACGCAAGAGGTCATGGAGCAAAAAAAATTAACCGGCTCAAACCATTTCCAAAGCTGATATTCACCAAAAAAAGGTGATGCTGTCTGGTGAGATTTTAAAGGAATCGTTTTTTTAAGCTTTTACCGGATAACACAACGATTAATTCGGAAGTCTACTATTATCAGCTGGACAAAATGAATGATACACTTCAACAGAAAAGGTCAGAACTAATCAACAGGAAAGGTGTAGTGTTTCACCAAGACAACGTGAGATCTCACACAAGTTTGGTTACTCGCCAAATGCTTTTACAGCTTCAATGGGATACAATGCCACACCTACCATATTCTCCAGACCTGGCACTATAGGATTATTATTTGTTCCGGTTACTCCAAAAATTTTTAGACGGTGAAACCTTCACCTCAAATGAGGTCAAAAACCACCTCTATCAGTTTTTTGCCAGCAAAGACCAAAAATTTTATGAGTGTGGAATTATGCTACTACCAGAAAGATGGCAAAAGGTGTTGGACCACAACGGTCAATATGTAATTTAATAAAGTATTTGTTTATTATACGAAAACTGTCTTTCATTTCCATGAAAAAAAACGAAATTACTTTCCAAATAACCCAATAATTATAAGTAAATGTAAAATGACAAGATTCGGTGTGAGGAATCCAAGTCGTTTACTACGCCTGCTAATATAAGTACCTACAAGCAACGTTTAAGTGCGTTGACAAAACATAAGCCGTTTATCACATCTCTATATTATAAGAATATTTATTTTTCCTCGTGTAGGTGCCTCCTAGTGTAGGATATAGTTTGGATAAGTATTTAAAAGTTATTGCGAGTTTCCAAAAACTATTTTTTGATTTAGGGATACATTTGTGAAATATTAAGCTAAGGTAATTGTTTTGTAAGGGTCGAGTGTCCCCCTCCCCTCCCTCTCTGCCAGTCAAGCAATTGATTATGGATGTGTGAAATATTCAAGGTAGTAGCACATACTAATGAAGTTAAAAGAAAAACTGTTACAGTTCGTTAGGATTTACAAGTGTACAAGTAATAGTCGATCAACTTATAAAATATAGATACCTTCTTGAAAATAATGATACTTGAAGCTAATACACTGATCGATTTAAAAATCTTATCAGCTTTTCTCCTTCAAAAACTGCATTAAATACCGTTAATTGGATTAAAATCGGTCAGTTTGTTTGGGTTTTGTCCTCCAATCAAATGGTGTCCTCCACAGCCCGAATGAAAAAATCAACTGGCATTCAATGCGCTTGGACCCACAGCAGGAAACAAATTAAAAGGATCTGGATACCCCTGGCTTTATAAGATACACAAGACATAGAGATAGATTGTTCAAGTTTTAAAATGAATCCAGATAACTAAACAAGTAAACTAATATACAACCACTATCACAGTTCTTTAAGGATGGTAAATTATATCGTCATAATCAGTTGAAATCCCCTTTTATTTAAAAGCATAATAAATTGAAACTGCTAACACACTGTCTCAACATAAACATTTATTTCTTTCAGCACCTGTATTTGTTGTCACTTACATAAAATGTTAAAATAGTGCTATGCAGTTTCTTAAAACAATGTTTCTAAAATATAATTCGGGTCAAATTTTTCTCACCTTTGCCACCATCATCATCATACAGTAATTTTTTTCATCGCACAATAAAATTTTATAGAAGCATTACTTAAATCTCACAATTAAAAACAATTATGTAGAGATTAATTTAAATTAGAGGAACTTTTCACCATACTTTTTAGGGTTATAATTAAAATATCTTTCTTAATCACTTTTCTTAAAATATGACAAGTTGTAAAAGTAAAAATATCCTTCCAAATTAATTGGTGGCCCATTTTTCATAACATTTATAGCCATTTGCAAAAATATTTACATTTTATATAATAAATATTACACAATATATTAAACATGCTATGTGACACCACTTATTGCACTTTTAACTATCGTCATAGTATCTTCTTTTCAGGGTCCTGTATTTCTTCAACTTATAAAGTGCTTCGATTTCCTTGACAACAAATTCACCGTGCTTAATCATTGATTCAATTTTTTTAGGATCTGTTTCTTCACTGTTTCTTATAAATACTTTATGCAACCTCTTCCTAAACAAATCATACACCTGAGGCCAATCTCTACCTAGAAATAGTAACTGAAAACAGATAATATTATTAGAGTAGTACAAAAACGAAACATTAACTTAGTATTTTTACTTTTAATACGCACCGTTTTATAAAGATTAAGAACAGCTTTTCTATGTGGTTGAGACATAATATGTATTTGTTAGAAAAAGTTTTTAAAAAGTTATTAAAAAATTATGTCATAGTCTAAAGTTTACGTAGTATAGTACCTATTGCAATTTGTTTTAGTAATGGGTCAACTCGAGTTACTAACCCGAGTTAACTCGAGTTGTGCTTAAATCGAGTTGACTCAAGTTAGATTCGCCAGCCCTGAACTCGAGTTAAGAGTTGTAAACTCTGAATTTTGGATCTGCGCGAATGAATGAGGAAGGCAAGCGATTGTAGGTTGGCGCGATTTGTTGATTATGTAAGACTGTATTCATTTATTTACTATTCACATGCGTAATGACAATACGTAGCAAAATTGAGATAGAATTTAAATAAAGGTATAATTTAAATTAGAAAAAATAACATTGGGACCTTAAAAGAAATCACGTTTACGAGTTTCAGTAGCCAGAGAGCGGACATGTTAATTGTAAAAACTGTTAAAATTCGTTCGAATATATGGGAAATACGATCACGTTACATAAACACATTAAAAAGAAGCATCCAAGGTTGACAAAAATAATTCTTTAACTTGGCCGTCATTAGTGAATGGAAATGATATCTCCATTGAAATATCTACATCGGAGGAGCATTTTCAAGAAATAAATTGGTAAAGTGTGTGTCAGGCCACGCGCAATGTAGGGTTCTGAATTTGCCTATCACAATCATGCGGACTAAGAAGAGGGCATTTTTGTTTCAAACTATGAACATACAAGTTATTAAACGTCAATGACAAATATTGTGAACACATATTTGTCATTGACGTTTAATAACTTAGATTCACCGCCTATAAAACTTCTCTAATTACAATTTATAATATATATACATATATATATATATATATATATATATATATATATATATATATATATATATATATATATATATATATATATATACATATATATATATATATATATATATATATATATATATATATATATATATATATATATATAATAGTTGGTCGACTATTACTCAAAAACTTGTAAAGCCTTATAAGCTGTGATAGTTTTGCTTTGAACTTTTACATTATATTTAATACTACCATGATATTTCCCATCCCAAAACCAAACGTTTAGTTTGCAGAGGGGGCGAATACTTAACTCTAACAAAATTTAGCACGTAAAAGCTTAATATTTTGCAAACGAGTGCCTTGAACGAAAACTTGTTTCCACAAACCTGCAATATTTGTTTAAAACCTATCCAACAATATCCAATACAATGAGGTACGTGAGAAAAAAATTAACATCCCCACTTTACATGTAGGGGAGCTACCATGAAAAAATGTTTTTCAACATTTTATGTTACCACCTAGTTGACGTAACTAATATGTATATTCGTGCCAAATTATTGCTTTCTAGTAGTAAGGATCTCTGAGCAATCGTGCGGACGGAGGGACGGATGGACGGACGGACACAGGAAACTATAAGGGTTCCTAGTTTACTTCGGAACCCGAAAAATGTGGCAAACAAACATAGGCACTTATTCTGAAAAGCTATAAGACATAAACATAAATCGAAAAGTTTATAACGTTTAGGTACTAAAAACAACTTTTTTACCACCTACTTAGTGTAACAATACAATTGTCACAAAATAATTAAATGAATTAACAATTATTAAAAAAATTAAGCAGTCACAAACAACTATCCTATTCAAAGCCTCGTCTTGCTAACTCGAGTTCAACTCGAGTTAAGTGAATTTTAACTCGAGTTAACTCGAGTCGTGTTTATTCCGAGTTGGCACATCACTAATTTGTATTTACTATTTTGTATGTACCAACCAGTACCAACCTATACTCTTTGTCTTTGGAATATGTTTTTATCAAGGAACTTATATATGATATCTGGAATTACTACGAAGCAATATTTGAAAAATAAAAATGTACTTTATTTCGTTAGTAATAAAGTTGACATTTGCTTCTTACTTAACAGAGGGGAAAAACGTTCTGAGCGAGACAACGACATGAGTGGATGTTATCCCTTTCTTGCAATTGCCAGTGTAAATAAAACTTTCGGATGGTAGATTTTTTATATATCCGGTAACCGTTAAATCCCATTTATTCATACACGTCGATAAATATATTAGCATAAAATGTATTGTAATTAACATAGTGAGTTCCAAAATGTGCTTATTTTAATTATTACCTAATTACTTATTCAATGCATAAACTGTTTCTCAAATTAGTAGAATTACTTAGTAGTAATTTGCAAACTAAGCATGGCCGCACTTATATATGGCGATTGGCGCCTTATTTAGTAGAAAGAGACACACTCCACTCATGTCGTGGTACTCTTCGGAACGATTTTGAAGTACATGTGGACCTTCCAGATAGAATATAACTTCCTTGGTTTTTATCAAGGAAGTTACATTCTACCCGGAATGCTTACACGCGCTTCAAAATCGTTCCGAAGAGTACCACGACATGAGTGGAGTGTGTCTCTTTCTACTAAATAAAGCGCCAATCGCCACATATAAGTGTGGCCATGCCTAGTTTGCAAATTACTACTAAGTAATTCTACTAATTTGAGAAACAGTTTTTACATTGCATAAGTAATTACGTAATAATTAAAATAAGCACATTTAAGAACTCACTATGTTAATTACAATACATTTTATGCTAATATATCTATCGACGTGTATGAATAAAAAGGATTTAACGATTACTGAATATGTAAAAATCTACCATCTAGATAGTTTTATGTACACTGGCAATTGCACGAAAGAGACAACATCCACTCTTGTCGTTGTCTTGCTCAGAACGTTTTTCCCCTCTGTTAAGTAAGAAACAAATGTCAACTTTATCTGTTACTTAATAAAGTACATTTTTATTTTTCAAATGTTGTTTCGTAACAATTCCAGTTATAGTATATAAGTTCGTTGGTTTTTATCAAACGTCAAAACCTAAACTGATAGATAGGGATGTAAAAATTATCAAATTTAATATTATCGATTTATTATTATTATCGATTTCTATTATTATTATCGGTTTCTATTAATAGATTCTCAAAATCATATTAACTGACGTTTATTAAATAGATTATATGAATTACATGTTATAATAGACTTTTTTAGAGTGTGCAGAATTAAAAAAACTCAAAGCTATTTCCATAAACAAGTCGATTAAAAAACGGACGCCGTGTTGGTCCGGCCTCCCTTGTAGAATAGGCCAACTGCCGTTCTGCCAGGCAGGTCGTAAAAGGCGACCGATTGGCTATCGAGTCACTACCATCGTGGCTACTAGGTGGTAGAGTTCTGCATTGTCTCGCCCGGGTCTGGTACCACCGCCTTACCTATTCCTGCCGTGTTCCGGTTTGGAGGGAAAGGTAGCCGTTAAACTTATGCATGTGGCATTATACCTCGCCACAAGATAGCAACGCACCATTAACATCTTTGGTGTCTATAGGCGATGGTTGACTCTTTCCATCAGGAGACCCATCTGCTTGTTTGCTATCTTATGACATAAAATAAAATAAATAAATGAAATAAAATAACGGTGCAATCTATAATATGTTTGTAGTCAGAAAAACACGAAACCGTAATTTAGGAAAAAGGTGACCAAAATTATTGTTTTTATACTCCCACTTGAATCCCTATTTTGTATTGTAGCTTTTGAGACCATATGCTGTTTGTTGTTTAATTTTCACACTTATGATTTATTTTACTTTCATTTAGTCCATTTGACTACAAGGATTACTAGTTCCTTAGTATTTGTTTTTAATTCTTAAAAGTAAATTAAAACAGTAAAGACAGATTTATATTTTAGTTTTTGAAACAATAAGTGTCAATTCTTTTTTATGCTTATTGTTTTATTTTATTTTTATTTTATTCTTATTTACTTACTTTTCGGGGAAACCAATGTGTGTACCATAATATATTTTTTATGTATATTTGGCACCTCGTGTGTACCTGCAGAAACATAAATTGGACCACCACTTTTCAATAAGAGAAAAAGTTATTTGAAAAAAAAAAATAAAATAAACAGAATATTTAATTTAATTAATTTTAATATGTAGTATACAGTATATAATAAAGTTAAATACCTTTGGTCTTCATGTTAAAACATTATAATATATATATATATATATATATATATATATATATATATATATATATATATATATATATATATATATACATTATATACTTTACATACATACATACGCATATGTATGTATATCTAGCAATCGGCAGCAATCAGTACGAGTAATGGACAGATGCGATCACAAAGTAAAGAAGAATTTCACCATTTTGAACTAGTCAACACTGGTTCGGTTGGTTAGAGGGTCTTGGCTTGAGGTAAGGAGCTAGGTTCAATTAAATCCTAGAGTACCGAAATTTTTCTTTGTTGTTTTTAAGAATTTTAAATTTTTCTAAGTGCTAAAAGCTAAAGTATAGTATGATAAAAATGTTTTTAAAATCAGACAACTAAAAATATATCTCTAAGTGCTTATTTTCAAGCGGAACGGTTATTTTCAACGAAAAAACAGGCTTTTCAGTTTGTCATGTACCTATGTAATATTGTTGAAATTGAGAAACATTTGTACTACTACGTCATATTAAAACTGTTTGACACCAATGACGAATGGCGCAAAGCTTTACAACTACGTGTGTATGATAAACAAAAATCGAAATTTGACCGGGTTCCGAAATTCGACTGGGTGCCGAAATTCGACCGTGGGTCGATGAATCCGCATCGTCCGCGTCGTAGCACGCCTAGCCAAAAAAACTATCTCGGACACTAAAAGACAATTCAAAAAAAATTACAATATTTTTTTCATTTTTTATATACCTAGTAGGTATATTGTAAGGTAAATATAAAAATTGTTATTACTCTTCGTCACCTACTAAAATAATTACAATTTATTAAGTTGAATGTTTTTGTGTTATATCAACGATTTATTTAAGAGGCAAGATTTTTTTCGATAATATTTATTCGATAAAAAATAAAGATCAGTAACCTGCTGTCGACTTTTTTATATTTAATGCTAAGTTTTCTGGGTAGGAGCAGTGTTGTTCGATTGTATTTTGATTCTTAGCCACGGAACACTTATACCTGTGCTTATACTCTCTTGACTCTAAGTTCTTGGCCCTTAATTTAATAGTTTGTTGCTAAACGCGCTAGGGCGTGTTCTAGGTATATAAACGTTCTTTAAGCTGTGGATTTTTTTATTATTTTTTTCTTTTTTACGGCATGGGCACAAGGAACTTATATACGATAACTAGTGGAATTGTTACAAAGTTATATTTGAAAAATAAAATGTGGTTAATCATAAAGTTGACATTAGTTTCTTACTTAACAGAGAAGAGAAAAACGTTCTGAGCAAGACAACGACAAGAGTGGATGTTGTCCCTTTCTTGCAATTGCCAGTGTAAATAAAACTATCTGATGGTAGATTTTTATATTTTCGGTAATCGTTAAATCACTTTTATTCATACACGTCGATAAATAAATTAGCATAAAATGTATTGTAATTAACACAGTGAGTTCTAAAATGTGCTTATTTTAATTATTACGTAATAACTTATGCAATGCAAAAACTGTTTCTCAAATTAGTAGATTTACTTAGTAGTAATTTGCAAACTACGCTTGGCCGCACTTATATATGGCGATTGGCCTTTATTTAGTAGAAAAAGACATACTCCACCCATGTCGTGGTACTCTTCGGAATGATTTTGAAGCGCGTGTGAACATTCCGGGTAGAATGTAACTTCCTTGCATGGGCATTAACAGCTGTTTTTATGTTCGCTACAAGGAACTTATATATGATATCTGGAATTACTACGAAGCAATATTTGAAAAATAAAAATGTACTTTATTTCGTTAGTAATAAAGTTGACATTTGCTTCTTACTTAACAGAGGGGAAAAACGTTCTGAGCGAGACAACGACATGAGTGGATGTTATCCCTTTCTTGCAATTGCCAGTGTAAATAAAACTTTCGGATGGTAGATTTTTTATATATCCGGTAACCGTTAAATCCCATTTATTC
Organism: Apodemia mormo; assembly: GCA_036924255.1. Taxonomy (NCBI): domain Eukaryota; kingdom Metazoa; phylum Arthropoda; class Insecta; order Lepidoptera; family Riodinidae; genus Apodemia; species Apodemia mormo. Next base: position 22,191,685 of record JAUPFN010000008.1, read on the forward strand.
ATACACGTCGATAAATATATTAGCATAAAATGTATTGTAATTAACATAGTGAGTTCCAAAATGTGCTTATTTTAATTATTACGTAATTACTTATTCAATGCATAAACTGTTTCTCAAATTAGTAGAATTACTTAGTAGTAATTTGCAAACTAAGCATGGCCGCACTTATATATGGCGATTGGCGCCTTATTTAGTAGAAAGAGACACACTCCACTCATGTCGTGGTACTCTTCGGAACGATTTTGAAGTACATGTGGACCTTCCAGATAGAATATAACTTCCTTGGTTCGCTATCATTGTTCGCAAGTTAGAAGTGTGTAACATTGTATACTAGACTTGCGCAAAATATATCCGAGAAAAGAAAAGAGTGATATGTATCTTTCAGAGTTACGGATATATATCACTCATTTATATCTTCAACTCCTTATAACTCAGTAGAAATCAGAGTGATTGGGATTGGTGACATATTTAGATTTAATGATAATACAAGGAAATGAAATGATTTACAGATTTAAAGACAAGATAAAGAGTTGAAATAAACGATATGTATTTATGGATTCTGTTTGGTATTCTTTTACTTAATTATTTAAAAAGCAATCACGCTTGTTTTATTTGATACTAAGGATTGACCGCGGCTTCCACTGCGTGTGAAAGAATTATGTAAATTACATTTAACCGACTTTTAATGTTTTTAAAATGAGAAGTGGGTGTATTCGCCGATATATTAAAGATTTCAAGTTTGTAGTCTTAAGGGTTTAACCGGTGCGATATAATGACAAGATAAACAGTTAAAATAAATGATGTATTTATAATATATCGAACAGAATCGATATTATTTTATTAAATTATTTAAAAACAAACGCTTATTTTTTATTATGCGTGCGTTTTTAAAACAAAGTATAAACAAAATAATACTCATCGCTGTTTATTATTACTATCCGCATTTGAACAATATTAAAGATATCTTAATCCCATTAGTTTAAGGTATAACTTTGTGTGTACATTATGTAGTTCGATGCTACAACATTTCTCATTCCGAATGATGGTTTCCTCTCTTTCTACTTCCTGATAAACATATCATTCCTTTCATTCTATTCCGCTTAGATGAAATACAATCACTCTGTGATATAAAGATATAGAGAGTTAGTTTGAATACTACGGAGTTACTGATATATTCACTCATTTGTAAAGATTATATCTTTTTGAGTTAATCACTCCTGAGTTACACAAGTCTATTGTATACTCTTTGGTGTGTAACTTAGCAACGACTTGTTTATAAGTTAAATGGTAAATGGAAAGAAATATAGATTTAAACGCCTAACATTTGAATAATTTAAGTATTCTTTCGTATTTTCTCTTATTGTACAATAAATGGCTGATGATGAGCCTGCAGTGGTTGGTGAGGGAGAGGGTAAGTTTTAGCTTAGCATTACTGAGTTCGAAATACAACTTACCTGAATATCGAAATACCTAAGCCTGAATATGTACCAACACATAATACAAAATGAAGTCGTAATATCATCATAGTCGGTTAAGCATAAAAAAGTATCCGAAATATAGTTAGTAGCTTTCCATGAGTGGAAGAATTTTTAAAATCAGTGAAGTATGTAGTTTTTAAGTTTTTTTTTGTAGTTGGAAAGCTGATATACAATTTTGGGTAGGTATTTAAGGCACGCTGAAAATTTGCCTAATACCTAAAATATATAAGTCCATACCTAAATACTATGAAATCTATTGATGATTATTGACACGAGATTTTTGATTAAAAAATCTGACAGGTAGTGTTCACAGTGTTCTTTCGAGATTACCTTTATGCTTCCTCAAGAATTCTGCAATAACCGAAACAGGTGAAAATCTAATGAATCAAGGTCAGGGCTATACGGAGGATGCATCAACACATCCTAGCCAAGCTCTCTAAATTTTTGCTGCGTGGCTATGGATGAGTGTGGTCTGGCGTTGTCATGGTGAAACACCACGCCCTTCCTATTCACCAGCTCCGGCCGGTTTTTTTCAATAGCTTTTTTAACTTGTTGCTGACAGTAGAGGTCAGAATCGATAGTTTTACCCGGTGGCAAAATCTCATAGTGGACGATTTCTTTCCATCCCTCACCACACGCATAGCATCACTTTCACAGGCTGGGCTTTGCCACGGTCTGTGGGGCTTGTCCATGCTTCAACCATGATCTTTTTCGCACATTCTTATCATAAGTCACCCATTTTCATCACCCGTAATCAACTGTTTAAGAAATGGTTCGTAATTGTAACGTTTCAACAAAGAATCGCAAATAGAAACACGTTGCGTCAGGTTTCTCTCAGTGAGATCATGTGGTACCTAAATGTCAAGTTTTTTTCTTTTTTTATAGCAGAGGGGGCAAACGAGCAGGTGGTGCACCTGATGGTAAGTGATCATCGCCGCCCATGGACAACTGCAAAACCGGGGGTCTTGCAGCTGCGTTGCCGGCCTTTTAAGAATGAATAAGCTCGTTTCTTGAAGGTCCCTAAGTCGTATCCATTCGAAAACACCCCTCGAGGGTAATTGATTCCACAATGGAGTAGTGCGACGCAAAAAGTGCCGACAAAAGCGCACGGTTGTGGATTTTCAGACATCGAGGTGGTGAGGATGTAACGATACGACAAAGGGTGTTTTTTAGCGGTGAACGTACAAAGCTGCGTCTTTTTGGGGTTAAATGTAACAAGGTTTTGACGACTTCATTCTGAGACATTGGTTAGTCGAGAGCTTGTTCCAACCCTCTTCGTCGTGTTCCCGAGTAATACCGCTACGGCCGGAGTATGTAGCATCACCAGTACTCTCGTCCGCATAGCAATGTATGTTACTAATTCGCAACATATCATTGATATGCAGAAGAAAGTGTCGGTGATAGCACGCAGCCTTGGGGAACCCCTGCATTGACAGGTTTTAGGTCGGAGCATGCACCGTCGATAACGACCTTGATGCTCCGATGAGCCAAAAAACTCGTGATCCACTTGCATAATTTCTCGGGAAGACCATAGGAAGGCAGCTTTAAGAGAAGCGCTTTATGCCATACCCGATCGAAGGCCTTCGCTATGTCTAAACTAACTGCCAATGCCTCCCCCTTGGACTCAACTGCCTCCGCCCAGCGATGCGTCAGGTGTACTAGAAGATCACCAGCTGAGCGTCCCCGACGGAAACAGTACTGACGGTCGCTAATCAGCTGGTGCTCTTCTAAATACTTCAGGAGCTGACAGTTTAAAAGTGTCTCGATGACTTTGGAGAACCAAGGAGGTTATGGATATTAGCCGATAGTTTGACGGATTAGAGCGATCACCTTTTTAGGGATGGGATGCACTAAAGCTGTATTCCATGAATCCGGTACCACCCCGAGTGCCGAATAAGTGCGTCAATACTGGCGCCAACTCTGGAGCATATACTTTAAGCACAATCGGAGGAATGCCATAAGGCCCACTCGACTTGTGGATGTCCAAGGAAAGTAGTGCTTTACGCACAGATGACTGCCGAAACTGTGGTTCTGGCACAGAACTATCACACTGCGGGATGGTAGGCGGTGCGTTCCCTTGGTCATCCAGGGTCAAGTTGGCCGCAAAGAACGAGGCAAGAAGATCGGCTTTCTTTTTTGCCATGGCATGTATGGGCCAGAGAGTCATCGTCTCTGTGCAAGAATGGAAATGAAGGCTGGGAATTCCCTAAGACAGCCTTGGCGAGAGACCAGAACGCACAAGTGCCCGACGGAAGGCAAACTAATTTCTCACCAATTCTGCCAATGTGTTCCGATTTTGCGCTAGTTTTTACAACACGAGATGCCGACGCAGCAACCGAAGCTCGGTAGCATTCCTTCTTATGGCGTAAAGCCACTTTGCAGTGGCGACCAAACCAAGGCTGAGACTTGCCGCCAATGGGCACCGCAGAAGATGGAATGAAAAGTTCCATGCCTTGCAGCACCACATCAGCGACAGAGTCAGCGGCAGCATTCGGATCATCCAGCGAGAAGTGCAACCGCTCCCATGGGTAGGATGCAAAGAAAGACCGCATCCCGTCCCAATCTGCTGACCTATAGTGCCAAACGCGACGACAGCCTGTAAAAGGAGGCCGTGATGGGCGCGTGACCGGCTCTTTGCTCCGAATCAGGCAGTGGTCCGACGCGCCAAGTGGAGCGTCTATCGATACCTGATAATGATCCAGGTGAGAGGTTAGCAGGAGGTCCAACAGTGAAGGCGTGTGGCCATCCACATCGGGAATTCGCGTAGGCGAGGTTACCAATTGTAATAGACCATACGCCAAGGCAAAATCGTGAACAGACCTCCCCGCATGATCGGTGATGCGAGAACATAGCAATTCGGCGTGGTGGGCATTAAAATCACCCAAGATCATGATCTCTGCGGAGGGGGTCTGCTCCAACACTGAATCTTCAGCCATCTGTAAATGCTCAACGAGCTGGTCAACTATTATATATATATATATATATATATATATATATATATATATATATATATATATATATATATATATATATATATATATATATCGTTAGTGATAAAAATTATATAACGTCACATCCCTAGTGATGTGGTACTGACAGATGTCAACGTCATACAGGCAACTGTCACCCGCACCATGCTACAGTGCAAATAGTGTAATATCGGTTCCTCAAAAATACCTTTTTATTTATCTCTATACAAATCACAAGTTTCTATTACAACAAATTACACAAAATAATCTGAACCTAATACGCCATTGAATCACACGTCACCTCGACCGATGCGCCCTCTACCGACTTTCACAGACAACTTAGACACGCGCGAAGCGCGGCAAATTTGGATTAATGAAATATCATTTCATTACATATATTTTGTAATTATATTATAACTAGCAACCTTCCCGCGGTCACCCGCGTAGCTTTCGTTCCCGTGGGAATATCGGAAAGATTTATATATTAAAACCTTCCTCAAGAATCAATCTATCTATTAAAAACCGCATCAAAATCTGTTGCGTAGTTTTAAAGATTTAAGCATACATAAGGACATAGGAACAGACAGAGAAAGCGACTTTGTTTTATACTATGTATTGAAGCTGACGAATGTAAACTAATTATTTTATACAGAGGAAGAAGAGGCTCTTCCCGAAGCGGTTCCAGAAGAGGTGGAAGATGAATCCTTAGAGGAAGAATCTGTTTTGACTGAATATGATCCAGATGAGTTTTATTCGGGTGCTGTTATCAGTTTGGATTCGACGATCCCAGATAATTTATTTGAATTCCAGTATCCTTTTATTTCAAAGAAACATTAAACAGTTGTACTCTCAATTGGGTGATATTGAGTATATACTTAATAGTTTTATTTGACAACGTTAGAAAGAGGTTAATGTTTTTCCAGCGTATGCGTGTAATGTTTTTCGAGTGAATGTCACTTTTTAAACGCGCTGCTAATACAAACGAAACGGCGGGGTGATCACGTAACTCGCAATGCGAAATTATCGTGATTGTTTAGTTATTGCAAGACACATAACAGCCTTGTACATTAGTGGTAGTCGTTGCCGCTTGATTAGTTTTGATGCTGTGACATTGCAAAAAGTACATCTAGTGACCAGCAAGCAATTGGCGACGTTTTTGATGATTTTTTTTCATTGCATTTAAGAGTCATCGCTGATCGCTGGCGAATTGCAAATGTTAGATGATACGCCTACGGCTTGGCTGGTTTTAATATACCCATATAAGATTTCATTGGATTTCATGGAACATCTGCGGCGCGGCGGCGATTGATGCGAGTCATAAATCAAATATTTATTAGGTAGTTTATTATGTGTATACCTTATAACGGTTATATTTTTTCCTATTAATACCTCAGACATTCTTATGGCTACGACTGCCATAAATATTTTAATTTATGCGCGTGTGATGATTCGGTTGTGTGTTGGGCTACCGGTAGTATCATTACATTTATGGATGTCAATACCAAACAAACGTGGTTCCGTAGGAGCACCACTGGTGGATCTGTTGGTAATATTACGGTAAATATATCAATTTTATCGACAACAAAACAAGAACATTCCAAATTTACCCCAGTAAAAAATAGCAGACTGACTATTAATTCTACTACAACTCGAAAATCATAATTTAAATACAAGGACACAGACGCTTATCTAGAATTTGGGGCTTAAATCGTAGATATCCTGCTAAGCTTTTTGCAAGAGGGTTAGGGATAGGGATAGGTATACACAAAAAATAATGTGAAGAAAAGGAAAGGTTTCTACTGGTTCTAAATGGTTTCTTCTAGAAAATACGAAGAAATGAAAATGCAAAAAATGTAGAATAAATAATGTTTACAAAGAATAGTACCTATACATATACATAGAATAACAACATTCTTCACCTCTTTCCAAATTATAAAAAAGGCTAAAACCGTTACGAATGGTAAGTTTTTTAGTAGAAAAATTCCTGCTCTTTTTGAATCTATTTTTCAAATTCCTACTCTTTTCCAATTAATTGCCAATTGCCAAAATATTTTTTTTAATAATGTTTGTCTGTATGTTTGTTCCGGCTAATCTCTGAAACAGCTGGACAGATTCTGACTGGGCTTTCTCTGACAGATAGCTGATGTAATAAGGAGTAACTTAGGCTACTTTTATTTTATAAATGTTTTCACGCGGAAGACTTCGCAGGCACAGCTAGTATAAATAATATGGCTTTATAGTTAGGGACTACGTTGCCGCAAAATATTATCGACACATGTCTTACTTTATTTTAAAATACATAAATTATTTTACGAAATGCTATTAATTTATATTGGCTTTTGTAAAGAACCACAAGTTACCCACTATAGAAATTACTCCTTTGACAATAATCTTAAACACTTGTTATCAATGTTTAATCCGCAATTTTTTAGTCTTACAGAAAGGATCCAAACTATCGTATAGCTGTCGCAGAAGGCAGAGAAGGAGATCGTGACCCTCTGATTTTATTGTATACTTGGCCCCAAATGGAAATCGACGCTGTTTTACGCGATGGCACGACCAATGCATATTCAATACTTGATTTCAGGTACTTAGATATTTTTATGTATTGTAAATACTTGTCATGTGCTACAAGAGAAAATTATGGACCAGTACATAACAATAGTAGGCTTGTCGAATAAATATCGATATTTTCAGTTCGATATATCGATATTTTTGGGCAATATATTTTGTAACAATATATCGATATCAAATATCCAATATCGAAATTTGTCTCAAAAACGATATTTTCTTTTGTTTGTATTTGGTCGACTCAATTTGCTGCTTAACTGCTTTTTAATTTGGTACTTAAGTTGGTTTTTAAGTTGGCATGTGTCATTGGCCTAAAGCCAATCTTTAGGCCAATGACAAATGTGACATTTGTCAGTTCGGTAATTTCATTCAATTGTGTATCTGACTGGGCTCAGGTCCCTTTGCTTTTTGCTGTCTGTATCAAATAAATATTGGTTTAATGAATAAATAATTGATATTTTTATCGTTGTTATTGATTTATTCAAAATGATGTCTATTGATTAGTATTTATCCGGTAATGTACTTAAAATAACTGAAGTAGATTAGCCACTTTTTTCCATATTGTACCGATATATCGATATTTTTAAATAACAATATCGATGTCGATATTGATATTTTCAAAAATATCGATATCGCTGTGTATCGATACTTTATTGCATTTCCAACATCCCTAAACAATAGTTGGATAGCCGCGTTTTTTTATGACAACGATGATTTTTTTCTTAACTAGCAAGAGGCAAATGGCTCTCTTGATGGAAAAATAATCTATCACTTATAGACATCAGAGATGTTCATGATGAATTGCCATCTGCAAAGCGCAGCTGGCAGTGTCATTTGCATAAGTTTAGCGGCTAACTTACCTTCTAAACACGACAATGACAAGCATTGACGCTATAGAATAATAACGCAGCGTTATTACTCTAATAGCGGTTGTACACATTGGACCAAGGTGTTGGGCCAACTGTTGGGCCAACATTAAATGTTTCTGTTTATACATTGGTGTATTGACCATTCTGCATTGGCTCTTTAATAAAGATGGACGTAGAATCTCTTACAGCAGTAAGATTTGTCATTAAAGATTCCTTTTTCTTTTTTAGTTCAATAACAGGAATACTTATCTTTTTTTTATATCATAAGATAGCAAACAAGCATATGGGTCTCCTGATGGAAAGAGTCAGCCATCGCCAATAGACACCAAAGATGTTAATGGTACGTTGCTATCTTGTGGAGAGGTTTAATGCCATATGCATAAGTTTACCGGCTACCTTTCCCTCTAAACCGGAACACGACAGTGACTACCCCTGACGCTATTACAGCATCAGTCTGCTATACGTTTCTAAGCATCATTAACCTAAATTAAAAGTATTAAATAATGGTATTTTTAATAACCTAACCTAATACTTAATGTCATCTGAACCAGTGCACTGCTCTGAACCTCCTCTTTCACCAATAAGGCAAAACAAGGCGAAACGAGACAAGACGAGAAAGGTTTAAAAAATAACTAGCATTGACATGAATTCAATACGAACAACATGTATTCGGAATTCAGATAGGTTCCATATAATGATTCCGTATAAGATACTGAAAATAATTATTACTTTGTACTTAATCTCGTAAATATATATCGATAAGTAATTACTATTTGCAATATCTTACAGAATTTCTCGACAAAGATGATCATATTTAATAATTATGATGTAATAATGAGAAAGTTTTTAATTCATAAAGGACGTTCATCATCATCAGTCATTCATTCATTGGTTCATTTCACGCCATCGTAACTCGGGAACAATTTAAATTCACGCGCAACACAACCATCTTTACTGACGTATGACAACGAACTGAATAAGAGGCCACTGGGCACTGGCCAACGTGTGAACGCCGTTTGCGGAGCGCGCCAAGATCCTTTGATGTGCGCACGAAAAACCGACAACATTCGCTTGGCCGGCCAATGTTGACGCCAACTACCAACATAGCGCCGAGTAGGCTTCTTCACGTTGGGCCAATATGTTGGCCCAATGCCTTGGCACAATGTGTACAGCCGTCTTTTGATTGACGCTATGGCGGCAAGAATAGACGGTGGTAATATATACCGGCGCGAGTCGTTGCTAAACATATAAATTTGATGGCCATCTTTGTCTTTTTCAATCATCTTATTCTGTTTAAATAATCTTAAAAAACGTGTGTGTACTGTGTGTGTGTGTGTGTACTTATATACGTAAGCAATTACATTTCTTTGGCGTAACAAGATTAAAATCTTTCTAAATCTTTATCATTTGCGTTATTTTTGTTTGTAGAGATAACGACACTTATAATAGAAAAAAAGTATTTAATACATTGAAAGAAAGTTTTATTATAACGCATAATCTAGTTAAATAAATTTTATTTGTACGTAGGTAATTAAAATAATTTAAAAAATGGACTAAATTTAAAAAATATATTGACTTAATTTCATGCTGTCGATTTTTATGACGGAGTGCCCGGGCATTATAAAAATTTACTCATCATATTTCCCTAACGCGCCAAAAGTAGTATAACTTTAATAAAAAAATACAATTCGTATATAGTCGTGGGCGTTTAAACGATATAGGCTTAAAAAATTAGGCTTTTCAAAATAAGCCTATAAGCGCGCTTACGGATTTAAGCTGTTTTCGTTTAAACGTTGATGTTTAAGATACAAAAATTTAAATACCATATTAGCATGATTGACGAAAAGTAACCTTATTTCAATAACGTTAAAAATCAAAATAAAATAGAATAAAGAACCTTATTTCTATACTCTAAGACTCAATATAATTTTTCATTTTATTGGATTAACAACCTTATTACTATGCCTATAAGAAACGATAACAATTTGGATTGGTTATCGTATCAAGCGGCTAAATTATTTTCTACTTGTTTACGCAATATTTGTGTCGGACTGACAACGATCCGTTTTTGGTTGGTTAGTGCTTTTTACAACGAATTGACAACTTTGCTTTTTACAACGAATTGACAACTTATGTTTTTTCAAGTTCCAGTACGCTTTTCGTTGTTGAAGAAATTGGACGCGCTCATCAATTGTTTATTTTATTTATTGTTTGTTTTATTTTACTTAGCGCGCGTAAGAACATGACTCGAATCCCTTTACAAATTTCAAAAGTAATTTTGTTTATATTAATTATTGAAATTACGTAATGGATAAAAAAGTATATATTGTGTTACTATTCATTTCAGACAGTCCTAAGTCTGAAAAGTACGAAGGGAAGTTGATTGATTGAGAAAGTACCTTATATATAAAATTCTAGTGTTACAATATTATTTACCATACTCCTCCGAAACGGCTTTACCGATTTTCATGAAATTTTATATGCTTATTCAGTAGGTCTGAAAATCGGCTACTGTTTATATATATATACCCCTAAGTGATAAGGGTTGTTCACCCCTAACATTATTTTTTTATTTTTAAGACAATTTTTTTTTATTTTTATTGGAACGAAGTTCCTTATCGCGCGTTGTGAAGGGGGCTAGTCGGAAAAAATTCTTACGAAAAGTTGTCACGACACTTTTTGCTATAGTAAAGTATTGTAAGCACAGAAATATCCAGCCACTTCCCTTTAGCTCGTGCATTGAAAGTGAAAGAGTCTATCTACTATTTGATTGAGTTTACTTTTTTTTCTAGTGCCAAATGTTCGACATTTATACAGAATTTCGGCCGAATGTCGAATTTCGACCAAAATTTGAATTTCGACGGACAGTCAAATTTTGAACGAGTGTCGAAATTCGACCGAGTGCCGAATTTCGATCGGTTGCCGAGTTTCAACCGCCGGTCGAATTTCGACCGGGTACCAAAATTCGACCGTGGATCGAAATTCGATCGGGTTCTGAAACTCCACCGGGTGCCGAAATTCGACCGCGGGTCGAAATTCGACCAGGTGCCGAAATTCGACCGTTTGTCGAAATTCGACCGGGTTCCGAAATTCGACCGGGTGCCGAAATTCGACCGGGTGCCGAAATTCAACCGTGGGTCGAAATTCGACCAGGTGCCGAAATTCGACCGTTTGTCGAAATTCGACCGGGTTCCGAAAATCGACCGGGTCGAAATTCGACCGTGGGTCGAAATTCGACCGGGTGCCGAAATTCGACCGGGTTCCCATATCGACCGGGTGCCGAAATTCTATTTCGCATTGAACAGTGTGGTGTCGCGACGATTATTTTTGTTGAGTACATACAGGTTTTTTGTAAATAATAATAAAAGGAACTGCGTTCCATTCTGGTGTCTGGTCAAGTTTTTTTTTTTTTTAATTGTGGCTTTAAAAATACATACAACCCTCATATTCACCCTTCTATCATCAACCCCTATTTTTTAATTCAATAATTTATATGACGAAACAACGTTTGCCGGGTCAGCTAGTATTTATAATAATTTGTATTGTATTTGATAACACGTCATTTCTATAAGCTAGTAATAAGTAATAACGCTAACAAAACCACAAAACATTGAACGCTTTTTTCAGCTCTCGGCTTTATCGGTCGCTACTAATTCACTTAAATCTTCGTTTTATAATTGACCTTCTTAACGATCAACAACTTTTGTTTAAAAAAGCGTTTAAACGAAAAGCGCTTTTTTAAGCACGCTTAAAAGTATAAGCAAAACGTTTAAACGTGTTAATAATTAAAAGCCGTTTATCACATCTCTATAATCGTATAGACAGTTTACAAACGTAATACCGCCGTGTTGGTCCCGGCCTCCTTTGTAGAATAGGCCAACTGCCGTTCTGCCAGGCAGGTCGTAAAAGGCGACCGATTGGCTATCGAGTCACTACCATCGTGGCTACTAGGTGGTAGAGTTCTGCATTGTCTCGCCCGGGTCTGGTACCACCGCCTTACCTATTCCTGCCGCAATAGCGTCAGTGCTTGTCGCTGTCGTGTTCCGGTTTGGAGGGTAAGGTAGCCGGTAAACTTATGCATGTGGCATTAGACCTCGCCACAAGATAGCAACGCACCATTAACATCTTTGGTGTCTATAGGCGATGGTTGACTCTTTCCATCAGGAGACCCATCTGCTTGTTTGCTATCTTATGATATAAAAAAAAAAAAAAAAAAAAAAAAACCAGTCTCTGCCTATCTCCAAACAGGCTCGGATCCAGCCTTCAAAAAAGTTGTGGGCACAGCCGCTCGAAAAACGGCCAAGTGCGAGTCGGTGGATATAGTGCATAAGATACTATCCGATCCCGATCACAGCGCTACCTTCCTTGTTAAACTCTAAATCAAAACTTTTCTTTAATCCACTCGAAAACATACAAAAAATTCATTCAAAATCAAGTTTAAGTAGAGTTCAGACACGTACACATACATTGAAGAATCCATATTTCCATACTATTTGTGTTTCCATACTAATATTTGAAATGTCATCTGAGATTAATAATTTTCATTGGTCAAAAGAACCCGGGCAAGACTTCATACATCGTTTTTTTAGTTATTACCTTAAAGTTTAATATATTTCTTGAGATTCTATATTAACTCCTTAACTTATCCGCATTTAATAAATATTTTTTTAACTTGGGGAATAGTAGCTAAATAAAGTTGAAATTTAGGTAAGGTTAACGTAAACAATTAGTTCTCTCCTTAGTAGTCTGTGGTTAGGTATTTGTCATTAGGTGTCTTTAGTAAGACTGCTAATCGCACGAATCTAAGTTAGATTGACAGAATTCTGAGCTAAGTTTTTGCAAAAACACTTTAACGGTACTTAAAAGACCAAAAAATAAATTAGCATTAACTATTCTTTAATACAAAAACAGGGAGAATTTTTATTTGCTACTTATAATGAAAATTATAATATATAAACTTATTAATGTTTTAATGAAAATATAATTAAAGTTTTATAAAATGGTAACATTTAAATATGATGATAGAATTCAATCAAATTATAGTCTCAATTATTTTTAAATTACTGTTCCTAGCGATATATTTTATTTAATTGATCTAAAAATCGTAGAAAATTATTCTAGTTTACCTAATATTCGTCCCTCCAAAAGACAGGCAAGGGTTGTACAAACTTAAAATGGCCTGTGTTTATTTGACTATCGTACAGGGTTTTTGTTACTATATATTGTTATTATAGATATATGAGATCTAAATTATAGATCTCATATATCTATAATAGTAAAATCTATCCAACGATACTCCACACCACTTAGTACGCGAAAAATAATATCTCCCCTTTACGAGTTGATAAGTGGGTACCTAAGTAGTAGGGTAGGTGGGTAGACCGGGACAATAGTACCATTTTCGAAACATCGATTGAGTGCACAAATTTAGTTGGCAGTTTTTGTGTTTGACATTTACATTTTAAAGCCTTGGTTTGCTATCTACCGAAGAAAATATCTTTCTTAGTAATAAAAAAAAAATTGGCGGGAAATGATTTGTCAATTGTTTTTTTTATCACACATCAAAGTTCTACGTACGCAACGAAAGTGGAATTAATTCGAAAATATTTAAGAGCGTTGATTTTTTATGATTTTAAAAGTTCTCTAGAAAGAGCGGCACAGTCTTGCGGAGAATCCGCAAGACTGTGCCGCTCGTCTTCAAAATGCTTTTGGAAGAGAAGCACCTTGTTTGAGCACCGTGAGACGATGGTTTGCTGAATTTGAGAGAGGTCGAATTTCTTCACATGATGGATTCGTGAAGGCCGGCCTTCAACTGTCGTCAACGAAAATAATATGGCTACTGTTAAGCGGTTAATTGAAGAAAACCCCCGGATTACCTATGAGACAATTCGAGGACTATTGCGGATTGGTATGAGCCAAATTCAGAAAATTGTACACGAAAAATTGAAAGTTCGGAAACTTTGTTATCGTTGGATCCCTTATGAACTGATAGCGGAGCAGAAGCGGGCTCGCGTGGAATGGTGCTCACAGATGCTACTGAAGTACGATCACAGACATTCTAATGCTGTTTATGACATTGTCACAGGAGATAAAACGTGGATTTATCGTTTTGAACCCGAAAAAAACAGCAATCTTGTGAATGGGTGTTTGAAAATGAGAACAGGCCAACAAAAGTAAGACACAGACGAGAAACGTTGGTAAAAAAATGATCGCGTTTTTTTCTCAGCTACGGGTCCTATCTGTACAATTCCACTTGAGAATCAAAAGAGTGTTAATGCCGAGTGGTATTCTACCATTTGTTTACCCAGGGTGTTAGAAAAAGTTCGGGAAAGACGACCCAAAAGCCGCATTCTCCTACACCATGATAACAACTTCTTCACACACGGCCAACAAAACAGTCAGTTTTAGTTTCCAAAAAAGTACATCTCGTCACTCATCCTGCGCATAGCCCCGACCTAGCACACTGTGATTTCTGTATTTTCCCCAAAATCAAAGATTTGATGAGAGGTTTTACTTTTACCAACTCCAAAGAGGTAGTGATAGCGTTCAATCAGCACGTAGAAAACATGCCTTCAGACCTGTGGTCCTCTTGTTTTAAAAAATGGTTCAATTGCATGAAAAAATGTTTAAAATGTAAAGGAGATTATTTTGAAAAGCAATAAACATAATATTTTGGTTATAACATGTAATTTTTTAAGTTACACAAAACGTATAGTGTGACCTACGAAATATCCCTCTATAAGGGTAAATTGTAACAAAACTTCGTAAGGTAATAAAACTCACATAAAGTTATTTATAAAATTTTCTCAATAATTTATTTAAAGTTCCATGAGTTTATAATGGTTTTTGATTATTAAAAACACAAAAGTCGTGAAATGAGTCTTTTAAATAAATCCAAACATAAAGTAACAAGATTAACATAACAATTTCACACTTTCACACACAACAAACAATATATATATATATATATATATATATATATATATATATATATATATATATATATATATATATATATATATATATATATATATATATATATATATATACACACTTTTTTTTCTTTAGTATAATAATTAAGATTGACTTAAATTTGTACACTTGCTATAATCTAGCATAATGTATTTAAAACAACTGTAAAATAGAAAAAATAAAAATATTTTAATATGGAGGTAAAACTGACCCCCGCGCCGGTACAATTGACCCTTAGGAACAATATAATTATTAAAAAAAAATTCAGTCGCTTTCACAATTATTGTGACAAACATAAATTGACTACCTACATTCCTTCCGTACCCAGCGCATAGAATCCACATTTTATTATGGCGGCTGACAATATAATGTACAATAGAAACCAATCTTCTTCAATACTTTCAAAGTTCTTTTTTGCTACAGTTTTCTGAATGATATCACGTTTTTACCCCTTTAAATTTTCCTAAGTATTGTAGTTTTTTTAAATAAGTTTAGCTTTTCTTCTTCTTCTAGACTCTTCTGCTGCTTATTAAAGCATGTATATCTTATGCCAGATGCAAGAAAAACGTTGAAAAAAGGTTCTGTTAGCAGTAAGTTACAGCTGATAATATTTTACGAAGAAACTTACCCCGGTTCATCGAAAATTAAAAATTCTCTACCAGCATGTCCGTTTTACAGTGAGCATCTACAAGACATACATCAGGCCACGATTAACGTATGCAGCCACAGCTTGGTACCAGCTTCTGTCCAACAGAAGCAAGAAGTCCCTTGAAGTGCAACAAAATAAAGCACTCAGGATAATTGTCGCAGCGCCCGTCTACGTGAAGAACTGTCATCCTCGGAGATCTTAACGTAGAAACAATAGAAGATTTCGTAAGAAGAAGCAGCACGAATATGTACCAAAGGACAGAGGAGTCGGAACTCGCACACCTTCGAGGACTGGCACCATGGAGAGTAACTACCAACGACAGATTACCGTATCTAAAGGATATCACCATCACACCAGGGGGTATATCGGGAAATACCCCCCAAGAAAAACCAAGAAGCACAGAAGTTTCTACACTTGAAATAAATTTCAAACCTGAAGACCCCTGTGTATTAACATAGGGCGATTGAAACAAGCAAGGGGGCAAAGCTCCAGAACCGTCTCCCCGCCTCCTCAACCAGGGGACGCGAGGAGATCTGCATCGTCAGTGAGCGCAACGAGGACTAGGGGGCACCTTGGGAGTCATGTAGCCCGTGTTCAGGCGCATTCACACTTGTAAACATTGGCTTAGTAGTAAAAATATTGATGATGATACTATCGACCCATGCTACAATTGTAACAGGTCTACCTACTTCACGAATTTCTCCTTAAAAAAATGTTTTAAGATTTTATTTTATTATTTTACCGGCATGACTTACATATAATATGCATGCCAAATTACAACTTTCTAATATCAAAGAGATTAATGTACTACGTACGTCTAACGACGGACGGACATGCCAATTCTATAAAGGTTCCATCCAAATTTCAGGACCCTAATAATAGGGTCCAGTTAGGGCCAAATTCATAAATATCATTAAAATTGTGATTGTGTACTTTACAGCCCCGATGGTGAACTTTTAGCTTCGGTAGGAAAAGAGCCAGATTATAATCTGACAATTTGGAACTGGAAGCGACACAAAATCTTGTTACGGACTAGCGCATTTACTTTTGACGTCAACACAGTAATGTTTTCACCTTATTGTCCCGGACAACTGACCACAGCAGGTATTGATGTGTACTTAAAAGCCAAACGGTTATATATGCTATCGATACTAATATTATAAAGAAAAAGCGTAATTATATTTTTATATACTTGTAACGAATAACCTTTAAAAAACTATTGCACCGATCCTAATGATTGCAAGCAGATAAATTTTGCTTGCTATTATTGAATTATATTAAAATTATTATATGCTTCAAATGTAAATACAGTACCCGGCGATAAATATTGCACATCGACCTTTGGAAAGAGACAGTCGGCTAATTTCGGCTTCGTAGAGCGTTATCTCTGTCGCACAAAATACAAACAGTCCGGTACCTATTAGGAGCTGTTAAAACAAGTATGATTTGCTTCTTTTGATATTTTTATTCTTTGTATAAAATACACTAATTTTTCTATAAGTGATGGCTTTAGGTTGGGGTAAAATAAAATAAAAAAACATTTTTACATTATGTTTACGTATTTAATTATTTTGGAACATTACAGCTTTAGTGTACATAATAAACACCATTATACCTATTGCTAAAATGAGACATTGCAATAAAAATAATAATAATTCTAATTCTCAATTACTCCATTTCACTATCTGTGCTCTCAAAGAGGTCAATATCACTGCCACTATCAGCCGTATTTATCACTAATCTATCAGTGTAATTGTCTAAACTGTGTTGAATGCTTCTATATTCATTCTCACATTTGATTGCATGATCGCAAACCTTTTTCCACTCTTCAGCGCCGATCATGTTTACTTTTTCAGTCAATAATGTTTTTACTGTAGTTAAGTTCATACCCACATTTCTAGAGGCTACATAGCCTTTCAGTTGAGACCATATATTTTCAATTGGATTAAAATCCGGATGATATGGTGGCAATCGCAACACAGTGTGCCCATGTTCGGCAAGTACTTTGTCCACAGAAAACTCTGTATACCTCTCCTTGTGCTGACATATAATAGCGTAAATCTGGGTTTTTGTTAATTTTGGATCAACTGGAATTTCGTGTCTGTTTAACCAGTTGATCATTTCCCGTTTAATGGTGTTTGAGTTGGGGGGTCTCTCAATATATTTGTTGTGATAGGGTGCGTTGTCGATAACTAGAACAGAATCACTGGGTATATTTGGGATTAATTGGTTAACCAGCCATTTCTCATAGTTATCGTTATTCATTTCATTGTGATAGTCACCTGTAGTGTCCGTGGATTTATACGTTAAAAAAGCACCGGGTACAAAGCTTTTTCATTTCCCGCATGAACTATTATCAAACGTTGACCTTTTGAAATTGGCTTTTTTACTCCTTTTTTCTTATCGTCACTCCAAGATTTCCCTTTAGTGTGGGATGCATGTATATATGACTCATCCATGTAGACGATATTTTTTCCTGTTTCGCGAAATTTGCGTATTTTATCAAGGTATTCCATTCGTTTGAGACTAACGTCGTGCTTTTCCATTAGAATTTTTCGATTATCTTCCATTTTAGTGAACTGAAATCCCATGTCATGAAGTATTTTTCTCAACGTTTTTTCAGACCCATTGTAATTAATAGCTTCAGATAATTTAGCTTTTAATGATTTTATTGTTGGCAGTTCATTAAATCGTAAGTGAAAATCATACACCATTCTTCGAACAACATCGTAATCAAAATCGTCCATATCCAAACGAAATTGCTTTTTTGGTCTCCCTTTTTTTGGAGTGCTGAACTTAATTCCAGTCGAATGTGTTTCAGTACTGACTTCGTTTAATATATTGTTCAAAGTTCTTCTTGAAATTCCAGTGGCATTTGCAACTCGCTCTTGAATCTTCTTAAAATAACAACTTACATTTTCATCTACTTTTTTTTTAAATCTATCAGCTTCGGTTACAAAGTATTTATAAACATTGTAGATAATTTCACGTGACTGATCTCGTAAAGGTTTCCCTCTTTTTCCGAAAGATGCCATATTACAACTTTAAATTATTTAAATTTGTGGGTGTTATCAACTCTAAATATATATTTTTGATCGGGACGCGACCGCACTCTATCGTACTTGAACAACGACTGACTAAACGTCACATAGGTAGTGTGGGACTGAGATAACGCTCTACGCAGCCGAAATTATCCGACTGTCTCTTTCCAAAGTTCGATGTGCAATATTTATCGCCGGGTACTGTATATACGAGTATTTTTAACTTTCCGCTACGTATGTAGATAAGGAAGCTACTGATTTTGCCCCGAATTTCGAAAATCCAGTATTCACCAGATCTCTACGATTTTTGGTCCTAGGAACCTTTCCCAACTATTTTCACGATGACATCAGTATGTCTGTATGTATGTATGTGTTTGTGTTTGTATTTGTGTGTGTGTGTGTATGTGTGTATGTAAATATCTCATAACTTTTGAACGGCTGAATCGATCGAAACGCGGTTGATAGCATTCGATTGGATTCTGACTTCCTAGACTTTTAGAAATTTGAACCAAGCCGGCCCAGGAGATTTTGAGAATTTTGAAAAAAACCAAAAATAAATTTTGCGAAATAGTATTTTTTTAAATAACTTCCAGATTAACATACCGATTGAGTACAAAAACTAATCAGCTCTATTCCTCAACAAACTACGTCTAATGCATAAATTGCATGAAAATCGGTTTATCCGTTTGGGGGAATCGTTGACGAAATATTTTAAAGAAAGTGTTTTTTTGACATAACTTAGAATTTTTTCAACCAATCAGTTTTTGATATTCTACGACATTTTATTACTAAATAAACTACGTCGAATGCCGTTATAAAAATCAAAATCGAATTTAATTTTTAAAAGTTCCAGCTTTTTAAATATTAAAATTACGCTGTTTTTAACTTACTTAATATGTTTAAAATAACTTTCACGATAATATACCGATTGACTTAAATATCGTATCAGCTTTTTTCTCCTTCTGCGTCTAAAAAACTGCGTCAAATACGGCTTGTTGGATTAAAGTCGATCAATTTGTTTGGATTTTATCAATGACGAAAATTTGTGAAAAAAATGTTTTTTGTCATTGCTTCGAAATTTTTCAACCTATCGATTATTTAACTAAAGCAATATTTTATATCTCAAAAATTGAGTTGAATGCCATTCGAAAGATCAAAATCGATCATTGTTTCCAAAATGTACAGATTTTCAAAAATCAATATACTTATTTCATCAATATGTACTTTTATATTATATTTTTAAAAAAATAGATGTTTGAACTGAAAAATATGTTCTTATAGTTTTTACACTTTTGAGCTTAAAATAGGTTGAGCTTTGTTGAGTTTGAGCTTAATTTAGTGGGAAGTTTTAGGGATGGCCTGCAAGGCCAGCCGTTTACAGATTTTTTTTTAAAACCATAAAAGAGCAAACAAGCAAATGGTTATTTTTGGTAGTTAAACAGACAAAAGCAATAGTCGCCATATATAATGGTAAGCTAGAAATGCTACATGCATAAGTTAACCGGCTACCTTACCCTGCAAAGTCCAAATCGTAACATAAGACATTGACAAGCACCGACATGCGACAAAAATAGGAAAAGGGGTGGATTGAAGTTTGGGTGAATGACAAGATTCAGAACGGTGATGCCTACCAGTCTCACTAGTAATAGTCCGGACCCTCTTTGAAGAATAGACTAACTACCATTTTGTCAGGTAGTTCATAAGAGACAACGAATTGGCTATACGTGTTCCCACTAGATGGTATATCTCCTTATGTACATACGTAGTGGGAATTTAAAAAACCAGAAAATGTAAAAGGTACAAATGGCGAGCTTAATGCATAAAGCGTTCTCTATCACCAAAGAGATTAATATACTACGTAAACTTTTAGGCTAATCAGACAATACCAAAAAGCGGTCAAATTTTGATTATACTCATAGATATACATATATACATACAATACTTTGTTTATACAAGAACTTTAAACAGCGAGTTTTACACATTTTGGCAGTAAGTCTGCCTGCCCACCTGTCCGTTTACTTATTAGTTTACGTGTTGCACCACCAAAATAAGAAAATTACGTAAAACTTCCACTTTTTATTAATATGACGTTATTTTTACAATTGTATTTCTGCAGGTTAGATATAAGACCGATTTATACATTTCATTTTACTCCATTACTTGTTCTTTGTAACAATGTAAAGAAATATTAATGTAAGCGAAGTTACAGGGACAGCGTCCCAGGCCGAGGACATAACATTAGAAAATTAGGTTAAAATTAAAATATTTTTTGCTTGAAAACAAAATTTAAAAAATATTCGTATAATATTTAGGAGCGGCTCACATAAAATTTTGGAAAATGGCGAATACATTCACAGGCTTAAAATTAAAAGGTGAACTGGGAAGATTTGGTAAAACGGAGATTTGTGATGTACTAGGAGTTTACCCAATGCCTGATGAAAAGGTAAGTTAGGACGTTACTTAATTTATTTTCACCCATAGGGCTGGCTTTCAGTTATACCACACTGTATGGAATGACACTAATATTAAGCTTAATAACACCTGTCTAATGTATTATGATTATATTTAGTATATTTTATTAGTAAATAACTGACATAGACATAAATGCCGATAAACTGGCAAACAGTTTGGCACGTGTAAACTATAAGAAACTCTTTGCATTATTATAATAAAATATACTTATTTAAAAAATATATAATACTTACATCATAAACAATATAATACCTACACAGTAAGTCATGTGCTAAAAATGAGACTTAACTGCGATTAAGACTGAAAATTATGTATATAAATTAGAGTGAGAACATCGACATAGTGAGAAAGATCCATTGTTTATGAAGTATTTATCAACCTGAAATTGTAATAATCGTTAGTTATAATTATATGTGATACCTAGAGAGTTCACAATTTGATTAGGATAAGTTAGCGGTGTTTTATAGTATTACTACGGTAGATAGAGACGGTACGGTAGGTAGAATATAATCTATCTATAGGTATTTACAATTTTACGGTACCTATAATGTTAACGTAGTAGGTATGAATGACAGATGAAATACTGGGAATATTGGTAAAGAGTATACTTATTTCATATACAATGCAAATATAGATCATGTACCATGACTAACCTTCTCGTGTGTGCTGCTGTTCTGCCAGGCAGCTCGTAAAAGGCTATCGATTGGCTATACGATTCACTACCATCGTGTCTACTCGGTAGGAGATTTCGGCAACGTCTCGCCCAGATGTTGGTACTATCGCCATATTTCTTACCTACATAAGAAACCTTACCAATAAAATTTGCAATCCGCTAACTATCAGCGATGACTCTTAAATGTAACAATAAAATAAAAAACGTCGCCAATGGCTTGTTGGTCGCTGGATGCACATTATGCGATGTCACAGCCTAAAATTAATCAAACAGCAATGACTGTCACTATAATATACAAGGCTTTTATGTATCTTGTAATAACTAAACTATAACGATAATTGCGCATTGCGAGATACGTAGGTAAGGTAGCCGGTAGACTTATTAATGTTTCATTGCCATCCGCCACACGGATCACGCCACACGGTCACTCTTTCCATCAGGAGAGCCACCTGCTTATTTGCTATAAAAAACTTACTGACCATGTCTTCCTCTCCCTCTACTTCTCTGTCGTCTTGGATTTTATTAATCATATTGTGCGTCAACTGCATTACATAGCAAGATTATTTACTGGTGCATATGTTAGTAAGATATAGATTTTAACTGGCTTTTTATTGCCCCGAAATAGTATAGAATGTTTATTTAAAAATAACCTAACAATAACAAAAACACCTACATAATTTTGTTATTGTAACTAGCGACCTGCCTGCGGTTTTACCAGCGTAGCTTTTGTTTCCGTGGGAATATCGGAAAGGTTTATATACTAAAACCTTCCTCAAGAATCAATCTATTTATTAAAAAAACCAGCATCAAATTCCGTTGCGTAGTTTTAAAGATTTAATCATACATATGGACATAGGGACATAGGGACAGACGTTTTCCGGAAATCCATAAGCAATGAGAAGCAAAGAATGGCTATTTCTTTACTCGATAATTGTTGAGTAAGGTCCCTATGGTTTGATTCTACTAATTTTTCCGTAGTTTCGGTTACGAAGTGGAACGCTATTTTAACACAATATTTGCAAGCTGATAACACTTGTACTGTTAATCCAGTAAAAAGTTTAATGAAACCATGATCTAATCAGTTTTGGCGCAATGAGTAAAAATGTGTTCATTAATACTTAAATAATGATGTTATGAAAGAAATTTTGATTTAAATTTAAGGGAAAGGGATGAAAAAAAATAAAAAAGGGTTGAAAAATGCCTTTTTTTAAAATAACTTAATAACGGTAGGAAATAGAAAAAAAAGTGTCAAATAAAAGTTGTAGAGAAAAAAATTTTACACAAAAAGTTCCTCTTCATTTTTTGTTATCTGCTTTAGTTTAGCTACAAAAAATAAAAATTAAATTAGTAGTAAAATATGTAAAAATATATAAATATGGGAAAACATATGTAGTAGTGTTAGTACATATTTATGTGATGCGCGCGCTGCATGGTACAGGGCCGTAATAATCTGGTAAGTTTTTATAATTAATTACAAAGCAAATTTAATTGTTATTTTTTGTAGCTAAACTAAAGCAGATAAAAAAATGAAAAGGAACCTTTTTGTGTAGAATTTTTTTCTCTACAACTTTTACTTGAAACTTTTTTTCTATTTCCTACCGTTATTAAGTTATTTAAAAAAAGGCATTTTTCAACCCTTTTTTTATTTTTTTCATCCCTTTCCCCTAAATTTAAATCAAAATTTCTTTCATGATATTATTATTTAAGTATTAATGAACACATTTTTACTCATTGCGCCAAAACTGGTCAGATCATGGTTTCATTAAACTTTTTACTGGACTACTGTTTCACAATAAGATATTTAATTTCCGACCGGTTTCGCTTACACAAGCATCCTCAGGGTATTTACAATAATTAGTTAATATTTATTGTAAATACCCTGAGGATGCTTGTGTAAGCGAAACCGGTCGGAAATTAAATATAATTATCTTATTGTGAAACAGTACAAGTGTGATCAGCTACCAAATATTGTGTTAAAATGGAGTTTCACCAAGTGCCGACGATAAAAAGTGTAGAACGCTATTTTAATGGGTACATTGTGTTGTTTTGTTTGTGCTGCCGATACAATCGAAGTGTGATTATTGCGCTGCTTTTTCTTGTTTCAGTGGTTTCAGGATTCGCGGAAAGTAGAAAGAACAAATTCAATTGCCAAAAATTCTTTGTTGAAAGCCATACAATTTAGTCTTGAGATCTGTTTATACTGTGCAAGTACTTAAACCCAGTAGTGTTGTATGTTTAAATAGAAAATAACAGATTTCTTAACCGTACAAAAAATCCGACAGCGAGTATGAAAAAGTTATCCTAGCACGGTTATTTATTTTATTTTATTTAATACTTTATTGTACACTTAAAAGTCATGTTATTACATTTTTATTTGTGAACATTTACAAAAGGCGAGCTTATCTCTGCAAGAGATTTCTTCCAGCAAACCCAAAATAATGAGAATGCGTAAAAGAAATGTAGAATATACAGTGTAAAAATTATTAATTTAGAAACATATAACTTAAAGAGAAAAAAAAAAAATACTACAATTCTTATTTTAATTAACTTAATACTATGAATAGTAACTAATACGTTACTGTGCCCTTTTATTCAAAAATGTCGCAGACAGGTAAAATTCCTTTAAGGTTTTTTTAAAAAAATTGCTATTGACTGACTACTCCTGATATGAAAAGTGAGTTCCAAAATTTCACAGAGTTGATTGTGAAACAATTACCATAAAATATGGAAGAATGTGATGGATATTGTAAAATTCCACGTGATTGTGACCGACAATGACTCAAGTCAAAATCGTATAGAAAATTAAAGCGTTCGCGAAAATAGTAGGGTGAATTTGTGTCAAATAAAATATTATAAAGAAGACAAAGCGTATGAGTTATATTACTTTAACAATAAAATTAACCAACTATTTCAACTGTTGCAAATCTTCCAGGTGCTATCGGGATGTGAATGGGGTAATGTTTTGGTGTGGGAAGCTGGGCTTGTCAAACTAGAAGTCACTCGACGAGGAAGAAAAGCGTGTCATAAAGCACCCATCGTAAGTTTAAAATTAGAAAAATTAGTGAAGTCAGCTTTCATTCTACTAGAGGTAGAAATCTAGTTGAGGATATAAGGTCCTGAATTTGATTTCTAGATATACAATTTAACCTAGGAGTTATTTTATTTTCCGAAAATAAACTTTCTAGTGAATTAAAGCGCCATAATCAACTTGTCAACCATCACACTATGCCCTAATAACGTTGGATAGTCGTTAGTGCTTCAGATGCATACTGGCTCTTAGGGAACACCGGGCGTACCTACTCAAAAACTTACAAAGTAATTTAATTTATTGTTATTTAAAGATTCAGGAAATCCGAATGAAATTTCATCTTAATGTGAAAGTGACAACAGTTATTTATTTTACCCAAGTGCGCTAGAAGAATATTTTTTTCGGATCTGGTCGCAGTCGGGTTTTCTATTTTTATAATATTATTATTTGTTTAACCTAATATAATTACTTAATGCTTCAACTCTTGTTGAGTGAAATGCTATTCGACTCTTCCGTAGGTGCTTCGGTTACGAAGTGATACACGCTTTGATTGCAATATACAATAGGTATTTCTGTTTGTGCTAATACGCAGTGGAAACTGTATTGAACGTGAAAGAATTTGTGCCGTTGAAGTCTACGTTATTTTCCAGACTTTTGGTAAGTTTGTTCTATTATTTACACTACTTTTTGTTTCAGTGGCATTACTGAAGTCAAAATTAGATTACGTGAAAGTTACATTTTAAATTCCGTCTTTAAAATTTACAGTAATTTTGAAGTAGGTTGTGTTGAAAAACTTGTGTGAATATTTGAAAGGCACACCTATCTAAACTTCTTCATTTACGCGCTACACGCTGAATCCTTCAAGGCAGGCTGTCCAAGCCAGATAGATACAATCCTGGGCTAATATGAATTACCAAAGAGATTGGGGGGCTGTAAAGGCAACTCAATTTTCATATAGGGAAACACACAAATACAGTTAAGGAAAATTATTAAATGAAACATAATACTGTAAAAGGCGAGCTTTTCTTGAAGTGAGATTTCTTACATATTACGCGCACGGAGAAGACAGTAAATTTAAAGTATGTTGCAGTGGATTAAAAACACTTCGCAGGCCGTGCTTTGGACAGCTCTGCTTTAAGGAAAAGAAAGAGATACCTGAATGCATGTGGCATTCAGGTATCGCTTCCTTCATTATCCAATCACGATCAACCACGGTCGCGATCTAAGCAGTGTAAGCATACACACTGCTTAGATCGTGACCGTGGTTCAATTATACAGGTAAGAGGCCACGTTCTTGGTCTAGTAGTTAGTAGTGCTCATGTGAAAAGGTCCTTAAAAGGGGCTATCTGTAATTGACTTTTTTATATATAAATCTTACTAGCAGCCTAGGGTTTAGTTTAGACACGCCTATGTCACCAAAAATGTAAAGTTGTGTCGAAACTATCGTAAAAACTAAGATGTAATCTTGATGAGTTCTTGGACGTCTGGTTCATTCTGCCTACTGCGTAAAATAACCAGCATCATAGTATTAATGCCTGTGTGTATATATATTTTAAATATTTGGTATTTAAATTATATCTTACTCTCGTGGATCCAGCTGATTGAAATTATGTAACATTTGAAAAAATACTGAACTACAGATCCAGTTCATGTTGAGTCCTGCAGGGGACGAAGTTACAACTATTTCTCGTGATGGCTGTGTTCGCGCCTGGTATTGGGACACCGTTGAACAAGCCGATCCTCCTGAAGATGACCCTTATGTAGAACTCAATCCCGTTGCCGAAACCTGCGTAAGATACAATTTTGTTTATAATAATACACACTGATACAATATATTTTGGAAGCAATTCCGTTGCCATCACACACTTGCGCGCATCAGGGCGGGGCACATCGCATTTACTGAAAGCCGCTGTGAGCAATACTTCATATGAATGAATGAAAAATGAATGAAAGCGATCTAGGTGGATTTATGCAAAGTGGTCCGGCCCATTGAGGCTCGCCTCAGTGTGCTCGATCTTTAGGATAGGGATAAGATTGGGATAGGCCGTGACACTTTTGTTGCATCTTATCTACGCAAAAAGTTCCATTCTATGGCGGCAACAACATGTTACGCTAGACAACTTCAATTATTGCGTAAAGAAGATGGCTGATCTATTGCAGCAATCCACATTTTTTTAAATTTTTTTTATATCATAAGATAGCAAACTAGCAGATAGGTCTCCTGATGGAAAGAGTCCACCATCGCCTATAGACACCAAAGATGTTAATGGTGCGTTGCTATCTTGTGGCGAGGTCTAATGCCACACGCATCAGTTTACCGGCTACCTTACCCTCCAAACCGGAACACGACAGCGACAAGCACTGACGCTATTGCGGCAGGAATAGGTAAGGCGGTGGTATCTGACCCGGGCGAGACAATGCAGAACTCTACCACCTAGTAGCCACGATGGTATGACTCGCATAGCCACATGTTTTTATTACAACTAGGCTGCCTCTATTTTTCGCAGAAGACTGCAAAGAATTAGTTGTGTTTACAATTAATATTCTTTACTCAGGTTCCAGGATGTCAAATTATGTGCTTGAAACATCAAAAGGACATGTATTGGTACGCACAGGTATGACCTTTTAATTATATTTTAAATATTATTTATTAGTATAAATATTAATAACTGTGCGATTCTCGAGGCGCTTTTTTCTCACACTATTTCTCTGAGGAATCAGTTATGGCAAGGGTTTTTCCGAACGGATACGACTAAAGGATCTTCAAGAAAAGGGCCTACGTATTATTTATTAAAAAGCCGGCAACGTAACTACAAGTCTTCTGATAATGTAGTTGTCCATGGACGGCGGTGATCACTGACCATCAGATGAGCCTCCACCCAAGCAGCAATCAAGCATGTTTAATACCCATAAAGCAGCTCATATAGAACTTAAAGTTCTATTGCAGCCGTACAATGGTGTAAAAAGATGCTTTTATCGGTATAAGAGACCTTTATGAGTTTATATACAGCCCAATGCTGTACAAGGCCTTTCTTAGAGTTCCGCGTAAGCTTTAGGCGTTATATCTGAATATTAGTACACTACTGTACAGCTTTAAGAAATTTGTAACTCATTAGGCTGATTTTAATCCTTAAAGCTGTACATTAACTGTATTTTGTTTAGCACGGGAATTTATTACAGCTTTAAGTGTTATTATAGTATCACTCAACGCTTGTTTCTGTAAAATGGGATATGCAATCACCGTTCTACAGCTAATATTTATGGCGTAATTGTAGACTGTTATGCAGCCAATGGTGTTAAAAAATCCGCATATACAGCTATAGTACAGCTCAAGGCTGTATTACTGAGAAAATTGTTGTTTGCTGTTTTTATATCTGCATAGTTGATATCATGTGGAAAAAATCAAGAGGAATATTGATGAGGAATATTTAAATATTATAAATTACCAACCAAGTAATCGTGATGAAGATAAAGCTGAAAAATTACTAATTCAGGTAAACCTACAATCGTCATTTTTATTAATGTTCAAGGAAAAGGGTTCCGTAACAAAAACATTAAAAAGTGATTGTAGGTTATCTGATTTATTATTTTTTAGGCTTATCTTCTTCATTAAGGTTACTTGGTTGGTAATTTACAATAACTGATTTTTTTTAATGTCATAAGATAGCCAACAAGCAGATCGGTCTCCTGATGAAAAGAATCAACCATCGCCTACAGACAGCAAAAATGTTAATGGTGCGTTGCTCTCTTGTGGTAAGGTCTATTGCCCAATCCATAAGTTTACCGGCCACCTTACCCTCCAAACCGGAACATGACAGTGACTAACACTGACGCTTTGCAGCAGGAATAGATAAGGCGGTGGTACCAGACCCGGTCGAGCCAATGCAGAGCTCTATCACCTAGTAACCACGATGGAAGTGACTCGCATAGCCCATCGGTTGTCTTTTACGACCTGCCTGGCAGAAAGACAATTGGTCTATTCTTCAAAGAATATATAAAAAAGAGTTAAAAAGAGAAATAAAAATCATTACACTGAGAAATTATGTATTTTTTATTTTTAACTTGCTACTAGAACTTTTGTTCAACGATTTGTGAAAATTCCCGAAAAACAATTTTGTTTTTCCATTGTGAAAAGTCACGTGACCAACAAAGTTTCTATGGAGAATCAATATTTTTTTCGCGATATTCCAAAAGTCGTTAAACAAAAGTTGTAAAGTATGACCCCCTGAGCCACCCCCTTGCGGCTTACTGTACCACTTTTGCAACACCCTGTATATATGTATACTTACAATCGTTTTAAAAATATTATATACTTAGATACAATTACAGGCAAAAGAGTATGTGTTTCTCTTTGAAGAACTAATAATATTAAATCACAAGCACGAAATAACATATTCTTCTTAAAAATATTTTTGTGATAGACCAATATTTAAAGGGCTTGATTTTTCGTTCTTGATCAACTTAGTTATATCAAGTTGTTTTCTTGGTCATTATAATTCACCTTTATCCTCCCACAAACTGGGTACGATACAAATACGGTTTTGGCTTCTCTCAATTGTTTTTATTATTTTATAAGGCATATTTCCCTGAAAAATAAAGTAAAACATGATTGAAATACATGTCTCATAAGTTATAGTTAACAATAAGTTGGTTTAGTTGTAAAGTCAAACGACCGACGTCAATACAACACAATAGCGAAATCAAGTGACAAACATATGTTTTGTATTTAGGGTTCTTCAATTTTTGTACGCATCTCTAAACATATGTTAAGTGATTAAAAGCCAATTACTGTACAATAGATTTATATGGGGACTTAGTACAGCCTAAAGTGTATTTAGACGGTAATTAAAAGCCAATAGCCGTATAATAGAACAAAAAAGAGATTCAGTACAGCTATTTGCAGTATATCACCCTCCAAATACACTTTAGGCTGTATAACAAAACGCCGCCATTATTGTGTATTAAAAACAACATTAAAGAAATATATTGTTAAATAAAAGATATATTTAGCAATAGCTAAAGCTATATCTTGACAAGCAACTTATATTATGATCATTATGCCTTTATATACAATATTGTACCATAAATACTTGTATATTCTAACCTTAAACACAAACACCGTATTTCGCAATGATTTTATTTGTGTTATCTTGATTATTCCGTGGGCGCGTGAATATTTTGAGGAAAAACATACACGACTTCACAGTCATTTAGAATTTGCACTTTGAATACATCCTTGAATACTGCTCCAAGTCCAAGAATTTATCGTTTATTAATATATTTTTAATTATGGCGTCTGCAGATATAATGTTATACAATATCAAAAACAGCTATTAGTTACTTTTTATCATTTTCAAACACCTATTAAGAACATTTAGCTGCACAAGAGAGTATCTTAAGTATTATAGTTTCTTTATACACCGAATAACAGCCTTTGTACAGCCTATACCAGCTTGTACAGCTATTGTGCAGCCTATTTAACTCTTAACTGTACAAGACAGTTACAAGAGAGTATCCTTAGTGTTATAGTTTCTTTATACACCAAATAACAGCCATTGTACAGTTTAATAACAGCTTGTATAGCTATTGTGCAGCCTATATAACGCAATAAACTGTATAACTTGGGGCCCTTTTTGGTGTTATATCGGCTGTAGAAGCGCTTCTACAGCCTTTGTAAGTATTCGTATACAGCTTTAAGTTTAAAAATGAACCTAAATGCAGCCTATATACAGCTTAACGTGCTACTTGGGCAGTCCGTCTGCCCTCTTTACTATAAAAACGATTTAAAGGGCAAGATATTTTATAATTTTGAGAAAAAATAAAATAGCCACTAACCAAAATCTATCCAAATAGAGCCAAAAAATATGCACCTATATAGGCGTGAGGATAGCACGCCTATATCTTTAAAGATGTAGATTGTAGATGGAGATTAATACAAACACAATGAGCCAACAATATTGTTCCGTGATTTGATGCTTGCCATCCTATCGACAAATCGGGCATATATCCTATCCAGGACACTTTATATTTTCTAGGTTAACTAAAGACCTAATTTCGAACGAATTATCGGACTTGGGATGCGAACCCCGGACCTCATGCGTCTATACTGAAGCTGGTAACCCTAGCTGCAGTTCTACATACGTCTTCGGAGGTATGGACGTAATGTGAAATATTTATTTATTTACATGAAATAAATAAATATATAAACATATTATATAGCTTGGTTAGTTAGCCTAGCAAGAAATGTTATTAAATTTTCTTTTATTCTAAGCAGTAAGTTCGTCAATAGACATATGTATATGTATTCACTTTGGCTAATGCCTTTCCCGTAAAGGATCCAACGTTATGATATTAATTGTTCCTTAATATCATCTATACTGTTTGACTGGTAAAGTTTGTACATATTGAAGGACACGTTAGTTAAAGATCCATAACTCAGAAGCAGTCATAATAAAAAGAGAGTATTACTTAACCACATAGTAAACCTCAATGAAATTACTGATTTCTATAAGTATAGTATAAGTCACTGCACGATCTACCTACAAGTCTAGTCGCGAGTTCGGTAAATCGCCATTTGTAAACAATGAACTTCTATGCGACGTGCAATATTTAATGGAAAATTTGGGCAAAATCTAAGTACATACATACCTATTCTTTTTACATATTCGGTATCAGAATCGAGTGCTGTACACCCTCCTTCAGTATGTACAATATATTACCAGTCAGTCTGGATATTAATATGCGAAGCAAAATTTTTGGTCCCTTGTTTTAAATAATTACGCAAACGGAGGAGAATGAAATTTGGCACAGTTAAAAATTTCATTGCGGGGGACTACAGAAACCTATTTTTTTTAGAACGTGTCACAGAAAGAGCGCACACTATGAAACACGTCAATTTAGTATGTTTAAATAAAACCATAAATTCGGCATTGAAAAACTTTTTTCATGATTTTAAACATTGTTCTTTTATGAACTCCTTTAGCCTAAGTGTGGACGAAAGAATGTTTTTCTTAAATATACTTCTGATTTAATATTTGTAAATTTAAAGACTTAAATATTTTAGGCCATGTTAACTTGTCTTAAGTCTTGTCTGCAAACAAACCTAAAATAGATTTTATTGTTTAGCCTATGTATTAAATTGTAATAAGTCGTATTTTTATCGCTAATTTGTCACATTATTGACCTAGTAACTAGTAATATTGGTGTCTGAATATATTTTTATATACTTATTTTAAAAGTGCATGTACAAACTACAAACATGGTCACAGATGTGGACTTAATGCTACATTGCTTTCTGTACCAGTCAAACTTAATCAAATTAGATAACCTTATTTAGGATGGAGTGCACAGAAAAACCTAAAACAATACACTAGCTCTACGTCACAGTACAAATAGGTACAGAAGTCAATCTACATAGGTACAAAGGGTGCGAATAATACAAGCGCAAGTGCCACCTGCTTGGAAGCGTGTCCAAGGCCCAAGCAGGTGGCACTCGCGATTGTGGGCAGTGAGCTTTTTTGTGCAGAAAATTTGTTATACAATTACATTAAAATATTTTAGCTATTAGGTATTGGTTTACATTTCAGTTCTTCCTGTTTTATTCTCAACAATAAATCAAACACCTAGCTACGAGTGATTTAGTTTTTTGAGAATACGCCAAAGTTGAACCCTACCGCGACCGCTAAGCGTAGTTATAAAAATTGAAGTACAAAAATGACATTGAATTCTGTACCAATTTGTTTTGTGTATGAATACCTAAGTGCTGTTTCTATCGGTCAATTCGTTTAACTTGTCTGTAACTAAATATTAAATCTTACCAAATAAAAAGAAGCGAAGCACTAGTATTACAACTCAGATCGTTTATTTGGCAATAATTGACGAGTAGATATTCTTTACGTTATTTAAAATCAATAATAAGATATATTTTTAAGGACGGCAACGGTGGAATTTGGACTACAGAACTCGAAATAGATAAAATCGAATGTAATCATAAAAAAGTGATGACGAGTCACGCTGGTGGAGTTGTGGCAATGGCAGCGCTACGTACTCATCCCATACTAGTGACGGCGGGCGAAGACGGGGCTCTGCAAGCCTACAGCACCGAAACACAAACGCTACTTGCAAGATATCAGTTTCAAGCTGCTGTTACGTGTATGCTTTATCCATCAATTGAAGTAAGACATACATTATACATTTCATTTATGTACATAGTATTAACGCTAGTATTACACAGACCTGAGAATCGAACCCGGACCTCATGTGGTAAACGCCAACGCTGGACCACTAGACCACAGAGGCGACAAGGTCGTAATAAGCTATCGATTGGCTATACGTGTCACTGGCCATCGTGACTACTAAATAGTGGAGTCCCGCAACCGATAGTAGTTATTCGTAAAGGATAGTACACAAGGTGATGACACTCCTGATCTTAAGAAACAACCATCGCTTCTAAATGTAAAAAATGTTAATGGTGCGTCCTAATTGTCTTAAATGGCAAATAAAAAATTACCAGCTACCTAAACACGTTTGTATTTCTGGGTTTGGTTGTTTATAAGATATAATTGTGTATTTACTCATAACTATTAGTATGGTTGGCTAACACCCATATTTTAAGCAAATAATTTGCTTATTCAATTTGTGTGATTAATTTAGGAAGTAGGTAATATTTATTTTAATTATTCGTATATTTGTGAATAAATTTATTTTTACTTATTTATTTAGGTGGATGCAACTTCCCGGATTATTCTTGTGGGATTTGCCGATGGTATTATGCGTACATTACTGCTTCACCCCGAACGCCTTCTAGAGCAAGTTGTTATGGTAGATGTGCGCGTCCATTCCGCACTCACCATTCATAGCGACGACTCTGTACATGCGGATGTCATAGATTTAATATCGGTAAGTGGGTAGACTTAATTATATACATACATATCCTCACGTACGGTCCTTACGGGGTAGGCAAAAAGAATCGACTGCCGCAAATCTAGATCCAGGTATACTAATGTACCTAGCTTCCTCCACATTCATAATTATCTTCATAACCAGCAGCAAATTTTAATAAAGCTCTTGTAAAATTCGTGCATTATCTACTGTTAATGAAGTTCCCGTCTCTACCGAAATTTCAGGAACTTCCTGGAATTCAGCGCTGAACATTAAAAATTAAGAAATGGGAAAAATTAATATAATTTTAAACAACTTGAAATTCCATAGAAATTAAATAAAAGTCATTCGTAAGTTTTAGTTGCTCAAAATTAAGAATGTTTGTAAAGAACCAGACTTCATACATCGTTTTATTAGTTATTACTTTAAAATTTAATATATTCCGTAAGATTCTATATCAGTTCCTTAATTTATCCGCAATAAATAAATATTTTTTTAAACTTGGGGAATAGAAGCTAAAAAGTTTAAAATTAGGTAAAGGCAGTAAGGATAACGTAAACATTCAGTTCTTTCCTAATAGTAGTCTGTGTTTAACTTGTCATTGGATGTCTTTAGTATAGTCACGGTAAAAATAGGTTCGTCACTAGTGTACGAATAAATCATGCCAACATGCCAGTACAAACAATATGTGTTGACCCTGCAGGCCATCCCTGCAACTTCCCGCTAAATTGAGGTTTTTAAACTCAAAAGAGTAAAACCGTCAAACATAGATATTTTCAGTTCAAACATTTATTTTGTTAATGGCATACACATTGATTTTTGAAATCACTACATAGTATAAAACAAAGTCGCTTTCTCTGTCTGTCCCTATGTCCCTAAGTATACTGAAATCTTTAAAACTACGCAACTGATTTTGATGCGGGTTTTTTATTAGATAGATTGACTCTTGAGGAAGGTTTTAGTTTATAAAACTTTCCGATATTCCCACGGGAACAAAAGCTACGCGGGTGAAACCGCGGGCAGGTTGCTAGTGCTGTATATTTTAGAAACGATGATCGATTTTGATCTTTCTAATGGCGTTCAACTCAATTTTTTTAAATCTGAAATATTATTGTAGCTAAATAATAAATAGATTGAAAAATTTTGAGGCAAATGAAACAAACTTTTTTTTTCAAAATCTTTCGTCATTGATACAAACAAAATTATCCATTTTGATCAAATTAATAGTATTTGACGCAGTTTTCAAATAAGAAAAACTGATAAGATTTTTAAATCAATCAGTGTAATTGTCTGAAAGTTATTTCAAAAATATCAAGTAAGTTTGCTAAAATTTTAATATTTGAAAAGCTGTAACTTTTGAAAATTAGGTTCGATTTTGATTTTTTAAACAGCATTCGACGTAGTTTTTTTAATACCAAAATATCGTAGAATACCAAAAAATAATTGGTTGAAAAATTTCGAAGTTATGTCGAAAAAAACTTTCTTTATGTAAAATTTTCGTCAACGATTACTCCCAAACGGATAAACCAATTTTGATGCAATTTATGCATTAGATGTAGTTATTTGAAGAAAAGAGCTGATTAGTTTTTGTACTTAATCGGTACATTGATCTAGAAGTTATGTTAAAAAAATACTGTTTCGACAAAAAAAAAATTTAAGGATTTTTCAAAATTTCTCAAAATCTCCTGGGCCGACTTGGTTCAAATTTTCAGGAAGTCTAAGTTGAGTGGAATCCAATCGAATGCCATCAAACCGTATTTCAATCGGTCAAGCCGTTCAAAAGTTATGTTTACATACACACATACACACACATACATACATACATACATACATACTTACATACATATATGCATACATACAGACATACTGACGCCATTGCGAAAATAGTCGGAAAAGGTTCCTAGGACCTCAAAACGTGGAGATCTGGTAAAATTCGATTTTCGAAAATCGGGACAAAATCAGTCACTTCCTTATCTACGTACTACGTAGCGGGAAGTTAAAAACAGTTCTACTAACATTAAATAAATATGAAGTTTTCTATCAAATAAAGTTTATCTCAATTGAATAGATTTAACTTTTCCTGCTAATTTATATAAAGCACAGATAGACACTATAATTATGGCAGAGCTTCCGGAACCTTGGAACAGTATTCGTTCGGTGATTTAGAATATCTCAGTAAATCTACGACATGTTTGTAATTGATTACCGTTACCTATATTAAAGTATCGTGTAGACAATTTTTTTAAATGTTACCTAAAGTCTCTATTGAGACTTTTGGTCTTTCTTTGATTCTCTATTAGATTTCACGATTACATATTTAAACTGATACAAAAGAAACTGCAAAGATGACTCTAAATACCTTAAAATATTTTCATTAGCATTCCGGAATCGATGTAGATGTAAGAAGATCATGGATCAACACTACATGGCTCGTACGTCGCTACTGAAAAAGTAACCTATCAGTCGTTGTTAACTCATAGTCGTAGATCTACACAGAGACCTAGAATTACTGATACTACAAAAACATTTCAAAGAGACGTCAGCACGCCACTTTGAAAAAGCGATGAGACACCCAAACCCTCTGGTGAGAACCACGGCAGACTATGCGGCACCGCGGTCGCCGATGACAAACATAGAAGGCCACGTCACATCCTATCCGGATCTGACGATCCCATCACAATATACACTTCACAGTTCACACGCACACGCCAAAGTCGCCGCCGGCAGCGACTCGGCCCATTGTTTCGGCCCGCCAACACTCGAGAATCCGGTCAAGAGCCATTAGCGAGTCGAAATCCTGATGCCACTTACTCTCCCACCAATCGTCAAGATACTGCCCTAAGCTGAAGTTCGGTCTAACGGGAGAAACCCTTAGGGCGGGCTCTTAGCCCACTTAACTTAAATTCTGGCTGAGCACTTTGCTCGCCCCAAAAGCCCGGTTTCGCAGTAGCGGTCGTTTGTACCAACTGCTTAAGTTCATTTCGAAAAAAAATAAGTCATAGTCGTTATGGTTAGATGATAATAGAAAGAGATCGCAACATATCTCGCCAGCTGATAATTTCGTGAAACTTCGGTCGGTTTGGTTTGGTTTTCCTTTTATTCTTTTTCACATACGTATAACTGTACAGACTGAACACGTATTAAAATTTGGATTATTTGTAATTCGGCTGTATGTTTTTTTAATGTTTGCTACCCCATCCAGAACTCGGTCATTTATAAACCGATTTTGAAAATTTTTTTTGTGTTGTGTGGTTTTTATTTTGATGAAGATCAGATGCAGAGTTCCGGAGAAATAGGAAATGGGAAGTCGGTTCTTGATTATATTTTAACTTTTACCTGTTATTTCAGCTATTAAAACCTCATTCAAAAGCTATATCACAGATAAGTATTAATGACCAAAGAACGTTGCTCGTTACTTGTGGACAAGATAGTACGATATTCATGTACCGACTAGAATTGGGCACACCATTTAATCTAGAACGGCTTGGATTTATTGAAACTCCTAATAATATAGCTTATATGACTTGGAAACCTGATGAAGTGAGTAATACTTTTTTGTCACTAAATCTCTGTACCTGTAACAACAAAGAAATAATAGAATAATCTAGCAAAGTATTATGCATACTTAGGGAAATGAAAAAAAAATATAGTAAAGTACAATATACTATTATGTCAATTAGGTATTAGATATATCGCCGCGCCGCGCCGCTAACAACTTACATTTTAAATTGTCTCTCATGAGATCATAAATTTTATTTTTACTGTCTTTCAACACAAAGTAGCTACCCTAGGCATTAGACTGCCCCGTTAGTCGAGTTATTAGCGGACCTAGATACGAATCGAGGGGGCTCGGGTTCGATTCCCGATATTTCTGGGTTTGGGTGTTTATTATGTATGTACCAGTATTTATATACGTATTTCCATATATAAGTATCGTTGACAAACATGCCATAACACAAGCAAATAATTTGCTTACCTACTTTGGGGTTAGATCAATGTGCTGGATAAATGTCCAGCAATATTTATTATTTATTTATTTATGGCAGCGTTTAAGTCGCGTCTATTTTATGGGATGGGATAATAGCGTTTTTACTTTAAATTATTTTACCTATATGAACAATCTGTTAAAATTGAATGGTTATATTTATAAAGAAGGTGTTTTTTTTAACCCAAGGGCAATTTTACATAATATGATGCATTTTTGCACTACAAGTAGGCAGAGGGTACCGAGTGTCATAAATCACGATCTACTGCGTTTTAATTATAAATTTTGCGGTCCACGCATTACTAAGTGGTTTAGTACCTACTAGGTATCTTTACACAAACCAGCACGCTGCAATGACTGTATACAAACTCGCTGGTCATGGAAACTTTTTTCACCGCCTTTGAGCAGGATCCAATCAAACTGATCATGATAAATCAATCTAAGTAGTCCCACTGTTTGTTAATTTTTGTATCTGTTTTGTTAATCTTTTATCTAATATTCACAAAACTTGTCAATATTACTTTGCCTCTTTACATTACTGTCTACAAGTGAAGATGGAAATAAGAATATTTTCTGTGTGGTTATAAATACATTTTACTACAGGAAAGAGTACTACTTATGTGTGGGCAAGTTGGGTTTATTATGGAAGCTGTATTGCCGGAAGCCCAAGTGAGAAAGTATTCAGAAATCACAACATTTAAATTAGACTTCGTTTCCTATAAAGAAGTTCTTGTAAAGAAAAATTTGTAAGTAAACTTTCTGAATACGATTACCTACTGCAATGTTATTTTTTTCTAAGGCTTTTTAAAGTTATACTTCTTTTAGCGCGTTAGAGAAAAATTATGAGAGTAAATTTTTGCGATACGCGCGCACACCGTCACAAAAAACGACACCATGAAATCAGCTAGTCAACATTTTAGTTTTTCAAAAAAAAATTGTCCATTATTTTAATTATGCACCTACAAATAATTTATTTATGATATTTAAATGAAATTTATTGAACTAGACATTGCGTTATAATAAAACTGTCTTTCAATGTTGTAACGTGAACAACGTTGCAAATGCCCTTAGGGGGCGTGAAGTCGTTCGTTGCTTTCGTCATCGACAGGGCGCGCTAATTACGTCCGAGTTCTTCCTCCCCATATATATGTCGCAGTGAAATTGTCAATAGCCGTTAGATTATAATCTAGTAACAATACGTTTGGTTTTGGACCGGTTTATTTGGTACCTAACCCAATCTTTTTTATTCTGCATCCGGGAGCGTCGTATAGTCTGTCAATCGCAGATTTATAATTTTGGCGCCATCAACTAGGTACCTATTTAAGTTAAGGCACCAAAATAAATATTTGTTTAAATTTTCAATTTCAATTATTAAAATAAGTACAAGTCTTGACACAAGGTTCACGCCATTCTACATCTGACTAGAATGAAAATAAAATTAAACGATAAGCATAAAAACGAAACGACATTTGATAGTTTCAAAAACTAAACTATAATACAAATATTTTTTTAGATTTTCTATTTACTTAAAAAAAACTAAAAGTAATTGTCAACACAAATGTTTAGTACCATCCTATATTAGACAAAATGGAAATAAAATAACAAGTGTAAAAACTAAACGACAACCTTTTTTCTCATGTTGGTCCTGGGTTCCTTTGAAGAATAAGCCAACTGAGTTCTGCCAGGTAAGTCGTAAGAGACGACCGATTGGCTATGTGAGTCACTACCATCGCTTGTAGAGCTTGTAGAGTTCTCTCTCTGCATAGTCTCGCCCAGGTCTGGTACCACCGCCTTACCTATTCCTGCTGCAATAGCATCAGTGTTTTTAACTGTAGTGTTCCGGTTCGGAGGTAAAGGTAGCCAGTAAACGTATGCATGTGGCATATAACCTCGCCACAAGATAGCAACGCACCGTTAACATCTTTGGTGTCTGCTTGTTTGCTATCTTATGATTAAAAAAAACTTAATCTATTTATATTAAGCTATATAGGTCTCAAAAGCTATACCTAACCTCGATTCGATTGAACCTAAGCTAACCTCTACTTGAGGATACTCTCCTGACCGCCTCAGCTAGTGTCGGAACTCTGGGAGTCGACATATCGAATCACGTCCAGTTTCGCGATCATTTGGAAGGCAAGGCTAAACTAGCCTCCAAAAAGCTCGGTGTGCTCAGCAGAGTGAGACAGTACTTTTTGCCGGCGGAGACAGTACTTTTTGCCGGCCGAGACAGTACTTTTTGCTGGCCAAGACAGTACTTTTTTCAACTTTATAGGGCACAGATTCGGCCTCACATGATACTGTTCTCATCTCTGGACCAGAGCTCCCCAGTACCAGCTTCTTCCTCTTGATCGAATGGTTTGATACTACTAATATTAATATTCGAATACAAAAACAGTTGATCGCTAGTTTGCAAATTCGAATAAAACCGCTAGTTCATTCATTCGCTTTCTCACACAAAATTGATCTGTTTTGTCATACAATAAAGTTTATTTTTTATTGATGTTCGTAGTAATAATTTTATTAATAATTAATGGTTAGATTTGCGGACCGCTGGTTAGTCAGGGAACAAGCAAACAGTTTTCCTGATAGAAACATATAATCATCTCCTATATACGCTAAAAATGTTAATGGTGCATTGCTATTCATGTAGCAGGGTTAGAATGTTACATGCATATGTTTATCAGCTACCGTTTTTCAGATAAAAGTTGTTTATCAGGAAAAAATAACTAATAATTATAATAACTGCCTCGTAGTCTAGGAGATAACCTAAAGTTTTGTTAAGATATTATTTAAAAATTCAAAAATCTCAGTAGCAGCTTGGAGTCTGGCGGGTGGTGTGTTACCACTTCCGTGCGTCGGATAAGCACGTAAAGCCATCGGTCTTGGTTATTGCTAAAACAACAACAACAATATATATTCACGCCAGTCCCCTTATGAGGTAGGCAAAGAGAACGGATGCAATATTTCACGATACTTGCAGATTTCTCTTGCTTCCTGCACGTTCATTACTCTCTTCATACAAACATGCCGGTTGCGAAGACTTACCACCTTAAATAGTATCGGCTTTTATCTTTTTTCTTCAGAGTTTTGCTTGTTAGTCGCTTGCTTGAATTATCTTCATTGTTTATATGTTTTTTTTTGTACACTTACACAAAATATTTACAAAATACTTATTTATGTATAACTATGAAAAACATTCAAGCATGAACGTAAGTAAATACCTGAATAGTCTCGCAAACAACATTATTTATAAAGTACTAGTTTTTAGCCCCTTTAATACCCTCGTTTACCTCTTTGAGATAAAACTCAAAGTTTCCTTACATGCACGTTTATTTATTTGAATTAAAGAGCATAACTAATAAATTTGAAAAGATTTTTATTAATTTTTTTGAAGAAATTTAAAAAAAAAACCTTAAACTCGTATTCGTTAAATTGTGTTTAAAATATAAATACTAAGTTTGAAATAATTTCTACAATATTCTACAATAAACAATCCATTTTTCATACAAATATAAACGCTTTTTTAGCCTTTTAAAGAATAAAATTTATAAAATCTCTAAATATATGTATATTCGTAAATTGTGTTGAAGAACATTAGTACCAAATTTCAAGTTATCTTGACCATAAACGTTTACTTTTTCATATGAATTTTAACACCCACTTTTACTCCTTTTAAGGATGAAACACCGAACTTCATTACGCGCATGTTTCTTCAATTTGTCAATTTGATTGTTTGTTTAATTTGATATTTTAGAAAAATGGAATGTTTTTGGAAAAGTGGTTACAGTAGTTACTGGCAACGCTGCAAACATGAAGAAAGCGGTATCTGAGGACTTATGCAAACACCACCATCCCTGCGTAGCTCACACTATTAACTTAACAGTTAATGATGCAATATCCACAGATTTAGCGGCATTACTCACAAAATGTAGAAGCATAGTCACACATTTTAAAAAGAGCTCAGTTTCAACTTATAAATTAAAAGAAAAACAATCAGATCTTAACTTACCAAAACTAAAACTGAAACAAGATGACGCCACTAAATGGAATAGTGTCTATATTATGCTAGAAAGACTTGTCGAAGTAAAGCAGCCATTAACATTAGCACTAGCTGATTTAACTGACAGAGCGCCTAAAAATTTAACAGGTAGTGAATGGGCAACTATTAAAGACTGCCTGCAAACTTTAAAGTCATTCCTTGAATTGACACAAATTCTCTATGGCGAAAAATATATAACCATGTCCACCATAGTGCCTTTAATAAGAGGATTAAAATTTTCTATGAGAAATATTTTGCCTACAACGTTGATCGGCACTTCACTTCAGACTTCACTAATTGGAATGGTGGCACGCAGGCTTGGAAACCTGGAAGCAAACAAAATTGTAGCTAAAGCTACTTTTCTAGACCCACGATTTAAAAAAGCATGATTCGGACAAAATGACAACGCTAAAAATGCCCAACAATGAGTGACTGATGAACTTTCATACCTCATGAGCCTGAACCAAGCTCAGGGAACGGTGACGGAAATAAATACAAATAATAATCCTGATCGTGTCAACACCAGTCGTATTACTGGATCAACTTTATAGACACATTTTGATGAAAAAATTTCCCAAAATCATGAAGTTCAATCAACTACAACGTCCGCAATTATAATGATTAAGCAATATTTGGAGAGTAGCTTGATAAATAGAATATGAAGATCCTCTTATTTACTCGCGTGAGCATGCGAAAATTTTGCCGGGTCTATATACTCTTGCTTAAAAAATATTTAGCTATTCCAGCAACATCTGTTCCATCAGAAAGACTTTTTTCAAAAGTAGGTTACGTATTGAGCGATCGCCGTAACTGTCTAGGCTCCCAAAACTAGACCAAATTATGTTTCTCAATGGCAATATTTGATACAAGCAATGATATTTTTCATATTTGTTATTGTTTTTGCCAAAGAAAAATTATGTGATGTTCCTAAGTTTTATAATTCAGTATTCTTTGATACATATACGTCAATGCACATAAAACGTCATATGTTATGCTCACATTTTAAAATAAACCTATATGTGCTTAAAAACTTTTTATTGAATTGTATTTTGTTTTTAATATTGTTGTATGTTTTATTAAAATGGAGAAATTTTATTAACTTTTTTTTTAATTTAAATTGTTGCATGTTGCGTTTAAATTGTTGCGTTGCATATATTATTAGCTTTTAAAAACATATTCATTAAAATATTATAATTTCTTAAATTGAACGCAAATCGAAATTTTGTTGATTTGTATTTTCTACCTCGTTTTTTATCGTTTATAAAATGATGATATTTGAAAAATTAAACCGACTTTAAATATCATCCATTGCTCATAACTCAAGAACTACTGAACCGATTTTGTACTTGATTTTTCCCTAAATTGGAATATAATATAAAAAAATAAGTCAAAAAGAATTATCTCGATATGGCTTTTAGT
Organism: Apodemia mormo; assembly: GCA_036924255.1. Classification (NCBI taxonomy): domain Eukaryota; kingdom Metazoa; phylum Arthropoda; class Insecta; order Lepidoptera; family Riodinidae; genus Apodemia; species Apodemia mormo. The sequence goes on from JAUPFN010000008.1 coordinate 22,234,730, forward strand.
TTCCGAGAAATTGGTGGACAAACATACAAACATACCCATACTTATGAAATTTAGTACACGTGCTTGGCCTCCTAAATAAATCATCATACTTAAATATTATCCAATTCCAACAATAATATTACATGCACACCTGTGCATGTCAACATGTCATGTCAAACTTTTTTCGTCGGTTGATAACATGTTGTTCCTTATTTTCCAACATAAAACTTGATACAAACTTTTACTGGATTTCTATTTTTGCAAGCGTGTTAAAGATATGTAATAAAAAATATTAATCAACGGTCGAGCAAATTTTGTTTATTTTATTTTAATTTAGTAAACATTAATAAAACAAAGAACACATTATTACTGAGATTATTACTAAGAACACATTAATACTGGTGCCAACTCTGGAGCACACATTTTTAGCACAATCGGAGGGATGCCATCCGGCCCACTCGACTTGTGGATGTCCAAGGAAAGTAGTAGTAATAAATATTTATTGAATGGCATTTTTTTAATTGTTGACAAATATGTAATTTTATGTTAAATTGAGACTAAAAGAAAAAACACTTTGTTTACTCATATTTATAGCATACTCACTTTGTTAAAACAAAAATTGTATTTTATATTTTTAATACATGCTATTTCTTAACACAAATTTGTATTTTTTTTAATGTTATAATTTACCGTTACCTTCTTATGCACGTAACGCGTCAAAAATAATGGCGGGAACGGAAGAAGTTATCGCCATGATTGTTTATAGGTATATTTTCTCTCACGCTTACATATTTAGTTTATTAGTCCCTTGTACAAGCTAGATAAAATTGGCTTTACAATCAAAATAGGTTCTTATTCGCACGCAATACCAACTACAAATTAATATTCGAATGCAAACTAATAATGTTTGTTAAGTTCGATGGTTTGATGATTCAATTTGCCACACGAAGTTGGATATTATCTCTCAGAACATAGAGTTTACTTGTAGATAAGGTTACGGATATTCGAATACATAAACTAGTACATAATAGTAATGAAAATGAATCGAAAGGAATGAGACGTAGCAATACATATACGTATTTACTTTTCGCTTTTTCTTTAAATTCGAACGAGTTGTAAGGTTACCTATTCGAACAATTTGAATGACTGCTACAATCGAATTATTCAAAATTCAAATAACGTTATTCTCAATTGCTCATCTTTACTACAACCAGTGTTGCCAGGTTCACTGTAATTACAGTAGATTTGCTGTAATTTAGTTGCTTTTTTCCGTTACTTAACTGTATACTGTATTAAAAAATACAGTATGTAGTAAAAACGATACATCCTATGTATTAATTTACTTTTTGGATATATCTGTCAAGTGTCTATAGTCCGTAAAATATAGCTTGATACCTGTGAGTCACAGGGCATGATCATGTGTCACAGGCTGTGACACATGATCATGCCCATCAATTAATGTTCAATTAATTTTCTATTTTTTGAATGACATTCATTCAGACACAAATGTCATACTTCATGGGACGCAAGACGCGAATAGTGCCGTTCGCGTATCTGATTTAACCACAGACTAAAAATGATCGAATACAGAAATAAAAATTATCGATTTAAATGTGCACGATTTTAATAAGTAACTCTTCCTTATAATAAATTTGTTATATTTATTCATTTGTTATGTATTTAGGATGAATTTTAAATCACTTTCCAAATAATAATCTAAACAATTAAGTTGCTTATATTATTATTTGGAAAGTTATTTACAATTCACCTTAACAAAAGTTGCTTATAAATAAAGAACATAACATTGCGAATAAACATCAGTGCTAAATCTGTGTGGTTCTTGCTTCATTTCTTTAAAATAATATTATGTGATATACGCATGTACTTCTTTAAAAAAAAATTGAAGAAGAAGAAAAAATTATGATCAAAACGAACCATCTCTGAGTGAAACGGATAGTAATTAATAATAATTTTATTAAAAATATATAATTTGATTACATAATAGTGTATTTTACTTTTATTTACTGCAAAAGCTCTGTATTTAACTTTGTGATTTACTGTATTTTGTATCAAACTACTGTATTTTTATATCAAGAATACTGTAAATTTACAAATCTGGCCTGGCAGCACTGACTACAACTGACATTGACATGTTTATATTTTTGTCTTTTGATCTCAAACATCTCCAGTACATACATATTGTAGTCTTTGGATTCTGTCAAGTGTCAGAGAATAGGTTACCTCGCGTCCGGTAAACTGAATTACTTTTAATACTTATACAGTCGTAAATTTACATATTTTGGTTCTGTTTTTTTTTGTTTTAATATGTATATTGTATTTATGTATTAAAATTCTTATTGGTAAGTGTATTATATTACTTATATTAAATCTCTAATTTAGCTATGGAGGGCAACGAGATCCCTCCAGAGCCTCCCGATAAAAACAATCCTCCAGATCTATTTGAATATTCCCCCGTCATAACAGCCACTTTAGAATAATTTAATGAGATTGAAAACTCGCGCAAGCGATCGAAACCAAATTATCTGAGTGTTGAAGATACTTGTGACGGCCCACCCTCAAAATTTCCAAAACAAAATGTTGCCAGAGCTAACTATCTACCCTCAGATAAAGCTCCTTTTTGGTACACGTTTCTCGAGTTGAATCGCACCCTAATAGTGGCATCATTCTTCATCCTCTTAAGTTTGGTCAATTTCTATATGATTCAAAAATACCTAACATACTACCCAATGGAATAAAACGAGTCGGTCGCAATAAAGTCTCGGTTGAGTTTAAAACTCACCAAGATGCCAATAATTTTATTTTAAATCCACTTCTCCCTCAAAATGGATTCATAGCATGTTCGGGCATTATATCACGGCAGATGTAAGGGTAGGTCGCGAAACCCTTGACGGTTGACGTCTTATGCGGTGACAGCTTCACTGCGACGCAACAGAAGCGCCCTCGCAATCCTCCACGGCGGCGGTACTGTACGCGGATCGGTCGGCGGCGGCTACTTTACCCAACCAACGAAGACAGACATCGCGGCAAGCACCAGCACAGCGTAACCTAAAGGTGAGTGACCTTTTCCTTGCATTTTGCCGTGATATAATGGTAATAAAATATATAACCCGAAAACCAGGACCAGCCATCCCAGCCTAGGTTTAGGCCACAACATAGCATCTATTCCGACATATAACATATCCCGCATAGGCCTAGTTCACGAAATTCCTTCAGACTGGTCCCCGGAGACAGTAATGGAAACCATTCAGGTGCCATCTGGATGTGGAAAAAATTATAAAAGTTCGTAGAATAAACAAAAAAGTTATCGTAAACGGCTCCCCAGAATGGCATCCAACCCAATTAGTTGCCCTTACATTTGACGGACAGACTCTCCCCGACCATGTGTACTGTTGTTACTCATACTTAAAAGTGGAGATATATAGGTTCCCAACCATACAATGCTTTAACTGCTGTCGGTTTGGGCACACCAAAACTCAATGTCGTTCCAAATCTAGATGCTATATATGCAGTCAAAATCATTGCAGCGAAACCTGCTCTACCGAGTTAGCTGAAGCAGTATGTTTATTTTGTTCAGGAAATCATTATGCCACCAGTAAAAATTGTCCCGAATATATTAGACAAACTGAAATTAAACATATAATGGCTGACCGTAATATCTCATATCAAGAAGCTTCCAGACATCCAGGCCCGCCCCTCTTCTCCTCCTGGATATGACCGAACTGCTCATAACTTAATAATTAACGAATATCAAATTGAAAATCCGGCAGATGGTTGTGCTTTGCAGAATCCATCTGAAAATTCTACAAGAAAACAGACCCCCCAACACAATAGAGCTGATTTTAAGTCTACTTTTAGACTTAATAATTAACAAAAATTTCACCCTACCTGACCACGTTGCCTCTAGATTATTCGCTCTTAAAAATCTCAATAATGGCGGTCCCATTAACGATTCTTCAATGGAATGCTAGAAGCATTCCAAATAAAAAACCAGATATCTTACACTTAATTAATAAATTTCACCCCTCTCTCTTTACAATAACAGAATCCTGGTTAAAACCTCAGCAACATTTCTTTGTCAACGGCTTCTCCTCTTATCGCGATGATAGAGCTGATGGCCACGGAGGAGCATTAATATTATTTGACAATAGATGTTCTTCATCTCCCCTCTCGATACCCCTCTATAATAGAGAAGATATGAATATCGTTGGAATAAAAATGGAAGGTATAAACATCATATGCATATACGTTCCCCATCCTACCCCATTATCAATAAATTCCCTAAGAAATATTTTTATCGCCATCCCTCCGCCGTTCTTAATCCTAGGAGGTTTTAATATTCATAACGTTTTATGGGGCTCTGATGAAAGTGACAGATGTGGCGCTATCCTGGCCGAAATACTAGATGATCTAAATATTTGTATTTTAAATGATGGCTCCCCAACTCGCCTATCTCCTCCCAGTCAAAGAAAGAGCTGTGTAGATTTGTCTCTTGCTTCTGTTGATTTAGCTTCCTTACTCCAATGGAAACGGCTGGATTTTTCTTTTGGGAGTGATCACTACCCGATATGCATTACATATCCAACTAAATGTATGCCTCGACGTGATCCTATTCCTCTCCTAATATATAGACTTTCTTCCGCGGATTGGGAAAAATATAAAGACAGTATAAATGAAAAATTAAGTTCTTTACCAGAAGTAAATTACGAGAACTTACAATACTGCTATTCATCATTTACCGATATTATCAAAGAAAGTGCCGATTCCAGTATTCCCTTAAAGAATGCAGTCAAAAGAAAGCAATCATCCCCACCTTGGTGGGATAAAGAATGTACGGAAATGATGAAGGCTCGAGAAGCGGCGGAAAAGAAATATAATAATTGCATGTCACTAGAAAATTTTTTGAATTTCCGGAAAGTTATGGCAATTTCTAAACGCTTATTTAAAAAGAAAAAACGATCGAGTTGGCATAGCTTTTGTTCGTCAATTTCCCCATTTACCAGCCCTAGCTTTGTCTGGCAACAAGTAAATAGATTTAGGCGCGGTTGTACATTTCAAAATCGCCCCCCAATTCCACGTGATATAGCCGTGAACTTCTTTTGTAAGATAGCCCCCCCCCCCCCCCCCTACGTGCCGAATATTGAAGAACTTCCAAATATTAGTCAAGATCTTCCTCTTCACCACCTAGATGCTCCATTCTCTATAAGGGAACTATCGGTTGTCCTTAGTCATGTCAAGGATTCCGCTCCAGGAATTGATGGCTTCCCATATTCATTTCTGGCTAAAGCTGGACTTCCTTGCCAAAACTACTTTCTCCATCTCGTCAACAACTTTTATAATATTGGTTTTGTCCCAGATGAGTGGAAAACTCAAATTGTACTGCCTCTACTAAAGCCAAATAAGACTCCTGATAATGTAAATAATTATAGACCCATTGCCTTATCTTCCTCATTTTGTAAAATTTTTGAACATTTAATAAAAAACAGATTAGAATGGTTCGTAGAACATAACTGTCTGTTAAGCAAATCTCAATTTGGTTTTCGTAAAGGCAGTAGCACCCTAGATAGTCTCGGAATTTTCACATCAGATATTAAAATTGCCTTCTCTCAAAACAAATCAATAGTGGCAACATTTTTAGATATTTCTGCAGCTTATGACAATGTCCTTCTTTCGATGCTCAGGTATAAATTACAACAGCTGAACATCCCCGTTAAGATGACACAAGTCATATGCAACTTACTAATGTGCCGATCTATCAAATTACATGTCCCAGGAGAAAAATTTGATAAAAGAGTCATATGGAGAGGCCTCCCTCAAGGTTCTGTTCTAAGTCCTATCCTGTACAATATTTATTTTTACAACATCCATCTTCCTCTTAACTCTAATTGCCAAATCTTACAATATGCTGACGATCTCCTACTATACGTTTAAAAATTCGTCCATTACCGACGCAGCTCGATCTCTTCAGGTCTCTTAGACTCGTTGATATCGTGGCTGCACAATAACGGCTTAAGGTTATCTGCTGCTAAAAGTAGTGTAGTAGTCTTTTCTAGGAAAAAACGTATACCGGTCATTGATCTAGAAATAGATGGAGAAGCTATTTTAGTTAAAAATCATGTAAAATTCCTAGGAGTAATCCTAGACTCTAAACTTATTGGTATACCTCATTTAAATAATTCGATACATAAATGTGACCGAAATATTAATATCCGTGCTCTTTCAGGCGTTTCTTGGGGAGCCCATCCTTTTTCACAGAAGCTGCTTTATAACGCGTTAATTAGGAGTCATCTAGATTACGGTTCCTTCTTACTAGAACCTTGCAACAAAGCTGCTTTTAATTAACTTAACACTATTCAAGCGAAAGCTTTACGTATTATAATAGGAGCGATGAAATCTACCCCGATTAACGCTCTCCAAGTAGAATGTGGGGAACAACCCCTCCCTATTCGCCGTCAATATTTAGCGGATCGTTTTCTAGCTAAAATTAGTATCCGTAAGAACCATCCCCTATTTTGGAAACTTAAAACGTTAGAAATTTTGTGCCGATCTGGTAATTATTGGCGCAATAAAAACCTCCCTCAGTTTATCCATAGTTTTCGAAAATTCCAATCTATAGAAATGGAAGCCCGAATTATAAGACGTAATAAACTGCCTCTATTTTCCTACTCATTAAATACAATATTATTTGTCCCTAACATAATATTAAATATAGGCATACCGAAGGATTCTGAATGTGCCAATGTGTTATTCCTCGAAATAGTCCAAGCTCGGTGGCCATCTTGCCACCTTTTTTTTACCGATGCTTCTAAAATGACAGAAAATGGATTAACAGGAATCTCCGTGTACTACCAGAATTCCAAATTAGCCTTGACTTTACAATACCGCACTAAATCTTCTGTATTCACTGGCGAGTGCACTGCTATCCTGCTACTGCTGCATGAGTCATAACATTGAAAACTCAGTTATTTTCTCAGATTCCAAGAGTTGTTTAGATTCTCTTTTATCAAATCCATTTCATGATAAATTGCATAGTTCAATCATTTTAGATGTTAAGGAAATTTTACTTAAATGTCAACAAAAAAATATGAATATCACTTTTGTTTGGATTCCGGGACATGTAGGAATAAAAGGCAACGAGTGTGCCGATTCTTTAGCAAAATCTGCTACAAGTAGCCAAGCAGTCAGAAAACACTTCTATTATCAATGTTATGATGTTGCAAACATACCAAAAAAGGAGGCTTATCTAAACTGGCAGAGTCAATGGGAGATCACTCGCCAACGTAAAGGAATATTTTATGCTTCAATCCAACCAGATATTCCTGTCAAGCCTTGGTTTTGTAAACATAAACTTGTTCCCAAAAAGCTTGTTTCCACTCTTTGTAGAAATCGCCTTGGCCATTGCTGTACGCTTGTATTTCTTAATAAACTAAGAATAAGAGATTCGTCTTTATGCGAATGTGGTATGGAAGAAGGTGACCTGAACCACATTTTCTTTAACTGTCCATTAAATAAATTCTTTCCTTTGTATCCTCAACTTGCATATCATCAAATTCCCCTACCTGTAAATATTAATTATCTGTTGTCCTTAATGGGAAAACCACTTATATTGTTTTTAATCCTAAAGTTTATGGATAAAAATAATATCAAGTTTTAGCCATATCAATATCCATTAATTTATTGCCTACTAACAAATGTTTGTTTCTATTTTATTTTTTATTTTATGTGATGTATTTTATTTTATTTTATTTTTTTCTCTTCTGTACTTCTCATTGTATTACTACCTATATATTAGCGACGCTTTTAAACACTACCAAAATTAACAATAATACTCTTTTCGCGCGTTTTTTGTTATATGGCAATTCAAAGAGTATACAATACTACATAAGATAATACTACGTAATAATACGTGGCAATTAAACATGAAACTGGCAGAATGTTGCGTAAAGCGACTGTTAGCCAAACTCAAAAGAAGAAGAAGAAGAAGATTGTAGTCTTTGATCTCAAATCTCAATTCTCAAATTTTACTCAACAAAACTCAAGAAATATATAAAATGCTTGCAAATTTTGCTGTAAATAATGATATTAAAATTTAATTTTGTTTTCTAATGTAAATATTTATGATATCTATTTTATTTCTTGTAATTATAATTATTATATTGTAATATATTATATTGCAATATAATATATTATATATATTACATATATTATATTGTAATATTATCTATAACTTTACACTTCTTTTTTTTTTTTTTTTTTTTAAATAATTTTTGTTAAATTTGTAAATTTATTACCTATAAATCGTAAAGTGTACTCTTTTGAATGATACAAAATTTTTCTCGTCACGGTTTGATTATAAAATATTGTATAAGTTTCTCGGTCTGATTGTTACTGGCAACATGTATTCATATACTTTGCCATCAAGAAAGGAAAAAAAAAAATTTTACTCAACAAAACTCAAGAAATATATAAAATGCTTGCAAATTTTGCTGTAAATAATGATATTAAAATTTAATTTTGTTTTCTAATGTAAATATTTATGATATCTATTTTATTTCTTGTAATTATAATTATTATATTGTAATATATTATATTGCAATATAATATATTATTATATATATTACATATATTATATTGTAATATTATCTATAACTTTACACTTCTTTTTTTTTTTTTTTTTTTTTTAAATAATTTTTGTTAAATTTGTAAATTTATTACCTATAAATCGTAAAGTGTACTCTTTTGAATGATACAAAATTTTTCTCGTCACGGTTTGATTATAAAATATTGTATAAGTTTCTCGGTCTTAACGCCCATGCCAAAAAGAAAAAAAAAAAAAAAAAAAAAAAGTTTCTCGGTCTGTTTGTTACTGGCAACATGTATTCATATACTTTGCCATCAAGAAAGGAAAAAAAAAAAATTCTCAAATTCCATTTTAGTTATTATTATCAAAAAGTAAATTATTACATATTATTATATAGCACTACGTTTGAACTTGCAGTAATAAAAAAATGTACACAATTATTATATTTAAAGTAATCACTAATCAGTGTCCTCACTTTGAAGAATGTGTTGAAGTTTGTTAACGAGTTGCATTGCAGTTGCATGTTTCGTTAGCGATGGCTAAGAAAAGTTACGTTTACTCAAATGCCGAATATTATGAAATGGTTCGCTTGTACATTTTAGCGGAAGGTAATACAAGCGCAGCCTGTAGAATGTATGCTGAGCCTCGACACATAAACTCACTTCGAGTTTCTGGGATAGTGAATCCTCGAGTTCCGAATCCAAAGACAATACAATTAACAGTGCAACGACTAAAAGACTATGGACAATTCCGTGCTCCTTCGTACGACAAGGGCTCAGGTCCTAAGTACAGCACTGCTTTGGAAGAACGTGTTCTTGAATATTTCGAAGCAGATCCTAGGCGAAGTACAAAGACTGCCGCGAGGCACTTCGGTCTAAACCATAATTATGTGTTCAGACTCCTCAAGAAGAATGGCTTACAATCTTATCAATATCTCCATGATAAAAGCAATATTGTGCCCTGTAACATTGACGAACAAGCACGGATGAAGTTTTGCTCATGGCTTATCGAGCATGCTGATGCTAACATCTTATGGACTGATGATTGCACATTTGCATGCGGTGAACCCGAAAACACACACAATAATCATTGGTGGGGTTATAACAATCCTGATTTTATTGCTGAAGAATCTGGTCAGATACATTTCAGTGTAAATTTATGGGCAGGTATTATTAATGACAAAATAATTGGACCAGTGTTCATAGAAGGTAATTTAACTGGTGGAATGTACCGTGCAATGTTGAAGGGGGCTGTTTCACATTTATTGGAGAGAGTACCTCTTGCATATTATCGAGGTCTTTTTTACCAGCACAATGGTGATGCAGTTCACTGTGAAAGATCAGTGTCTGAATATTTAAACAGTGAATTTGGTGAAAATTGGATTGGACGTGATGGCCCTATACCGTGGCCTGCTAAAAGTCCTGATTTGTCACCAATAAACTTTTATTTATGGCCAGAAATAAAAAAACGTGTGTATCGTAAGGAAAGCCAAAATGCTATACAATTAAAAAGAAAAATTAAAAAAGCATTTAAGGAAGTGAAACTTCAAAAAAATACTTTACTTGCTTTAAAACACAGCTTGCAAAGAAGAGCTCGCTTGTGTATTGAAAACAATGGGCAAAAGATTAAATAATTATCAAATTACTCATAAGTCTAAACGAAAAGGTAAGCAAATCAGTTTGCCGATTCCAGTTGTCAAGAAAGTAGTATTTTATCGATTGGATATTTTGCATCTTACAATTCACAAGCTTGAAAGCAACCTGCTTGTGGTTGAGAGATTACACTAGAAACGGGCCACACAAATTTTGGGTTGAAGGGGGAGGGAAGGGAAGGGTCGGGGTCTACTCCCCCCCCCCTCCCCAGTAACACTTCCACCCTACAGAAATGTTTATAAAAAATGTTATAGGCCAAAAACTACAAAAGCCAAACCTAAACTCAAAATGTATGCAAGTACTTAATACACTTCAAATATCTATACTAAATTACTTTGCACTATTTTAGGAGATGTTTGTAATAAGTCTATTTTGTCTAACTTAAAATCATAAAGAAATATGGCACTTCATAAATATATAACATATTGTAGGAAATTATAAAAATTATTTCTTAACAACATATTTCTTCATAAGTTCATGACATTTTTTATTTTCATAATTGCAATAAAATTATACCTATTTCTATAACAAGTCTCGTAGGAGCATATTAACAGAATCCCGCTGAACGGGGCTCCTTTTTCTGGCTGTGTGGCCTAAAGAGAACCTACTAACCTACTCCAGCTATAGAGCATTGAGTGATTTTTTTTTCTAAGTGGTGATAATATACTATGTAACTTTTTGAACAATTATATATATAATCTTTAGTTCTAACCTAACCTACACCGGTAGTTTACGTACGTAAAAACAAGGCATTTCCGTATGACGGGGGAGTAGTATTATTTGAAAGGGGACCCACCATTCAAAAATGCAAAAATTGTGTGACCTGTTTCTAATGCCAACCCATGGTTGACATATATTTAACTAGCTGTGCCTGTGACTTTATCTGTGTGGAATTTTTTTTTAAAATATAATTAGCCTTAGTTAGTTTACTCCATATTACATCAGATATCTGCTAGTGAAAGTCCCGTCACAATCGGTCCAGCAGTTTCGGCGATTTACTGGAACTAACAGACAGAGACAAACAAAATTGGCAATTGACACAGACATATACTTCCATATGCATTTAGTAAATAGCGGTTATTTTAATATTACAGACTGACACTCCAATTTTATTTATTTGTATAGATTGACGGGTCTTACATAAGTTGTTGTAATCTAAAAAATGCGATTTTTGTTTTACATATGAAAATGGCTCCACTTTTATAGATCTTTTAATAATACAAAAAAAATGAAATTTCTATTAGAAAAATCCATCTTCTAATGAAAATTTCGTTTTTATTCTTCATGCTATAGATTTATAAATGTGGAGTCATTTGCATAGATAAAACAAAAATCGCATTTTTTAAGTTATGACAACTTATGTAGGACCCGTCAATATATTTAATAACTAATGTTAGGGACTTGACACACTAAGGTCTTTTTTAAAAATCATTAGTGTGCTTATGTTGGTACAATTTTATTATAAAAAGTGCAGCTGAAACTATTAGTTTTACACACTTTCTTTCTTTCACTAGTCCATATAAATAATTTGTAATAGTAATTTTTTTATACACAAAAATGAGTATTTAAAATTTGATTTAATTTCAAATAAACTCTTTTTTTTTAAATTGAGCAAACTACCAGATGGCTCTCCTGATGAACCATCTGGTATGGCGGAGGAGCTGTGCGGAGTAAACGAAGTCCGCGCGGACGAAGTCACGGGCAACAGCTAGTATAGACATAAATTGGTTTTCATTAGTACACCTCGGTAATTACGTGGCTTGTCTCTGGTAATTAAACGATCAATGTCTTAAATACCTAGGTATTCTATCAGTTAGGTACTTTTGGATAAGAATAAATTAAATAGGTGACTCAGTTTATTTATTCTCCGTTCTGTTCTCAATTTGCAAATATATATTTTTATAAATATTCCTGCTCAGCCCTTTTCTTATATGGTCAGGCAGAGTCGAAAAGGAATATTAAGGGGAGGTGGTTCAGGTATTCCTGAAAAATACATTTTTTCTTATGCATTTTTGAAATAGTAAACATTAAAATTGTAATCTAATAAATTTTACTGATATTGTTGAGGCTATATTGTAGGGAATATAACCGATGGAAACATGATTTGATAAAGTTGGCTCGATAAAATAAATTCACGAAGTTACCTCTTTTCGGGTCATTTTATCTACTATTTTCGGTTCTATTTTTAAAACAACTGATTTAATATTATGATTTATTTACCAAAATAAAGTTCACATGTAACTGGAGGTCTTTCATCCAATCGTTTTTTTTTAGTAAATCTATTAATTTTTTAATCGATTATTTAAGTGATTTTTGATCCGCGGGGCGTCCGCATTGTCCCGCGGGATGTTACTGAGGTAAGACCTGTGCCAATTTTTTGCGCGCCCGTCAATTTAGTTGGGCCAAAAAATATTTGCATATAATAATAATTTTCATTGATAGAACCAATAATATAAGTAAGTTAAGCTAACCATTATCTATATAATATTTATTAATTAGTAGTTACCATTATTAAAGTTTTTTTGTGTAAACATTCAATATAAAATATGATAAGTTTTATTTCATTCGTATTTTTAATATTAGGAAGGATTCAATATCCTTACTTACTGACCAGTCTGGACAAATTTTCATGCAATTTAGTATGGAAATAGTTGAAGATCCGAGGTCAAACATAGGTTAATTTTTTTTCAACAATCAACTCCTAAGGGACGAAATTAGGGTGTATGAAATTTATATAAAAAGCTATATCGACGACATGTTAATCTACTCGCGGGCGAAGCTGCGCGGGTCAGCTAGTTAAGATACATATTTTTTTATATCAAGATAGCAAACAAGCAAATGGGTCTCCTGATAGAAAGAGTCAACCATCGCCTATAAACACCAAAGATGTTAATGATGCGTTGCTTTCTTGTGGCGAGGTCTAATGCCACATGCAAAAGTTTACTGACTACCTTACCCTCCAAACCGGAACACGACGACGACAAGCACTGACGCTATTGCGACAGGAATAGGTAAGGCGGTGGTACCTGACCCGGGTGAGACAATGCAGAACTCAATGCAGTGACTCGCATAGCCAATCGGTCGCCTTTTACGACCTGCCTGGCAGAACGGCAGTTGGTCTATTCTTCAAAGGAGCCCGGAACCAACACGGGGAAATATTTTCTGCATAATTTATTATGTGACCGCACACGCAGGTATAATATATATGACGTCACCAAAATATGTCGAGATTGAGTTGTATTATGAGAAGAGACAACCATCGCCAAATATCTGTATATTTTAGCATATTAATATATATAATTTGACCGCAGGCCCAGTGAGGGTAAAATTTATATTATAGTGTAGCTCCCGTGTGTGATACCTTGCTATATTGTTATATATATCTCGGTATATATATATTGTTATATATATCTCGGTATATATAAGGACTTTATAATCAGTTTCTACTACCTAGTCACAGTACATTCGTAGACCAGTATGGAAACTGAACAAACTCTCGAAACGGTACACTCATACAAATATTCTATGCAAGAGGTATGCCCATTAGAGACATATCAATTCAAAAAGAAAATGAATAACACCCCAGGTCCCCCTAATACTAACTCTGATAATTCAATGCCGACACAAAGCACACGCCAATTACATTTAGATGAGTTTTTAAAAAAATTTGAAACTAGTTAAAACTAATCAGCGCTACGTGACAAACGTTACACGCGTATTCAGCTCAAAATAAATAATTTCAATTATTTTTTGTTTTAAATAAATCATCATCATCATCAGCCTTAATTCGCCTATTGCTGAACATAGGCATCCTTCATTGAACGTCGAGACGACCGATCTCTTGCCACCGCATCTAACACGAACCGGCCATCACAACGAGATCGTCTTCCCGCCTGGGCCCCAAGTCTGCTAATTAACAATTGGCTCAATAGCATCTCGATTGGGTCGTGTTTGAATAATTTGACACATTTCGTATTCTGTTAATTATTTAAGACCAATTGCGTTTCATTGACACACCATCCAAATACGATTCAATCGCTATTGAAAAATTCGCTATTCTGCTCCATTTGTCCCTCGATCGCGCACTAAACGGTAGTCTGCTCGGTATTTGACGTATGTTTGACATTTATTTCAATTGCCTCTCAGTGACAATCTTACTATTCAACAACAATAGCTTTTTTAAAACTGTTTCTTTGAATTTTCTTGAAATTATTAGCAAAATACATGGGAGAATGTAATGTGCAATTAGAAACAATTGAATTAACATAAGATATATACAAAAAAACCTCAGCCAAGTAAAATTAGACAAAACCGGCCCCGAAATAGACATTTCTAGAGGTATAAGACAAGGAGACCCGTTATCGCCCACATTATTTATAACTGTGCTGCAAGTCATCATGAAACAACTTAAGTGGTCAAATAAAGGCATAAATATTAAAGGAAGCTACCTTAGCAACTTAGGTAAACAAACATCTTTTTCAAAATCCAGACACTGAGACGAATTGAAGAGAAGATAAGTTCTTGTTTTGGCATAACAAAGAGGTCTTGAAATATGATTTACCCTTAACAATAAAAAAGAAAGTCTGACTCGTGTATCTTACCTTGCCTCTCACATGCAAGCCAAATGTGAATGTATAATAATTACACGGTAAGAAAAATTGTAACATGTCAGAGAGCCATGGAGAGAAGTATTTGAAATTAAGAGACAAAAAACGACATAGTGAAATAAGAAAAAAGACAAATATTATGGATGCTTTGACCCACTGTAAGAAATTAAAATGGAAATGGGCTGGCCACGTAACATGTCAAAATAAAGAGAGATGGGCTAGAAAAATCATTACATGGGCTGCCCCCCTCCCGCCCTCCCTATTCAAGACAGAGTAAAGTGGAGAGAGATGGAGAAGGTCTATATTTGTCGAGAGGTCCTTAATAATTAGAAGAATTTTAAAAACTATTGAAAAATAAATTCTTTAAAATGCAGTAAAATAAATAAACAACAATGTATCTTCCTATAAAAAAAATGTACTCTATTAATGTTACGGAATTAAAAATGGCTTATTATTATTATTGTTATTATTCTTATAGGAGTCCGTAAATACCAAGCCTATGTTGGTTTATTTTGGTCTCTGGTGCAGATTTTAGCTCGATAGCATGATAGGTAAATCTTCTGTCGGAATAAGTATTACCACGCTAGTTCCTTTGCAGACTGCAGAATAATTCACACACACACACACACACATTCATGCAAGATCCCTAATGTGGAAAGCAAAGAGAAGGTCGATAAAATTTTCGGTTCACCACAATTCACCAGTTCGCCTGTTAGCAACTAGCAAGATAAATGGTGATCCTCATTGCTGTTTTTTTATAAACCTAATAACGGAGTATCGCCTCTTCCGAAACACGGTGGTGCTACCACATCACCAACAGACTCCGAGCTACCAAAAATATCTCATTTACACTAATTTTGCCTGACCCGAGAAAAGGACCCAAGATATAAGCTAAATAGGTTAATCCCAAAACTACGGTGTAGTTGTTAAATTGTGAATTTATGTAAATGCTTTTCACAATCTTGTAGTAGGATTTTGGGAAAGTTTCCCACTTGGAAAAGAACTTCCAGAGCAAACAATTCCAAAATTCAATTAAAATCTTGCACAATGGTGTGAATATGGGATATTAGCAAGTTAGTATTTATACTCGGATCAAAAAACAAAATCATACCCTATCTATTCTGATAACTTTGCCACTCAGAAGATATTCTGAACAGATTTTGTTGTGTTGATTTTCCGTTTCAGATACCTAATATTATACTTATTACTTAAGATGAAATATAATGATCACCAAAAAAAAAATTGTAACCATAAAATGCCTCACCAAAAAAATTAAATCTGTACCAAAAATAAGATACCTTAAATAACATCTATCTAGCTATTTAAGTCATGCCTGCGCTTCAAAATGTATTCAATACCCAAAATTAGTAAACAATCATCAAATAATAAGCAAATTTTTGTGTTATTACTACCCGGTACCCAAATATATCACTACTTTTGATTTAAAATGTACTACCTGTCTGTTTAAAACGTGATTTCATGATTTTTGAAGACTGATTCTTCATTATGACTTTAAAATAATTATAATTAAACGAAGAGGACTGAGTATTAAAGTTTTTGAAGATTGATCCTTTATTAAGATTTTAAAATTACAAGAAAAGACTTCCTTATTAAGGCGATAAGTAATGCCAAACTACGAATAGACACCTCTTTGAAAGCCTACTCCTGCTAACCGGTTGGTCCAATAATTTAAAAAAAATATGCATTATGCGTATAATATAATTAAGTTTAAATTTTAAGTTCGTTTTTTTAAATTTTATTGTTATTTTTGACGGAAAAAAATCGAATATCTTTCTTATTTTTACGCAAAAATTTGCCTATAACTTCCAAACTACTGTAACGATTTTGATGATTTTTTCTTTTTATTACAGACAATTTATTGCTTTATAAAATTTAAGTTCAAAATTTTACAAAATCATTATAGTGTGCTATTAAATCAATAAAAACCTTATTATTTAATTCGCGGATAGCGCTCGCGTCGAAAGTCAGTCTCCCGTTAGCGTTCATACGGGGAGGCTGTGTCGCATGTTAGCGTGCTCAGCTCTCCATATTCGAGTCAAAGAGTAATAGTACAGATAGAACGTTTGGCACAATAGTAAGGTTGTGCCGTTTGGAAATTGAACATTTCGTTTACGCTTGGATGTTTTTTTATAGTAGATAATGAGCTTGGACCGAGAAGGCTGTTTTTTTACAGATGTTGTTCTTATGATATAGACAAGGAATAAGAAAGGATTTTTTTAAATTCATCCCCTAAGATGGTGAAATAGGGGGTGAAAGTTTGTATGAAACTCTGTCATTTTTGAGTTGAAATGAATGATATGCTGTAATTAAATTATCTTTTAACTGAAAAAAAAATAAATACAAATTTAATATTTTTTTGAATTCTAGCCCATGGAGAGGTAAAAAGAGGCTTTAAAGTTTGTATCAAAAATGAATTGTTTATTTATTGCATTACTATAAAATCTAAATTATTTTAATTTAGTATTTATGATTTTTAATACAATTAAGATGTACGAATTTTCGGATTTTTTAGTACTTATGCTCTTCAATCGAAATTGAAGAAACATGCATGTAATGTTAGAAGTTTCATCCATTAAAGGAGTAAAAGTGTTTGTTACAATTTATATGAAAAATCAAAGGTGTATGGTCAAAATAACTTGAAATTCGGCACTTACGTTCTTCAACACAATTTAAGAATCATATATTTGGGGATTTTTTAAAATTTCATTCCTTAAAGGGTTAAAAAAGCATTGATGTTTGTATAAAAAATAGATTGTTTATTGTAGAATATTGTAGAAATTATTTAAAACTTAGTATTTATGATTTTTAATACAATTAAATGAATACGAGTTTAAGGTTTTCAAATGTCATCTCTTCAAACGATGAAAAAAGTGGTAAAGTTTGTAAAAAAAATAAAATATGTGTAATCAAAATCTCTTCAAATTTATTAGTCATGTTCTTTAATACAATTAAATAAACGTGCATGTAAGGATGCTGTGAGTTTTATCTCTTAAAGAGATAAAACTCACAGCATCATCACAGCAAAAGAGGGTATTAAAGGGGCTGAAAGCTAGTACTTTATAAATAGTTTTGTTTGCGAGTAGACGCTGAATAATATTTTGAGACTATTCATGTACTTACCTACGTTTACGCTTGATTTTTTTATTAGCTATAGATAGATAAGTATTTTGTCAATATTTTATATAAATGTATAAAAATAAAAAAAATAAAACATATAAACAACGAAGATAATTCAAGCAAGCGAATAAAAAGCAAAACTCTAAAGAAAAAAAAATAAAAACTGGTACTATTTGAAGGTAGTAAGGACTTCGCAACAAAAAATAAATAAATTAAATATATTATACATATAAAATAGTCTAAATAAAACAACTTATTTAGTAGTTTCCTCTATAAACATTAAATCAATTTATATATCTTCTTTTTTATTACGAGATTTTGAAACAAAAACTAAGAAGCTAGTTAGTTTTAAAATATTATTCAAGAGATTACATTTTACAAAATCAAATTTTGAAAGGTTTTGTTAAATATGAATTGTTGATTGTATGTATTAAAATAAAGTGCTACACGGGATGTATTGTATATTACAACACTTTCAAAGAAATAGGATACGTAACTGTTATTATTGCGTAAATTGTTATATAATTCTTTGTCGATTTTCGGTATATTTTTTTTCTTTAGATATTTATCGTTTTTCTAAAATGAATGTATTTTAGAAAAAAATTATTTTTCTAAAATGAATGTATTTTTCTAAAATGTTGTCAAACTCAAAACCAGTAAAATCGATTACTGGTTATTGGTTTTGAGTTTGACAACATTCAGTCGATTCATGATGATAAAAGTTTATACAGGTGAACAAAAATGTTAAAACGTATGTATCTGCATCCACTGTAAATACTCTTTGACTTTGGACCCTGCCACGCGCGAAATAATATTTGCGCTGCTCTTGTTAGAAACTCAAGGTCGTTCGCAGCTGTAATCGCCTTAAGTTTTAGGTTCATTTTTAAATAACATGTTGACTGTTGTATTTATTAATACTTTGAAAAAATTTAATAAATACTTGAATAATAATATTGTTTTAGTAGCCATTATTTTATTTAAAGCTCTAAGGTCAGACTTTAGTAGACATTTTCGGTACCATAAGTTAAACTTTAGAAAATCATTTATAATTTTTGAGAAAACAATTATTTATCTACATTAAATGTAGATTTTGTTTTCTTTTGTAGGATAAAAAATATGTCACATACTTGGATAAACTTTCAAATTATAATGCGGTAATATTTTGGTGATTGTTTACTATATCTGGGTTGTTCAGCAATTACTTTGGAGATACAGAATTATTTTGGATATAAGTTAGCAGGCTATAAATTTATTGGTTACAATTTCGTACTAAAAGGAGGATTAAATTCTGGTAATTACTATTTTTAGCAGTTTATAGTGATTTTTTTGGCATTTTATTTAATTATATCTAGTGATTGTTTAAACATAAGCCTATTACTATTATGCTAAGAAATTATGTTAACATTTTAAGTAACTGACACTTGCTGAATGTCCGTTGGCAAGAGTGCATTTCATAATGTATTTCAAACCAAGTTTCAAGGGAGTTCAAGTTTCTACTTAAATGCGCATGCACAAAGTAATAAATAGCTTCAACTGTCCTCCCAAATAGTCAAAAAAACTTAAAACTCAGAGTAAACTCATTTCTATTGCAGAAAATGATTCACTATAATATGCCTAAAGAAGTAGTCATAAAAACAAATAAATAAAGATTTTTTTATTTTAAAGTAAGAAACCACTTCCACTTAAAAAAAATAATATTTTTCACTCAAACATTATTTAATAAATTTCAAATCATTTATGTCTATATATTAAATACACAAATCATCGTTCAGCAAGACTTTATTCACTAAAATGCAAATTCATGTGTACAATAAAATAAATTCATTCTTCATTTGTCTCTTATTCGTGTTATTTTTTCACACATTATGAAATAGTGTAGCATTTCCTTTGCTGCCTTTATAGTACCTACCTATGTATTACAGCTATATTTTAAGCTATTTTCGATAGAACAAAACTACATAATTATAATAAATTTGGACTGAAACTTGATCGTGCTGGTGGATAACCTTATTTTGGCGATTGTGCCATACGATATTTCTAGATATCTTGAAATTTCTTCGTCTGTTTGTGGAGTAACTTGAATGGGTTTTTTAAATAATCTCAACATCGCCGCCATGATCGGGCAACTCTCCACACAATCGTGGACGCTCATTTACTAACTGTCTACTGTTATGTTATGAAGTCTATCGAAAATGGATAGCAAAGTGATCGCGGCTGCGGCAATATTTTTACTTAGTTAGCTCTTATAATGATTTACTTAATGTTCGCAACAAAATAATGGTTAAAGTATGCTTGTGTTATGGGTGTTAGTCAACGACGATATTATTACATAGAAATATATACATAAATACTTTAACATATATAATAAACACCCACGCTCAAAAATATAAACATCTATGCTCATCACACAAATGTTTGTCCCTGTCGCGAATTGAACCCAAGTCCCCTCGACTCGTAGTTAGTTTTGCTAACTACTCGAGCAACGGGCGGTTTAAATAACAGTGTTGTGTTGGTCCGGACTTATTTTGACGATTAGACCAACTGCCGCTGTGCCAGGTAGTTTCTGAGAGTCGAGTGCTACGATGGTAGCGACACAAGTCGCTACCATCATAGCTACTAGGTCGTAAAGTTCTATATCATCATATATATATGTATATATATATATATATATATATATATATATATATATTATTATATAAAAAGACAAATATAATTCATGTTAAACAGTAACGGCTACCTTTGTTTTATCTTTGTGATGCTTATTTATTGGAAGCCAAAAGCATGCCTCTTTTTTATATTACTCTTCGAAAAAAAAAAAAAATTTGTCATTCGTCCACGCAACCGTTATTTTTAAATCGATAGAAATATGTCTACATTGTACTAGACACAACGACGTATTGATTAATCGGCGATTGTGTGGTAGCGCACGCAATCATGGGTCAACATTCCTTTGATGTACCGACACCACGGCGATTGCGCTCGATCATACGCAATGATGGCCTGATGGCCCTATAGCTATTGCAGTCTATACGTGAGCCCTTGCCTTTATACAAGGGCACGATGACCGCGCGCCGCCAGTCTTCGGGTACTCTACCGGTCCTCCAACATGTATTGCATAGGACCCAAAAAGAGTCCCAGACGGCAGGACCACCGTATTTGATCATCTCAGCAGTCACTTTATCTATTCCCGCAGCCTTTCCATTTTTCATACTTCTTATCGCCCATACGATCTCTTGCATAGTAATGTCCTGGCACGCTTCCACCGTCTCTGAATCACTTACGGAGGCAGAGACGGAGACCGCGTCCTGAACAGCATCATACATATCTCCAAAATATTCACTCCATCGTTTTAACACGCTTTCTGTGCTTGTAAGAATGTCACCATCCTTAGATTTAATCCTATTCATTCTGGAGGCTGCCGAACAACTCCTAGACTTCTTCACCTCCCATCAAAAAAGTTTGGTGTTTGCCTCGAAGTTGCTCGCCAGTCTCTCTTCCGCTTTCAAACATTCTCTTTCACGCTTTTCTTTCACTAAGGTTTTAGTGGCATTCTTACAACAAGCTCTTCTTTCTTCTTGTCTTTCATACCATCATGAATTAATGTAAAATTATCAATTAAGCTAAAACGCATCTAAATTTTTAATTTAAAATTTACACCATATAATGGTAGATATGTTGGAAGCTTAATTAATTTTAAACTACACGTAACACCAATATTCTTGCAAATAAATATTTTCTTTCTTTCAAAAATTTTATATATTCAAGACGTCCGTCAACGACGTCTGCCCGCGCGTGCGTGCCGGATTGGCTTGGCACCGACTTCAAACCTATTAGTAAATAGCGCATATAAATAATAGGTAGCATTTAATTAATATTAAATCTTTATTATTTTTTAATTTTTTGTTTTGAGGTCAGTTTTTTAACGTAGTTAATTTTATTTTGAATATAGATACCTACCCCACCATCAGCAAATAGGTGTATATGAAATTAAGTAAATGGGTATATAGGTAGGAACTATTCCAATAGTTCATTAAAATGTTTTAATATCTAAACTATAAGGAGTAGTTCAATAAATAAATAAATATCGATAAAGTACGAAATTTACTTTTCCCAGCATTAATATTAGGTAAATTCTGTGGTTTCGGAACGCCAATGTCGGCTTATGCTTATCCCGACAACGCGTGACGTCATAAGGGAACTAGAGTTGCGCCACTGCTATTATAAAATTTTCAATTGAGTACGAACTCTGGTAATATTTGGGTCTAATTTTTAAGCTATTTCATTTAAAATTTTGTTAATTCGGCTACTTTTTTGAGATGATGTAAATTGTTTTAAAATGAAACAAGCATATGTGAAAAATAAAGTTATTAATATTATATTTACATCGTATGCTCATGGTCACATCTCTATTTTTTCACAGTGTTGTTTATAATAAATCATGGTGGCACGATTTTTTGTTTCGTACTGTGGCTGTGAAAAGGTTAAACACCAAAGCTGTTACCCCTCGTTTACACCAAAAAACATGTTTTATACTTGTTTTATACACAACTTGTAGAATACTTGTCAAAACATAATTATTTGTTTTATACATGTATTGCAACTGTCTCATATTTTCGTTCACACTGTGTAGCCAACAAGTCTTTATACAAGTATAAAACACACTCGCTTTACACTTGTGTCTAAGACATGTTTTTGATTTGTCGGATACATTGACAGCGTTCTCATCTACGAAGACCTGTCGTGTTTTATACAAGTATTGTTAATTTTATTGAAATTTCTGTATACAACTAGTTGCAAACATGTTTTATACTTTATCCATGCTTGATGGATAATGTTTTATACTGTTACCAGACATACTGCTCTTTTCATCCTTTAGTATCTAATTGCATTTTTTTCCTAGATTTGTATCATTTCGTAATATTATGTTAATTATTTTGTAATCTTTTTATTATTGTAATATGTTTATTATTTTTAATTTAATTTTTTTAAATGCGAAGAAAACTAAAGTTCTAGTATTTGAAAGAGAAGCAACCAGAACGGATGTAAAAGTTTTGGGCGATGATGTAGTGCTGGAACAAGTGGAGAGGACTGTGTATATCTTGGATGTGCTTTTAGCAGGGATAGAAGGTACATCGGTGATGTTGAAAGAAGAGTGTGTGCAGGGAACAGAGCGAATGGAGCGTTAGGGAGATTACTTAAAAGCACAGTTTTAAGTCAGGGTGCCCGTCTAGCCCTGCATAATTATATGCTTATCCCAACGCTATTATTGTGTGAGAGTTGGGTATGTCAGAAAGGGCATGAAAGTCGAATCAACACGGTCGAGGTAAGATCGCTACGAAAAATATGTGGCGTAACCCTCGCGGACTGGGTTCGTAAAGTGGAAATGAGAGAGAGGTTAGGCTTGAAAGAAAGTCTCGGTGTAAAGATGAGAAAGGGCATTCTCCGTTGGTTCGGATATGTAGAAATAATGGTAGACGGAAGGTTAACAAAGCAGATATTATACAATGCGAATGTGGAAGGATGTAGGTACTGGGTAGGGCCAAGACTGACATATCACGATCAGATTGTTCTAGTACTGTCCGAAGGTGTCAAGAGCCTTCGCAATCGGCGTGTGTATATGAAGAGAGTAATGAATGTGGAGGAAGCGAGACTAGCCTGCAAGGATCGTGATGAATGGCACTCGGCTCTCTCTGCCTACCCCGTAAGGCATCTGGCATGAAGATATGCATGTACTTGTATTGTGTAATACAGTGTACACTGCACCCATGAAAAGAAACTCCTCAGTATCTTCACTTTCCATTGTGATTGTTGTGTTAAACAGCAGTTAATTGGGCATCCAGGAGATAACTTAATAAAACTACAGAATGGCCGATTGATATGTTCCTATTGTAAAAGAACTAAAACAAGTATATTATGTGAGATCATGAACAAGAGGAAGGCAACTAGAAGTTCACAAATAATTTATCCAAAAATTTTTGTATTACCTACATACAACAAGTTTCATACAAATTTTGTCTACATGTTTTATACAAGTTTTGTATAAAACAAGTTTTGTCTACATGTTTTATACAAGTTTTGTATACGACAAGTTTCATACAAGTTTTGTGCACAACAAGTTTCATACAAGTTTTGTATACAACAAGTTTTGTAAATGTATTCCAATGTGAACAAGAAACGAAAACATTGCATAAAACTTATCAAATACTTGTATTATACCTTGGTGTAAACGAGGGGTTAGGGGTGCATTGCTGTCTTTGTGGTGGGGTCTTAAGGCCACATGCATGAGCTTACTTGCTACCTTACTCTCCAAACTAGAACATGACAGTGACAAGCACTGATGCTATTGCAGCAGCAGTAAAGTAGATTTTTTGGTTCCAGTGTTTCAGATAAAACGTGTAGTGTGTAATCTTATTATAATAAATTAACCACTCATTCCCTTTGGCGGCTCGATTGAGCCACGCCAATAACTTTGTGGAGTTCGGTTGACAACCAATAGGCCTGATCGAGCCACATCCCATTTGATTTTGAATCTTCAATAACTAAAAATACAGACTACTTTAGTATGAAAAAGTTGTGTTGCACTTTAGTGTGAAGAAGTTGTGTTGCTTACGCTCTTTGGGATATTTCCTTCATCACTCATTCAAAATATTCTAATTGCCTATGATTATGTAATCTGTAAAATGATTTCACTTAAGTGCCAAAAGTAATTGATGCATGTGTCTTACACACATTTTGAAATTTGTGTCATACTCCAATGTTTTAGCACATAGAAGCTATAACATTAGATTCAACGCGCAATGAGTCATCACACAGAGCTGTATTGTCCAAATTAGCTAAAAAACTTAAAGGAGACTATGCATGGGCATTATGTTTTTACCATAAATAATCTCCCTACAGCTTTTACTTCTCTTCTGCAGAAAAATCAAAGGGTAAAGATCATTATCCCTTGCACTTTTGGTGAATATTTCTATTTCTTATTAAGAAATATTGCTTGCAGTATGCGAAATAGACCATTCCCACAAGAAGAAGATTTAGCCAGCATAGATGAAGAAGCATTAAAAGCTAAAGAAGAAGCCGATAAAGACAAAGATGACGAAGATGAAGAATATGTTGGAGAAATTCAATTAAGTATGTAGAATCATAATGAAAATAAATTTAGTAAATATTTTTGTTATCTATATCAGAGCTGTCCAACGCAAGGCCCGCGGGCCTCATGCGGCCCACCGTTTGTAATTGTGCAGCTCGCGAAGTGTTTTTAATCTACTGCAACATACTGTCTTTACCGTCTTTTTCGTGCGAGGTTGCTGTAACCGCCCGGCCACAGCTACCCGCGGCGCGACCTGCGACGCGAAATGCGGCGCGGTGAGTCGCGCGACCATCTGGGTATGCCACAGCTCGACTTGTTGCGACCGCGGCGGCGTGCCGCTCTGAGCTGTCACACCTCGATACTAGCTAGTACCAGGGTCGGATTTTGTAATACTATTTTTACTATATTCTTTTGAAGCGTAGTATATATTATCGTAACGTGATGAACTTAATGCGGCTGTTTGGGAGTGGTACCATGATGTGTTAGATAGTATCAATATCCAGCAATCATAGGAACGCGAAAGAGTACATCAGATTCGGCAACCTCGCTCTGATTAACAACATAGTGTTCAGTTGAATGCAGACCGTATACGGCATTCTGTGTACAGATTGTCTGATGATAATTCTATGTTTGACAGTAATAATGAGGAGTTGTAGCTTTAGCTGTAGAAATTTTAACTGCAGCCAATTACTACAAATAAAGTAGCACGTAGCATGGCACAACGTAGTATATTCTTATCATAATTATCGTCATATCATCTTGCTTATTTAAAGAATTAAAAGAGTATCTTCACGCCCGTATCCCCGAAGAGGTAGGCAGAGGTACAACAAGTGCACCCACGATTAGCCGAAGATACTTAGTCCCACAATGTGATAGGTGGCAAACCTATCGCCCACCGGGCACTTTCCAATCCCGGGCAACATTGTTTTTATCAGAAAACTGAAAAAACACATTTTCTTAGTTGCCCGACCTGGGAATCGAACCCAGGACCTCATGTGGTCAACTCCGACACCGGACCACTAGACCACAGAGGCGATAGAAAAAGAGCTAAATGAAATTTTAGTAATTTATAACAGCAGACAGACATAAAGTAAAATCATAATTCGAAAGTCACTACAACATGCATACGAAGTCGCGGGCAACAGCTAGTAACTTAATATAAGATTATAAAATATTTGTTTATTCGGGAATAATAGTTGTACTCTTTATTAATTATTACTAACGTTCACCCTCTGGTCAAAATTTGACCATATGCTTAAACAATAAAATCTATTAAGTTTAACAACATACTTTAGCCATAAAGAAAATAGTATACATGTGTGTATATTATCATGTGTGTGACATGAATGTAGTGTAGATAATGTTTATTTTTATTAATTTAATGTATTGCATATTTCTGCAGTCCTCCGCAAAGTAAACATTGCTTGTGCCAATTTTCAAACTCCTTGTAATTTACAATTTTTTATACGGGGTCCCACCAAGGCACGCTACGCAACTGCCGGGTTAGCAGTAGTGTTGTCGTTATAAGTTTTATACCTATAGTGTGTCGTATAATCAGTCGAGTTTAAAACTGTAACAATAATACTAGTCCGTAACAATATAAAATATATACTGATTTAACTTTGTGGTCTTCGTTTAATTATTGTTGTTAAAACAATCAAATAGTACTGCAAATTGTTAAACTATCATATACTATACTATAATTAATATCCGATTACCAATCGGCCTATTTAAGTCTAAGACAAAGCAATAGTATCAAAACCATCAATAGTTTGCTATTTACGGGGGAACAACACTATCGATATGCACTCATTTAATAGTATGTCCGGATGCCGAAGCAGTCGCACATATTACTCAAAAAATTAAAATATTTTACCAAAAAAACATTACAATTCTAGCTTGAAATTTATAATCCTTAGTGAGGGTTATAAATTAAAAGCCATAACAAGGGTGTATAGCTCCGTCAGTACAACACTAGTCTCGTTCTGCAGAAGCCAAATGCCGCGACCGGCATCCACATCTGTGCAGAGTCTAACGTTTATTCGCGGCATTTAGCTTCCGAGTTCCGAGTAGCGACTAAATGGCCGCGATTGTTGTTTTCAAGTTTGCGGGGTGGCGCGTTTGGTCGCTGCATTTAGCTTCCAAAAGCGACTAAGTCGCCGATCGCTGGTGGTAAAATTAGCATGTGCTGTGTCTCTTAACTGGTAATTTTGGAATTTTCCTAAGATCTTGCTCACTTTTTAAATGGTTAAATATTTTGATATGTTTGTGGTCAGAACTATAAAGCATTTGCAGATGTAATTAAATTATAAAATTATCGCCAGCTTACAATTAGTTTACCTAATTAGCAGTACCTAAAAAGTCTAAAAACTTAATTTACTTAAAATAGCAAGTAAAACATATACCCGCTCAAATTAGACATACAAAGTTACACAAATTCGCATAGACATGAAAATATGCGCAAATATTCGAAATGCCATAAATTAAATGTGAAAAGTCTCCATCTATTCAAGGTTTAAGTTTCCAAATATGTTATGTTTGGAGGGTGAGGTAGCCAGTAAACTTATGCACGTGGCGCTAACCCCATCGCACGGATAGCAACGCAATAATAATATCTTTGGTGCCTATAGGCAATGGTTTTCTCCATAGGGAGAGCCATCTTGTTTCTTTGCTATCTTATATAAAAAAACGATTCAATAATAAAAAATAGTACTACAGGATTTACAATCTAAGTCTGTTTTTTTTAAATTTACAGACATACAAGCGAATGGGCTACCTGATGGAAAGCAGTCATCACTGCTCATAGACGTTTACAACACAGAGGGTTAGTGGACAATGCGATTCCGCATTCGAGGAATTTGTTAGGAAATCCTCTTAAAAATCCCAATATCAAAGCTGTTCAATAAAATCGTGTAAGGTAGGTATGGGTAGATGACCAATCGCCAAGATAGTGTAGGTGGAATCCCTCACTACGGCGTATACGGTGGCGAAACCTGGATGCTGGTACTAAATCGAAAAGCTCATCAGAACATTTCCTATTGTACAGACGGTTGAACACGCATAGATATCCAACGTTTCTCCGGTGAATAAGGGGATCAAGACCGCTGGTAAAAACAGGGTTGTCGACAAGGCGCTCCAGTTTCCGTTGGATTTTGTCAAATTGATATATTTGATACTGGGGTGAACAGGCTTCATGTGCAGGCGAACTTGCGCTTTTTAGAGCATTAGTAAATGGACAGGCGTGAAGTAGCGTCTAGCACGATTCAATACCCACAATTTCTTGGAAGCTAACTTAGCTTTACCCTCCAAATGATGACCAAACTGGACGTCGCTTGCGATTTTGACACATAAAATATTAATACTTGAGATGGTGAGTGCTCTGAAATACAGGACCTATGACAAAAGTGCTTTAATCTTTTGAGGATTAAATGTAACAAGATTTTGCCCACTCCATTTTGAAATCTAAAGTCTGATCTATTTTGATGATAAAACTTAGCGTTTTGCTAAAAATACGCAAACATCCATATTTGTTTTTGGGTATTTTACCTTGAATAAACTTTTTTGTAAATGGCAGATCAATGGAGACTGCATATTTCATGGACAATTGTACAAAGTATGGTGTTCCGAACAGTCGTACAAAGGAGATGGATGAGATCGACCTCCAAGGCCTACAAGAATATTGCGTCAGCCGAAATTATTAAATTAATTTAATGTTCAATAAGCCCATATTAGAATCCAACGGGCACTTTTTAAAAGCAAGTAATTTTTTAAAAAGGAACATACTTGAAAGTCATGAAACTAATCGAACTTGTGCGCTTTTTTATTTTTAAATCAAGCAAAGATTTCTCTTTTCTGCCATAAAGTTAACACTTTTTTTAGTATTTGTTTGGTAACAAATTAGAAAATCTTGGATAGGTAAGACCGATAAAACCGATGTAAAAAAACAAGTGTCATATATTTTTTCTTTCTATTATCTAATCTGAACGAGTAACAAATATTTTGCTGTAAACAAACGTTGTCTTTTAATTTTTATGTGGTTAAAATCAAACAATCTTCATACAAAAACATGTATGTCGACAATATAATATTGCGACGTAAATGACTTAAAATAAACTTGAGCACCTACAGAATGTAGGAATTCGCTTTGTTTTTGGTTTGAGAAAATTTGACCATATTTCCAATTTTAGAACGCAACTCAAATGGCTTCCTATTCGAGAGCGCAGGAATTCTTATCCGCTTTGTCTTCTTTATAATATTTTATTTAACACAAATTCTCCATACCATTTTCGTGAACGCTTTAATTTCCTATACGATTTTGACTCAAATTGTCGTTCACAATTACGCGGAATTTTACAATATCCATCACATTCTTCTATATTGTATAGTAATTCTCTCACTATCAACTCTGTGAAACTTTGGAATTCACTTCCTTTTCGTATCAGGAGTAGTCGGTTAATAGCAATTTTTTTAAAAAAAACCTTAAAGGAATTTTACCTGCTTGCGTAATTTTTGAATAAAAGGGCATAGTAACGTATTATTTATTATTCATGATATTAAGTTAATTAAAATAAGAATTTGTAGTATTTTTTTTTTCATTAAGTTATATGTTTCTAAATGAATATGTGAGTGGTTACGCAAAAAGGGACCTGAAGGGATTGGAAATGGTTTTTTTTTTTTGATAAATTCTGATTCTATGGTCCTTCATCTTTGTTTTGTTCTAATCAAAATAATTTTAGGTGCCGTAGTTTTTTTTTAATGATTTTTTATGTAAGCCGAGGCAGTTTTGAAAATATTACACCTTATACACAGCGCACACTAGTTTCTTTTTCTAGCGCGCACATAAAGACAAATAAAAGACGAATAAATAAGTCACCAATAATACAGCTATCGCAAACACGTGCTATTTCTCACTGACGAAGTCGCTCACTAACGACACTAACATAAAACACCCCGCGCCTCTCTCATTTCGACTCAACATTTTAAACGTGATTTACTCGAAATCAATTATTTTCCCTTGAGGTCCCTTTTTGCGTAACCACTCACATATTTTTTTACGCATTCTCATTCTTTTGGGTTTGCTGGAAGAAATCTCTTAATTAATTAATTTTAGCAGTACCTATAAAAAAATATTAGTGTAAACGAGTAACATTTTAGAAAAAAATATTAGTAGATTACAATACGATAAGCATCTATTCGGTTCTCATCAGTTTGAGGCAAACTTTGTATGGGCACTCATCATTCTCCTTTTCAGCTCTATGCGAATTTTTGTAATCTTTCTGTGCTTTTCGAGTTAACTTGACCGGATTAAGAAGCTATAGAGCTACTTGATAATCACGATGTAGTATACTCATTTCTAAAAATTTCTCGATGTAGTGGAGAGTGAAAGCATGCTTGGAACAACAATCACTTGGGCGCAATATTGTGACGACGGCATCTGGGTGGTGCAGCGTGGTACTGGTGCATTGCTTCTCGTCAGAACTGGGGTCAATAAAATCCTCAAGTATGCCCCATTCCCAGGCGCTTGGTGTGATGACATTACTGCCTTAAAATTTGTGTGAGTTTTGCCTTTATAATTTAAATATCTTTAGTGACTAAAAATGCCAACACAATCGTACTACTATAAATGGGAGAATACTTACACAGAACTTAACCTACTTGGTAGAATGTCTCACCCAGGTCTTTGTTACAAGCGCCTTACTCATTTCTGGCGCAATAACGTCAATGCCACTCTTTGTCGTCCGTTTTGGACGGTAAGGTAGCCGGAAAACTCATGCATATGACACGTTTGGTTTCTGTAGGCGGTGATTTCTCTTTTTATTAGGAAAGCCATTTTCTTCGCCTTTAAATAATATAAAAAAAAATAAACTATGGCCTTGATTAATTCATTGAGTACTTTTTGTTTTATGCCACAGTCGAAATCACAGTTACGGCTAGTTGATATATTACTCAGTTTGCTCAGGTGTAACTTTATTAAATTTTGGGGTGAAATCTTGCGAAATTGATAAGTTACTGAATTTTTATACCCAATAGTCGTAGCAGTCTGCCAGTAGTGTATTAACCTTAAGCGTTATTGCTAGATAAAACAATTGAGATATCAAAATTCTAATAATTTAGATCCTAGGTGCCCAACGGCATTAAAATGTGCCGGTGATAGAAAGTTAAGCCTAGTTATAGTTATGAATTATTGCGAAAAACAAATTTTTTTGCAGTATAATTATAGCATTTAAAAATTTTAACCCAGCACCAAAAAACTAATTAGGGATTCCAGTAGTACAAAAATTAAATCTTATGTTTCGTTCAATGTGTGTCTTCAGATGTTCGAAATTTCCAGTTTTTTTGATAGTCACGTATTTAAAATATGCAATGGACGATTGTGCACTACATGTTTTCGAGAATTCTAGATATATTAAAAATAGAAATTCTTGATTAAAAATTGTATACGTGTATACACTGATCGATTTGTGTTAACAGATTCAGGAGCTAACATCGTTTCGAAAATACCGACATTGGCTCCTAGATCTTAAATGTGATAACCAGGAAACTTAACTACGGGCTTAACTCTTCTAGACCATGCATACAAATCTTCAAGCCTCACAATATAGTCTGAAAAACAGCGTTTTGCAGACTATATTGTGTAACATATTAAAATATGAAAGAGATTTTTTAAGTTACTTAAAAATAGACGAAAATTTACCATTTAACTACTGGTCTCAAAATAAAAAAAATGCAGAAAATTTCAGTACCTACAGATTACGGAAAAAATCATAAATAGTCAACGGAACCATCTCCACACGAGTTAAAATTGCATCTATCCGGTTTTTTTTTTGTTTCGGCTCCCAAATTGCGGTAATCTTATTACTAAGGTATATTACAAATATGTTTTGAAGAAAGTGGAGTGGAAACTCAGAATATAGTTTTTTTCACTGGCACCTTTCACACATGCTTTGTTTTAGTCCATAGGTTAATAATGCCAATAGTCATTAAATTAGTATTTTTTACAAAAATGTATATTTTGGTGTGAGTATTATAAAGTTAAAATAAATAATACACCAATTATTACAATAAAAACACGTGCCTTACTAATATTTATCTGTAAATATCGAATTTATGTCTATTAATATATTTATACCTACCTATACATTAATCATTATTATCATTGATATTATTATCTATTAAATAAATTTCGTATAAAAACTTTTTCTTAACTTAAGACGGTATGATGGTAAAGATTTTTTATTTTTATTAGGCATAATTTCAACAGATTACCTACGTATACCTAAATATAAACTCAACAATTGTTCATATTTTTAGATTTATATTTGAAGTAAGACGTTTAAGTTAAATATTATTTTATTGTAATATTTTAAGTAGATGTTTAATGATGCTATTAACATATTTGAGAATGCATTTAGATTAGCGCTTATTCTATCGCATCGACAACAACGTAGCAACATAGCAAAGATGATAACTGATAATAAATGAATCAGCTCGTATAGGATAAACAGTGTGTGATATGTCGCGCGCGAAAAAAGAGAATTGGCCAATAATGTCTGCGCCACATATCGCCCGAAGGCTTGTGGTGCGTTTTCGAGATTTTCGAGATGAAATTTCGTGGTTATGCTAAGGCGAATAGTCTATCTCACTTTAA
Source organism: Apodemia mormo (assembly GCA_036924255.1). Classification (NCBI taxonomy): domain Eukaryota; kingdom Metazoa; phylum Arthropoda; class Insecta; order Lepidoptera; family Riodinidae; genus Apodemia; species Apodemia mormo. The sequence goes on from JAUPFN010000008.1 coordinate 22,267,440, forward strand.
TTTGCGATGCTCACTAATGCAAAAGCAATATGAACACTTGCTGGAGTCACACTTGCGTCTATCGTCCCAAAGCTTTGTGCAATGACACGATAAATGCAGATGTGACCGGCTATTTTCGCATACATTCCGGACTGCGTGTGCCTTAGCGCGCATATATCTTGGGACGGTAGTCGCAAGTGCGGCCCCAGCATTAGAAAACTGACAGAAGCTCGAAAGTTTACGATTCAGCGAAGTGGTTGCCATACACATCACGGCAACGCAAATTGCAATACTTCGCGATAATAATAATATTTATTTGCCTAAAATGTGTGTACAATAAAAAGTAAAACGTTATGTGTTAAAAAGTAAAACGTTCTACACATTTAGTCAATATATTGACATGCAAATTTGAACCAAAACATTATGGTAGGTATATATAATTGTAACAAATTATATTCAATAAATCAAGGGATAATATTGTCGTTTAAAATTAATTTTAGTTTAAGATTACGCAATTTTATAAAATATTCTGCTTAGAAGCTTCATTTAAAATACATTACTTCCCAACCTTTAATTAAAATTCTTCAATATTTGATTATGAATAGGTGACATACTTATTAAATACTCAAACTTAATATACCTACTTACTTACCTACATGTTAAAGTCAATTATTATGTATAATCAGAGATCAAATAATTAACTACAAAATTAAAATATCAGATATATTATGATAGGGCGATAATGTAGCCAAAGCATTAGATTAGAACTTAGATCTCGTTTGTTCGACGTGGCACTTTAAGGGAACGTTAATCGTGGTATTAAACACGATATATTATGTTCTTATTAGTCAAACCTCTCTTGGACAAACACACGTTATTTATCTTAAGCGGGCAGAATAAGCGATGATCCACGCACATGATCACCTTGTTTGTTAATATGACTGTTGATACACACCATATTCTAAAAGAATATGTATAAATTGTAACACTAAACACCTGTATTTGTGCAAATAAATATTATTACTTGAAGAAATATGTTATTTGTAGCTGTGAAGGAAGGTATTTAATTGTGGGAACTAATACTGGATATATAAGGGTCGTTCGAATGCCCACTGAAGACGAGGATAATTCTGAATATCATTATGTGACTTGGATGAACGCACTTCAAAAGTTACTTAGAAAACTTAAGGGACGACGTTTAGCTAAAGAAGAGGTAAAGACACTAGCTCGATATTTAGCGATAGGCGCTAAATTGCAAATTCCCCGTGTTGGTCCGGGTTCCTTTGAAGAATAGGACAACAGCCATTCTTCCAAGCAGGTCGAAAAAGGCGACCGATTGGCTATACGAGTCACTACCGTCGTGGCTACTAGGTGGTAGTGGTGGGCGTTTAATGAATGAACAGTTTTTTTAGTCTATTTCTTTAGCGTGAACGTTTAAACAGTCTAACGTTATTTGATAAACTAGTTTATGAATGAACTATGTAACGCATCTTTATAACGTTCGCGTATGGACTGTTGGTTTCGTGAAACGTTTAGCGCAACCAAAATAGGTATCATATTCATGACGCCCGACGAGTGGACTGGTACTCGAAAGTGGCCATAATATATGTACATAAAATGAACTTCTAAATACTCCAGGTTTATGTATTAGATATACATAAACCTGGCGCATTTAGAAGTTATCTAATATTTTTCATTTAAAAAATAAATATAAATATATCTAATATTTAATTTTTAAATAAAACATTTTTAAGAATATAAATTTTATAATCGTAATAAACCTGCCAGTCCTACGCCTGGAAAAAGTATAAAGGGCAGTTCAGTTCATTTCTATAAACAGTTAACAAGTAAATAATAATCTTCGTAGAACGATAACTACAACGTAATAATTCAGTCTAGGAATTAAACTAGTCGAAACTTAAACTGTTTTTTCAACTAGTTTATCGTTCACGATAAACAGTCTCGTTACGTCGACGGAAAATACGTCAACGACCCACCACTACTAGGTGGTATAGTTCTGCATTTTCTCACCCGGGTCTGGTACCACCGTCTTACCTATTCCTGCCGCAATAGCGTCCATGCTAGTCACTGTCGTGTTCCTATTTGGAGAGTAAGTTAGCCGGTAAACTTATGCATGTGAGGTTAGACCTCGCCACAAAACAGCAACGCACCATTAACATATTTCTTTGGTGTCTATAGGCGATGGTTGACTCGCCATCAAGAGAACCATCTGCTGGTTTGCTATCTTATATCAAAAAAAAATAAAGAATCAATGTACATTATACGCTCTATCAAAGAATATAATTTTGACAGCGCCTTTACAGAATCGCTAGGCTTCGTGTAGGTACGTGCGGCGGAGTACACTTACATCGTTTGCAAATGGTGACAACGTTGAATACGGGGCACTGAACGACGAACTAGCTCTAACCTTATTAAAAGCTAGAACTGGTGCTGGTTTTGTTTATACATTTATGCCTCGATTAACGACGTTAAACTATCGGCCTTGGTTATCGCAAGAAACAAGCGATAGTCGTTTACAGATTGGTAAGTACAATACGCCCATATCAGCAACCAACGCCAACGCCTTATTACAAAAACACAGTACCGGGTTTAAACCAAGACTAAGAAGTCTGGGTTTGTTACGGTATTAAAGTTAGTTCCAGTACTAAAATGCATTCTTATTTTCTCGGACTTACGCTAAGCCCGGTTTAAGGATAACGTTTTATTTAGTACCAGAACTAAACCTGGTATTAAATTTAGTACTATATTTAGACTTCGTTTTGGAATAAGGCGGCTAATGTTTTGTCTGCCGACCGGCGCGACTTCGGAAATTTTAAAATAATTGCTAATCGTGCTATTATGAAAATTTCGGTGTTGCAGGAGATAAGCCTAGGTACTATGCCTATACCTATACTAGGTACCTGCATTCCACATCCCCACTCACACTAATACTTGTTTAGACTATATCATTATAAAATCCAAGTTACCCGTCAGATGCTACGTAGCTCATACCACAGTTACTGATCATTACAGCGTGATGTTTAGTTTAGACCAGTTTGACAAAGTTCCTCCGCCCAAAAAACATATTAAACGTGTGGACTACCAGAAATTAGATTTGGCGATGAAAAATCAAGATTTGTCACCCATTTATTCTATTGATAATGTTAATGATGCAGTCTCATTTTTCTCAACTACAATTAACAATTTACTTGAACATTGCACTAAATCCATTGTATTATCAAAGCGTAAACATATAGTCAAACCATGGATTACACCGGGTTTGTTGAAGTGTATGAGAAATAGAGATAAATTACATCTCAAATCTAAATCTAAACCAAATGACGAAATTCTACGTAAAACTTATACTAGATATAGGAATTATTGCAACTCAATTATCAAAAGGTTAAAGAAAGAACATGATAGAATCGAAATAGAAAAAGCCGAATACAACAGTAAAAGGCTCTGGCAGCTTATTAAAACTTTTACTCATACCTCCAAACAAAATATACTACCCACCGACCTTATCTCAAAAAAAGACCCTTTCACATCCATAAACGATATAAATAAATTCTTTGTTAATATTGGTAAAACCCTTAAATTAATATTTCTTCACAACCTTGTACAGGTTCTACTGACACCCTAAACGTGAATTCTTTCGTTCTTTCTCAAACTGATGAAGCCGAAGTAAAAACTACCATTTTAAACCTTAAAAACAGCTGTTCTAGTGGATTGGATAACATTTCTACTTTCCTCGTCAAAAAATATGTTGATTTATTAGTTGCGCCTCTGACACACATTCTAAATTTATCACTTAATTCTGGAATATTTCCTTCAGCTTATAAGCGGTCACTTGTTCTCCCTAATTATAAGAGTGGGTGTAGAGATTGCGCCAATAATTAGACCTATTTCTATATTGCCTACGTTTTCTAAAATTTTGGAAAAAATTGTAAATAAACAACTTGTAAATTATTTAGAAACGAAACAACTAATATCTGATTCCCAATTTGGCTTTCGTTCGGGAGTGTCTACTGACGATGCAGTTCATGAACTTACGGATTACATAGTACATAATTTAGACAACAAAAAGAAAACAATAGCAATATTTCTAGACTTAGCAAAAGCGTTTGACACTGTGTCTATACCACTACTTTTAGACGAAGTAGAAAGGATAGGTGTCAGAGGCACACCGTTGAATTTTTTTATTAGCTACTTAACAGATCGGACCAATGTGTTAAAATTGATGAATGGATAAGTAACGAACTGCCAGTTACTCACGGTGTCCCCCAAGGCAGTATTTTAGGTCCTACTTTATTTTTAATTTTTATTGATGGTCTTTGCCGAACTAAATTTTCAAATGGTAAGAGTGTTACTTACGCCGATGATACTGCCTTGTTATTCTATGGTGACACATGGAACGAAGCATTTCATTATGCGCAACAAGGTTTTAATCTTGCTAGTAGGTGGTTATCACACAACAAATTAGCACTAAACACTTCTAAAACAAAATACATAACATTCACCATAAACAATAATAATTTGCCTTGTAATTCAGCCTATCGTTTAGTAGGACACAATTGTCTTACTTATTCCAACTGTGTCTGTCCTGAATTACAAAAAACTAACGAAATAAGATATCTTGGTGTCATTCTGGATAGTAATTTGAACTTTTATCCCCACATTAATCTTTTAACTTCCCGAATTCGCAAGTTAATATATATTTTTAAAAACCTTCGTCACATTGCAGACAGTAAAACACTAAAAACTACTTACTTTGCCCTATGTCAATCACTCTTAACATATTGTATTCCCATCTGGGGAGGTGCTTCTAAAACCACATTGCTTAGACTGGAACGAGCACAAAGATCTGTTCTTAAAGTCATGAATTTTCTCCCTTTCTTCTATTCAACAAAAGATCTTTATAAAAATTGCAAGGTACTTACAGTGCGTCAGCTTTTTGTATTACATACCATACTAAAAAAACATTCTACTTTAACTTATGTACCCTACCTAATAAGCAAACGTAAGAAAAGTAGAATTTTGTCTTTACCCTCCTACAGTACTTTCTTTTCCCACAAATTCTTTTGTTTTCTCGGCACTTATCTGTATAATAAAATTAATTCTAAAACTTCTATTTATAATCTTACCAAATATAAGTGCAAGCAAATCGGTCATTTTGGCTCCTTGATTTATCTTATGATGAAACGGAAGAATTGAAAAAAATTAATAAAATAATATGATCCTATATCTGGTACCATCTTACACAATTATATCCTAAATTACTTAGTAACATTTATAACGTGTGGAATGTGAATTATATATTATGTATTGTATAAGTGTACATGTATGTGTATGTATGTATATTAATGTGTTAGATAGATTTATATGTAATACATGAACACTCACATTAACAAAGTTTTCACTGTGTCTGTATATTACACGCACACCCCTTTTCATTGATATTCTGTATACCCGTATTCACTTAATATATTCCGAAAGTATTTGATTGATATGTTCCGAAAGCACATTTCATTGTATGTACTTCTTGATATATAATTCCATCTCGAGGTGAGGGCCTGGTGATCTGTTATCACAGGGCATGACACCAGTCTCTCACAATTCATTGTTTTAGTCTATTTATACTAGTAAAATAAAACTTATTGTACCTAACGATTGTGAGAGAAATAAATAAATAGATTATTATTATTATTATTACTATTAATATCTGTAATTAAGCGTCTTCATTATTTTATATTAGGGCTAACAGCTTTATCTCATCTCATATTTTTACGAGACTACCAAGCACGCTAAAGACGTTTATAAATTTTGCTGTGGTAACATTTTAAAACCTTAATTTAGCGAATATTTAAACAAGATCAACTTTGATTAAAATAACCAGATTCAAGATCGCAGATTTAAAAGTGGCAACTGAAATAAATGTGCTGTAATACTGAATTCCTACAAGTAGTCATACCGGTACTATTATTATTATTCAAAACAAAATATACACATTAAGATTTTACTAAAAGGCCATGTTAGTCGAGCGGCTAGCCTGTTTTGCACAGATTATAAGGTCAAGCATACTGATAGGTACTGTATGTGCGCATAGCAACTAAACATTGACTGCCTGAATTTAGTCGTAAGTCTGCCTCTATCGTGAAGAGATATTTATATAATGCGAACAGTTACATTTAGCAGTCCAGGTTACCGAATAAGTAATCCTAAATTCCGCGATTTGGATTATCATCCAATCTAACAATCGACACACTGAAACTTCTTTTTTATGTCATAAGATAGCAAACAATCAGATCGCTCTCCAGATGGAAAGAGACTCCTATAGACGACAAATATGTTAATGATGCGTTCCTATCCTTGTGGCGGGGACTTAATGCCACATGCATAAGCCATAAAGTTTACCGGCTACCTAACGTTTAAGACCTAAACACGACAGTGACAAGCACTGACGCTATTGCCGCAAGGCAAGTGGTACCAGGCCCAGGCGAGATAATGCAAAATTCTACAATCTAGTATTGTTCAAATAAGCTATTTTATGATAGTGCGTTATAGACTATAAACTATATTTTTCTACGCTACGTTATAGATCTATACATATAATAAAATCGTAGGAAAGTCCAAACTGTATATTGAATATTTTTTTAAAAGAATACTTGTGGCGTGATCTACAATCGATATCGAAGCCACAAATATGGTTTTTAGAATTTTTGTGTGTTTGTCTGTATGTATGTCCGGGATAATCTCAAAAAGTACTGCTTGGATTTACTTCAAATTTTGCATGAATATTACTAACAGGTCGGGTCAACATATAGGCTACATATTATCACGTTATCACCTACGGGGGAGGTGCTGTGCGGAGTAAACGAAGTCCTCGCGGACGAAGTCGCTGGCAACAGTTAGTATATTATTATAACGTGTAACTCGAATACTAATCGCGCGAGCCAGCCGAGATAGCGCGTGACTTATCACGTCATACAGCGAGCGCTAGCACGCAGTGACAGGTGACTGGCGTTATAACGCTATATAAACTACTAGCTGTTGCCCGCGACTTCGTTCGCGCGGGCTTCGTTTACTCCGCACAGCTCCTCCCCCGTAGGTGATAGCGTGATAATATGTAGCCTGTATGTTGACCCTACCTGTTAGTAATATTCTTGCAAAATTTGAAGTAAATCCATGCAGTACTTTTTGAGTTTACCCTGGACATACATTGACTTTCCTGCGATTTTATTATATGTATAGATGTATAACGTCTAGCGTCTATAGTCTAGCACGTTGCTCGTTAGATCGCGTAGTTCGTAACTTCGTAGGTTATAATGTTACAACTACAGCCTACGTTAGCCGCTAGGTATATAGCGTGGAGTTATGTTATAGCGCCGAATGCGGGGCTAAATGGCGTACGCTATACGTTAAGTATACATAGCGCGCTATAATTTAAAGCTATGCGTTATATTAACCACCATTACTACCACCTAGTAAAGACGCGCATAGCCAATCATTTGCCTCTTACAAACTACCTGGCAGAAGGGCAGATAGTCTATTATTTGACCGCCCCGTTGGTCGAGTGGTTAGCGACCCTGACTACGCAATTTACGAGGCTCAGGTTTGATCCCCGACGGGGACAAGCATTTATGTGATGAGCATTTTTGTTTGTATTTCCGAGTTTATTTATGTATGTATTTCTATGTATTAGTATCGTTGACAAACACCCATAACATAAGCAAATAATTTGCTTACTTTAGGGTTAGAATAGTAAGTGTAATTTGTCCTGTGAATATATATATATATATATATATATATATATATATATATATAAATCAATCCCTATTTTCCTTGGTCACGACATCACGCCTGAATGGCTGGACCAATTTCGGTAATTTTTTTTTTGTTGTGTTTGTAATTGTAAGGAGAAGGTTCTTATAAAAGAAAATATTAAGAAAATTGCGCGGAAAATTAGAAAATTTAAGAATACTTAACCACCATATAAAGTTTAATGCCATTTTGGCTGCGTGGAAGGACAATCCCGTAGACTTATATAAATTACGTGTCATGTTGTTGAAGTGAAACTTCTTTAGAATCGTTGTGATTTCAAACCTGATGCAACGGAAAAAACGACAGGTAAGATACACAAATACAAAAATTGTAGAATGAAGCCGGTAAAGAATGAGACAGAAATATACAATTTTATATTATCGGTCTCTATTAATTTCACTTCTATCGTGTGTGAATCGCACACACACTTTTTTTTGTTAGCTATGGATTCCTAATATGTAAGGCAAAACAACGTTTGCCGGGTCAGCTAGTTTCTTATAATTATTCAAAGGAGCACGAGGATAGTTCAACAAACAACTTTTATTGTACGAATTAAAACTTTTTTACTATACAAAGTAAATCAACTTTTTTTAGAATAACAACTAAACTACCTTTTTTAAATATTACTTTTCAGAAACAACCGACCCCTCGCATTGACTTTTATGACAACTATTACCTGCCAATGCATGATCGTTACACTGGTTCAATAGTTTGCTTGGAATTCAGCTCCGACGGAAAGTAAGTTCGCCTGTAAATCAATCGATTCCAGATCAGACAACAGAATATCAGTTTTATTACATAAAAAATATCTCGTGGCTCAATATTTAGTGTGTCTTGCTCACATCGTAAATTTAATTCCTGGGTTGGCCGGTTATTTTGAAGTTATTCCCAAAAATCTAGATCTGAGTAGCAGCTAATAATCTGGCAGTTAATGGTCTGTGGTGTGGTTAATGCCCCGTGCTTTGGATGGGCACATAAAGCGAGAGTCACTTTTCATCTCGCCAACCGATATACCGGTATGTTGTAGTGAATTGTTCTATTTTGAACCTATGTCTGCCTACCCGGAAGGGAACCAGCGTATAATAATTTAGAAAAATGTCTTACTTTGTCAATTACTTTCTAAATTTAAAATAGTGATTTTACTGGGCAAACTTTTCGGATTAATCTAACTAACCCTCTGTTCCCCGTGTTGCTATCATGATATAAAAAAAAGACGTGTGGCACTCGGAGACTGCCGCGGTAAAGCTATTGCATAGAATTTTTTATCAACTTATGTTAACTTTGCTTTAACGTTACACTTTATCGTTACTAATCACTAAACTAAATATTTAAGTAAAAGGCACATTTATCCATAATAATCCGAAATATATATTTAATTAATTAAACTATTAAGTAATTTTCACTCTAGACAGCAATTTTATCTTTCCTTAAACGTTTCTCGAACATAATAATTAATGCGCGCTCCGCGGTCTACCCTCATTTTTATATCCCCCACTATTCATTTGACAAAAATACGTTACGTCACGTCGCGCGCTAGAATGCAACGGCAAGCTCAGTGTTGCCAGTTTCTGGTCCGGTAGCACGAATTTGCCAACACTGCCATCCTGCGCGGTTCCTGCCTCAGGAACCCCAGAGTCTTGATAGAACGCTGTAATCCAAAACAAATTTGATTATTCGGTTGTTGAGGAGCGCAGTCATATGTTGCATATCCCTTAAAGAGTACCGACTTCCTTTTGACCACCCGCACTTAAAGGAACACAGTCACACTTAAGAGACCGGGTTCGTCCTGTCAAAACGGCTTGCATTTAAAGGACATTTCGCCACACTTAAACGTACCAAGCTCGTTTCTTTTTATTAGTCACTCATTCAATATGCAACATACAACTAAAGCGTTTTATTAAGACTAATTTCCACAAAAGAAATCATACTTTAACATTACATGTAATTTTGATTTTGAAAATAAAATGTTGCCAACACGTACTCGGTAAAGTGAATCATAAATTAACATATTATGAAAAAGGGAAAAGTACCTGTTTCATTGATTAATTATTACGACCTAAAGGCCTCGCTTTTAAATGCTATCCCAATCTGCAATCTTTATCCATGGTTTTATGTTTTCCACGGCTGCTATGCCCGTATAGGCCTTGGAAGATCTTTCGCTTCCTCTTATATCCGTCACCTCATACCTATCATGACCCAACACCTTCTTAATTTTGAATGGCCCTTTGAATGCCGGCAGAAGCTTTTTACTCCTCCCATCATTACCCTGGCTTTGAATTTTGACCATAACTAAATCCCCTTTATTGTAATGTCTGGCTTTGGTTCTAGATTTATCAAATCGTTCTTTTTGAGATTCTGCGTTACATTTGATATTTTTGTCAACTTCTTTGCGCAACTTTGATATGTCTACCTTATTTATGTCATCAAACTCAGGACCTAAAATATCATTGTCTGACCGTAGTCTAAATCCAAAAAATACTTCACTAGGTACCGCTTTAATAGTTTTATGTATGGTACTATTTAATCCTTGTTGTAACTGCTTTACACACTCGTCCCACCTATCATCTGACGTATCTGCTCCCATGGTTTTTAAGGATTCCAAGATAGTTTTATTAAAACGTTCTACTTGACCATTTGAACGGGGCATACCCGTTGCCACAGTATGCAAGCGTATATTTCTGTCCAAGCAATACTGAATAAATTCCCTAGACGTAAAACAGGCACCGGCATCGGAAATAATTCTTCTAGGATTTCCAAACATTTTTGATATTATTTCAAGCTCTTTTATTACGCGGCATGCTTCCGTACTTTGTACTGCCGAGATAAAGACAAATTTTGTGAAGGCATCTACGATCACCAGTAGATACTTATTTTTATTTTTAGTTTCTACGAACGGTCCTAAGTGGTCTATGTGAAGCGTATGATATGGTTGTGCATACTTGGGCAACGGAAACAATTCTCCCTCTTTAGGGCCGCCTTTGTTTTTATAATATATACAGTTGATACAGTTCTTGATATACTTTTTTACAACATTCCGTAACCGGGGAAACCAATACTTATGTTTTATCCGCTCGACTGTTTTGTCAACTGCGAAGTGTCCGAGATCATTGTGGTTACATTTCAAAATTTGCCACACGCATTTTTTTGGTACCACCCACCGTCGTCCCTGACTAGTCCTATAGACCCTTCCACCTAATAATTCGTAATTATTAAAGATATTTTTGTTTTCGTCGGCCTGTCCTGTTTCCAGTGTATCTCTAATCCGTTTTATATCAGCGTCTTGCAATTGCACAGAGAGCAACCAGTCTGCTTCCGTTATGGACATTATAATCTCTGTTTCACTTTTTTCACCCGACGGGACGGGGTTACGACTTAGGGCGTCGACATGTTGCATACGAGTACCCTCTCTATGCACAATCTCAAAAGAAAATTCTTGAGTTGATAGAACCCATCTCGCGATACGAGGAATAATTTCCTTTTTAGTCAAGGCAAACCTGACAGCGCTACAATCCGTCACCACTTTAAATGTTGTTCCTAGTAAATATACACGGAACCTCTGTAGTGAACAAACAATAGCCAGTAGTTCAAGCTCAAAGGAGTGATACTTTTTCTCTTCCTGTGTAGTTTGTCGACTATAGTAATGTACAGGCCTTTCGCCTTCTTCAGTGTCTTGCATAAGAATACCCGCAAGACCCTCTCTACTCGCGTCCGTATACAATATTGACGGATTATTGGGGTTATAAATGGACAAAATACTCTGCAAAGTAAGGCTATTCTTCAATGTCGTGAATGCGTTATCCTGAGGTGTTTCCCAGACCCAGTTTGTTCCCTTTTTCAACAGCCTTGTCAATGGAGAAGAAATCATTGCACAGTTTTTTATGAATTTTCTAAAATAGCTTATTAAACCGAGAAATTGTCTTAGTTGGTGCACAGTTTTGGGAACTGGAAAGTTCCTCACTGCTTCTACCTTTCCTTCGTTCGGCATTACGCAATTTAGTTTTATTTTATAACCAAGAAAGTCAATCTCGCTTTTAAAGAAATGACACTTTTTTAAATTAAGGGTAAGTCCATTATTTCTAAATATTCTTAGTACGTGCTCTAGTAGTTTTAAATTTTGTTCAACTGTTTCTGTAACTAAATATACGTCATCTAAATATAGAATTACGTTTTCAAACCGTAAATTACCAAGTACTTTATTCATTACTTGTTGGAAACAAGATGGCGCATTCACTAAACCGAAGGGTAGTCTTAAAAATTCATAATGACCGTCTTCTGTAATGAAAGCTGTTTTTTCTATTGAAAGGGGGTGCATAGATATTTGGTAGTACCCACTTTTCAAATCTAAACTAGTGAAGCATTTATAGCCCTGTAACCTATCCACGAGATCCTCAATGCGAGGCATTGGGTATTTGTCTTTAACCGTTATTTTATTAAGTGCGCGATAATCGATGCAAAGTCTTTTCTCCCCATTTTTCTTATTAACTAATAAAGCAGGACTCGCATAAGGCGACTTGCTTTCGCGAATGATATTATTTTCTAATAATTCACGAACCATTTCACGAATAACACTTCGATCGGTTAAAGAAGAGCGATAGGGTTTGCATTGAATAGGTTGAGCGCTAGTCACATTAATTATCATTTCATGATTATTTACTTTCCCTAGTTCTTGAATACTATTCGCTATGCAATTACCGTAGTTGTTAAGCAAGTCTATAAGTTCCTTTTTAATGAGAATCAGTGTCTAACTTCAACTCCCCAATATTCAGACAGGTTTCATTTAGATTGTTCACAGTCGAATTGAAACAAATTGCCTACCCTCGAATACATAATATCGGGGCGTTCCGTTACATTCCTACCTATTAAAACGTCACATTCTGAGAGATCATTAATAACGTAAAAATCTACATTTGTAAGATAAACAGAATCTACCTTTAAATCAACAGTTATCTTCTCCGTTACAAATTCTGAATATTGTCTTGAAAATCCCTTTAATAAAACTTGAGATGGTAATGCTACCGACGTTAGCGAATGTCGATGAACTAAGTGTTTAGATATTAGCGAGCAGCTACTTCCAGTATCTATAAACGCGTCGTGACGAAAATGACCGATCAAGACAGTTTTAATGAACCTACCACGTGTATCCGATTCCGAAATCAGTTTTATTTCTTGTTTGTTTTCGAATTTAATACCATCTCTCTTGTAATAACATACCGATTCCGTATGGCCACGTTTAGCGCAATAATCACACTTGACACTACACTGGTGCTTTTTATGGTTTCCCCCGCACACATAGCATTTCAAAGGTTTTCGAGTGTGAGATACTCCGGCCTCCGAGGGCTGTGTAACACCTGCGGTTGGTTGCGTAGATACTGTAGTAGTCGTAGCAGTATTACTAATAGTGTTTAGATTTGGTGTCTTTATACTTGCCTCGCGTACGGTAGAGGTTTTAATATTTTTGGATTTATACAAACGACCATGTAAAAAGCTAGCTAAACTGTCACAGGTCAGGAAATTACTGGCTTCTATTGAAGCCCCAATGTTACTGTCGCCTATATTTCCAACGATAATAGAAATAATATCCTGTTCCGTGAAATTTAAAGATAACCGATCTATTTTACACTTCTGTTCAAAGTAAAACTCATATAACGATTGGTTTTCTGTGGGTTTTTTATCTATAATATCTTTAAGTAACTCGTACATGTTTCTACGTATTTGGAAACTAGCTGCTAGTTTTTGTTTCTAGTCTGCCCATTTCCAAGTAGGCCACTGATTATCAGTCCGTAGTAGTGAATCGTACCAAATTTTTGCTGATCCTCTGAGTTTGTTAAGAGCCTGGTAACGTATCATTTTGTCAGACCACGCAAAAGTTTGGGAGTAAGATTGTATAATACTGAGCCAAGCCAAGATATCGTCTATTAAAGGGTCAAAATCAGGAATTATGTTGTTCAAAGTAAAAGTATTATTTGTACTCACATTTGTCGCGTTTCTATCCTTTCTTTTTACCTTACGTTTGGGTCGAGGTGACGGGGTTCTAGCACCACTTGTACTTGAGGTGTCCGAACTTGTGGAGCTGGGGGACCGCCGACGCCTTTTATTATGTTTAACACGTTTTCCCATGGCGTAGCACTTGCGGTTGTCATTTCTGATGTTAACTTTGCTTTAACGTTACACTTTATCGTTACTAATCACTAAACTAAATATTTAAGTAAAAGGCACATTTATCCATAATAATCCGAAATATATATTTAATTAATTAAACTATTAAGTAATTTTCACTCTAGACAGCAATTTTATCTTTCCTTAAACGTTTCTCGAACATAATAATGCGCGCTCCGCGGTCTACCCTCATTTTTATATCCCCCACTATTCATTTGACAAAAATACGTTACGTCACGTCGCGCGCTAGAATGCAACGGCAAGCTCAGTGTTGCCAGTTTCTGGTCCGGTAGCACGAATTTGCCAACACTTATGCAATTACAATTATATATTTATTGAAGTGAAACTTCTTTAGAATTGTTGTGATTTCAAACCTGATGCAACGGAAAAAACGACAGGTAAGAGACACAAATACAAAAATTGTAGAATGAAGCCGGTAAAGAATGAGACAGAAATATACATACTATTTTATATTATCGGTCTCTATTAGTTTCACTTCTATCGTGTGTGAATCGCACACACACTTTTTTTTATTTATGCAGTATTTTTTTTCTTTGTTTATTCATATTTAAAACACTTTGTACACAAATTATACGAGTACAGATATTCACTGTTGTACGTAGATGATAAATACCTATACACCTATATACTTTCTCACAAACAGCTGATTAAGTAGTTTTCCAATACAACCAATGCCACCTAAAGGCGGGTTACTGAACTAAAGAGACAAGCGTGATATTTCAAAAAGTCATTAAAAGTTCTGGTATTTATCGATAGATGGCAAAACTAAAAAGTGTCACCCCTGTGCCGGTCGGAGTGGGGGGTGTTAGGTTTTTTCATTACGGAATTTCTGGATTCGGTCTCCACGCTCAAGGCCCGCGATAGAAGCTATGCAATAGCTTAAAAATATGGTGACACTTATACTTGCCATCAGAGGAGTCATCTGCTTGTTTGCATATCTAATGATATAAAAAAACTTAATTCAAAAACGTTTCAAACAAATTGTACATTTTTAGATACATGTATTCAAGTGGCATGGACGGAAATATTTTTTCTTACGCCATTAACTTCCACGAGCCATTAATTCCTACGCCTTCTTACCATGGTCCCCCAGTATTACCCGTAAGTATATTTTAATTGTACATTATTGCAAAGGCCGGGAAATGGGTAATTGCAGACCGAGTATGAGTTTGAAGACCGAGCCGTAGGCGAGTGTTTCAATGATACGAGACAGGCAATTGCCATTTCGGTCATGGCATATATAGTGCTTTTCTCAAAAAAAAATGCAAGGAAATAAAAAGTAATTTTTTTGTAATAAATTTGATTTACCTATTTTCGTTTTGACTTCACTGAAAACAGGTTTCCTATTGTTAATTTAGCTTCCAATCTAAGATCTGGTGGACTGCAGTCAATAGCCATTTTACTTTCGGAACCGTCGCGTCGATACCAATTTTTAATTATGTTTATCATTAAAATAAAAGTATCGAGACTAACTTCTTGTTTTACCGCAAAATTATTATTTTTTTCCGCCTGTGCCGAAAGATGTCCCGAAATGTATTTGCTATAGAGCCACGTGAACGCAACTTGTACCAAGATAAAAAAAGTTCTTACTTCAAATTAGAACCCAGTATGCCTTTTCATACAAAAGTGCCGCCGCTTTTTTTGTTCCAAATTCAAAAAACGCGCCGGCAATAACTCATTTTTCTGTGTACGTAAATACGATACTCGCGTGCTCTTTATTCAGACGTAATTACAAGTACTATTTCCGCGCATGTTTGAGAAAATGTTAATTAATAAGCATTTGTGTATTTAGGTACTTATTGCTTGTTATTAATACTGTGGATTCGTATTCCCAACGACATAAGCACTCCGTTAATAAGAAATAATTACATACTGTATCTTATCCTACCTATCAAAACACATTAAATCAATCAGTACCTAGACTGAAAGATTTGTTCTACCAGTAGATAAAATCGTAATCCTAAGGTTTCTGGCCAGTAGCTGCGGCGAGACAGCGCTTCACTTCCTGTAAAGTACACAACAAGAACGCTGCATACTCTAGGGCAAAGCCTTATCACCCAGAATATCTGAAAGATTTCTTTCGCTGTTGCTCCCACCCCGCTGTAATGAATGGCGATGGTGCCTGTTCGTTTTTCGTGATTTCTTCCATCGGTGTTGCTATTCCAGAGTTATATATTCTAGTTTATTTTCTATTGGAACGAAGTTCCTTACGGCAGGCTTGGAGGGGATAGGGATTTTGCTGCGCGACTGAACTGAAAAAAATGTGATAGTAAAACCGTAAGAAAAATGCGTGGAATAAAATCGTTAAATGAGACGTGCGCAGGCGCGACAGTCGCGTACACAAGCGAGTAGTGCCGTTTAGCCGAAGGAAGTTCGTTCCTACCTGGTGTCCCGCGACACCACATCATTTTTTTATATTTATTATTATACTAGCTGTTGCCCGCGACTTCGTCCGCGCGGACTTTGTTTGCTACGCACAGCTCCTCCCCCATATGTGATAGCGTGATAATATTAGCCTATATGTTGACCCCGCCCTGTTAGTAATATTCATGCAAAATTTGAAGTAAATCCATGCAGTACTTTTTGAGTTTACTCCGGACACACATACAGACAAACAGACAAAAATTCTAAAAACTATATTTTTGGCTTCGATATCGATTTGTAGATCACGCCCCAAGTATTCCTTTAAAAAAATATTAAATGTACAGTTTTGACTTTCCTTCGATTTTATTATATGTATACATAGTCCATTGTTTTTCTACATCTATAAAAAGCTCTATCTTTCGCTATTGTCTTAATCAATCTAATTTCATTCGGAATACTTTCTTATTGTACCGCCCTAACTCATAGATGTTCGACGCGACGTATGTGATTCGTTCGTTATTTTTTATAGCGCCGAATAATTTTAATTTTTCTTTATAGTCATGATCATGAAAGTCATGGACTCATTAATTTGTTTCAGCTACAACTGCTTCCGTAGTTCATTGTTATATCTATCTAGATTTTACATTGACAATATTTTCTATAGTTGACGAGTTTTGACTTTGCTTTTTCAGATATGATAATAGATTGTATCCCTGTTTCCTTTCACCCTTAAATTAAATTATTAGTAGTTAGATTAAAATTAGTATCAAAATAATTTGCAGAAAGTGAATAAAGTTCGGGAGCCCAGTACCGTAGATGGGGAATTGATGTCGCATGAACAACTGAAGCAAAAAGAGGAATATGATAAAATGATGGCAATAGCAAACGCACATAAGAGGCGAGTTCGCGATCAACTGGCAGAACTTACAGCAGAATATAATAAATTGATTAAAGCGTGAGTTCAAAAGTTGTAATTGGATAAATAAAAAGTAAGATAATATGTGCGATTACAAGTATTCTATATTTCTACTAATTCTTGCTCGGATAAGAGGGTAAAGTAGGTAGTATTAGCGTCTCAGGTATTAGCGTTGCCAAGACTTAACAGTCCATATATATGTTTGTATGGTTAGCGATCCTGACTACGCAATCGACGGGTCTCGGGTTCGATCCCGACGGGGACAAGCATTTGTGTGATGAGCATAAATGTTTGTATTTCTGGGGTTGGGTGTTTATTAAATATATTCTTGTATTTATATATGATTATGTATTTCTGTGTATTAGTATCGTTGACTAACACCCATAACACAAGCAAATAATTTGCTTACTTATAATATTAAATATTTACAGGACAAATTACACTTACTGATCTAGTAAGTGTAATTTGTCCTATGAATATTATTATTATTATGTACCACTAAAAACTGTCATATCTTTATCCTGAAAAGGTAGACAGAGGTACAAATATAATAAGCTAACGCTGTTAAATGAAAAGCAGTTACCTAATTCTGTGTACCTAAAGTCTCGTCTCATATCAGTCATACTGTTCAACAAAAAAAGTAATAGGACATGTGCATAATATTTATAAATAAATATATTTCCTATCTGTAAAATATATTTGAAATTTAAAAAAAAATACATTACGTTAGTATTTAAAATCCGCTAAACACTGCATCACTTTATATTGACACTCTCCAACATAGCATTAAAAAAACTTCGATGTTCTAAAACACTACTCTTACACCAAATTATATTTTATCATACTGTAAATGACTGTAATGACTTATTGACATCGTTTCTGTCTATATAAATAAAAATTCCTGTCTTTTATATATATCCAAAAGAAAACATACTGCACACAAATCATGCGAGTGATACTCAAAAATGACAAGTAGTTATATTGGACGTCAAAATAAATTATTCGCGGGCCCAGATTATGTTATGTCAAGTATTAATAGTACAGGAAATTTACCATAGAGCATGTATCATAAAACTTCTTCCTACTAAAATAGATTTTGTAATATATAATTAAGTTCAAAATTAAAAATGATGCGTGGACGCTTAAGCATCGCGTGGGGATCAAGCGAACGGTCCACTCTGTGGACTGGACACTCGAGCGTCCAAGAGGGTGTCCGCCCGATTAATGAAGTGGCAATAATGAGACAAACGCAATGGAAAATGTGAAATTAACTTTTCGTAGTTTTTCTTTAGTTTTTAATTTTTCACGTCTTGCTTGTGATCTAAGTCGGACTGCTATGCTACGAAAAGTTAAAATAAAAAAAACTATGTTTTTTATAACAGAAACAAGGTGTTGCCCTGGTCTCAACAAATAGATGTCACCTTGGACCCGAGACCACTAATAGTCCAGGAACAAGAATTAAATGAGGCTAAAGCTTTAACAAGAAGGAAATTGGCACATCAGTTGGAAGCTTCTGATCTCGCGCTATACAAAATGCACTCGCGCAACATAGTACAACTCGACGTCTTCCCGTTTACTTTAAGGGCCATCAGGTAACAATTTTTGTCTAATCAATTTAACTATTCCAACAGGTTCTGACATGTAGAAAAAATGGTAACTTAGATAATGAGACCCTGAGTATGATTCCTTGTCTCGCAAATGTTTATATATTTGTTAATTCCTGTTTCCGCCAGAAAGAAGCATTGAGCTATATCACATCAAAATGTAAATTTTTTACCTTCTTACTCTGAGCTGCGGTACGAAAAATAAAATAAATTTCATAATATTTTAATTTCATTTGTAAAGTACTATTTGGTACTGTTTCATATTTTTATTTTAAATAAACTATTATACTTTTCTTAAATATCCGTTATTTTAAATTTTTAAACTTTTTAAGTGATGGTGTCATGAAGTAGGCTGAATAGTGCCATCTCTGTGCTAAGCACAGAAAAAGAAAATATTTAATTACAAAATCAATAATGTATTCCCCCATGTTGGACTGGGAGTCCTTTGAAGAATAGAGCATCTGTCGTTCTTCCCGGCGGTTTGTAAAAGGCGAACGATGAAGAGCTGTGCCGGAAACTATATTTGACAATTGCTTGTTCTTAATTTTGCTGTGATAGGTATTTCATAATATTTAAAAATTTACAATCAAAAGATTGCTGCGTATGTAGAAAAACTATTCAAACATTAATTTAAAATATGTAGCTTTTTCCTTAGCATAAATATAAAAAAGTACACCAATTTAATAAACGTAATGTAAAAAATTGAAAAGACTTCAAATATATGTTAACTATACCCATATCTCGAAAACCACTGAACTGATTTTGATAAAATTTAGACTGTTCCCTAAGTTGAAATACTTATACTTGATTAAAATAAAAAATGTAATCTCGATATGGCTTATTCGTGAACAAACATACATACACTTAAACAAAATTTAGTACACGTGCTTGGACATCATACTCGAATATTATCCAACTCCAACATCGGTAGAAAAGTACACAATTCACACACTGATAATGATTATTAATTATTTTTATTTATTTATTTTATTTATTATAATAAGTATTGCCAACAAGACATACATTATTACATTCGCTATGACAGCCATTACAAAGTAAGACAAATGTTGTCTCAGGTACAGGCAATAACTACTCTTAGAATTAAGTAAACACATCCTTGAGTATTGTTATTTATAATAATAATAATAATAATAATAGCCTTTTATTCCAAAACATAGGATTACAAAAAGTCCCTAAGTTCGGTGTGCCTTTTGGCATAGGCCTCCTCCAATTCCTTCCAGTGAACCCTGTCCCTTGCTACTCTCATCCAGAGTGGTCCAGCTGTCTGTGTGAGGTCATCTTCCCATCTCCTGACTGGACGACCCCTACTTCTCTTGCCGTCTCTTGGCTGCCAAATGGTTACTTGCTTGCTCCATTTGTTAATGGGGTGACGTAGCAAATGTCCAGCCCATCTCCATTTCTGGGAATCTATCCGAGTAAGGATGTCTGTTAGTTTTGTTCTTGTTCTTATCTCTACGTTCCTGACTCTGTCTTTGATTTTTAATCCTAGCATGCTTCTTTCCATGGCACGTTGGCATTTTGATAGCCTTTCTCTGTGGTGGAGTGTTGTTGACCAAGTTTCACAGCCGTAGGTAAGAACAGGTAGAATACAGATCTCGAATGTTTTCTTTTTTATTTGATTTCCTAGGTCCTTGCTTTTCACTATTTCCCTCAGTGACCAGTATTTTCTCCATCCCTGTGTGATTCGTCTGTTTATTTCTTTAGACATTGCATCTGTAGTGGATATTATCTGTCCTAAATAGATATATTCTTTGACATATTCTATCTTGTTGTCATCTACCCGAACGTCTGTTTCTTTCGAATTTGTCATCAATTTTGTTTTACTGGTATTAATTTCCAGACCAACTTCTCTACTTATATTTGCTAGGCTCTGCATCATTTGTTCGATTTCTGCTGGATTCTCTTCAAGAAGGACCAGATCATCGGCGAATCTTAGGTGATTCAGGCGAGCTCCATTAATGTTCAGACCTAAGTAGTCCCAGTTTAGCTTTCTGAAGATGTGCTCCAGTACAGCGTTAAATAGCGTAGGGGAGAGGGGATCGCCTTGACGTACGCCCTTTTTGATAGGAAAAGATTCTCCTGTCGATTCTAGTTTGATGCTGGCTGTACTAGTTTTGTAAATACTCTTAAGTAGTTCTATGTATTTGTTTTGTACCCCTTGTTGTTCTAGGCTCTGCCATATGTATTGATGCTTAAGGCTATCGAACGCCTTTGAGTAGTCTATAAACGCCATATAGATTTCTTTATTGTATTCGTTATATTTCTGTATCAACTGTTTTAGTGTGTGAATGTGATCTATTGTGCTAAAGTTTTTTCTGAAACCTGCCTGTTCTATGGGTTGGCTTTCATTTAGTGTTAGTGATATTCTTTCTAGGATCACTTTAGCGAATACTTTGTAAATGTTTGATATTAGGGAAATTGGCCTATAGTTTCCTATCTCGTCTCTAGGGCCTTTTTTGTGTAATAGAATTATTTGACACTCGGTCCACTCTTCAGGTATTTGCATTGTTTGAAGAACTTCATTGAAAAGTTTTACTAGCACAGGACTAATTTCCTCTAAGGTTCCCTTGAGTATTTCGTTAGTTATCTTGTCCGGACCTGGGGCTTTCTCAGGTTTTTGGGATTTTATTGCTTTGATTACCTCTGAGACTAGAATTTCTGGCACATCGTCTACTTTGTTTTCTTTTGCTTCACGTACTTCCGAAATTGTGGCCAACCCTGTATCAAATTTATCAGAATACAATAGGCGGTAATAGTCTGTAGCTAGTTTCTGTATTGACATTCGGTTATTTAAGTAAGATTCGCGTTGTTTTAGTTTCAATATCCATTCTTTCCCATGCTCGGTAAGTTGTTTCATAGCCTTTTTTGTTCCTCCTGTTTTTTTGATGTGTTCTTCCAAAACTCTATTCCTTTTTTCCTTACGGTCCCTCCTCATATTCTCTTTAATTTTCTTGCTAAGGTTTGCAATTTTTTTACGTCTTTCTTTGTCCTCTTTATCTGATATTAGTATTCTTCTCTCTTCTAGTAGTTCTAATGTCTCTGTGCTTAAATAACTTACTTTGCTTTTGGGTTTTCTAGCTATCATTTCGTTCAGTTTGTTTTGTAACATCTTGTATTTAATCCCGGTTTCAGCGTCAGAGGTAATAATTTCATTGAATGATTCTGTTGTGTGGGAGTTATTAGAATTATTGTGTTCAGAGATTTGGTGCAATTTAATGTTATTTACTAGATTATTCCTGGATCTTTTGGGTTGGTTTAGACTTAGGCAGCTCCTTACCATACGGTGGTCTGTGTTAAAGTTGAGGTTTTTAACTATGTTGGTATCTGTGAACGCGCTTGCTTTGTTGGTTATAATATAGTCAATTTCGTTTTTGTGTTTTCCACATGGAGAGGACCATGTCCATTTGCTTTTGGCTTTTTTGTTAAAACGTGAGTTCATTAAAACAAGGTTATTCTCCAACAAGAATTCTACTAGTTTCTGACCATTTTGGCTTCTTTTACCATGTCCAAACTTTCCGATTGAGTAATCTTCTCCGATTTGCCTTTCTCCGACCTGTGCGTTAAAGTCGCCCATGATTATTAGGTTGTTGTTGATGTGTAGTTTTATTGCTTCTGAGATGCTTTCATAGAAATGTTCTATATCTGATTTATGCGCTTGTTCTGTTGGAGCATATATTTGAAAAATGGACCAGTTTCTCTTACAGCCCGGTAGTCTTAGATGAACCACCGCGATTCTGTCCGAAATTCCCTCGAATCCCATAATGTTCTTCTTCAGTTTAGACTTGATAAGGAAACCTACTCCTTTTTGGCCCGTGTCTTCTCCTTTGTGAAACATGATGTAGTCGGTCCTCTCTTCTATCCCTTCTCCAGGCCTTCTCGTCTCGCTGATTCCTAATATATCCCATTTTAAGTTTGATATAGCTATTTCTAGTTCTTTTAGACTCTCTTCTGTTCTTAGTGTTCGAGTATTCAGTGTGCAAACATTTATATGTTTAATGCTGTTTTCATCTTGTTTTATATGGATTGTCTCTTTTTTGTGTATATATTTTTTTTCAGATGGGTTTGCTTTGGATTGTTTCTGGTTGTAATATTTTGATTTAATTGGAGGGTGTTTGTCTTCTTCCCCCACGGTGACAGGCCGGTTTGGGGTGCAATTTATAAGTGTTGTGTTTGTTAATATAGTTGTTGAGGTTGCTTGGATCCGGATGTCGCAAATTAGTTTTTTGACAGGTTTGACAATGAAGCTGATTTCTGTCGTTCTACATAATTCAATATACTTGGCGTGATTATTTTCTTTGTCTCAGGTTCAGAGGGCGGTTTTAAGGTGGTCAATTCATTTTCTGTATAGTCTACATTGACTTTCTTCTGTGAAAGTGTTTTCGGTGATCTTGAAGTCTCTCTTTTCCTCTTCTCTCTGTTAGTTTCCCGTGCTTTCTTTATTATAATTTTGTCGTATTTTATATATGCTCGATTCCCTTTTTTCTTTTCTTCATCGACTTGCAGCTGCAGTTGTTTACGCTTTTCTAATATTTCTTTAGGGTAATCCTCTTTAATATATATACCTTCTTGCAGGTTAGCTTTGTTTCGCAGAATCATATGCTTTTTCCATGTAGTTGAGATCGATACTACAACAGGGCGAATTTTATGGGCCTCTTTTTTGCCGATTCTGTAAACATTATTTATTTCGAGGGCTTTAAAGTCTACTCCCGATTTTTCTATAATGTCTTTTATGTAAGCTATTAGCTCCGTTTCAGTTGATGATTTTTCTTCCTCAATGCCAAAAAAGACAAGGTTATTATTACGCTTATCCTTATCAACGGATTTGAGTTTTAACTCTAGCTCGCTTATTTTCTTTTTGAGTTGGGTATTCTCCTCGGTAATCTTTTTAAGCTTTTCGTCTAATGCTTCCAAGACGTTTTGTGTTACTGAAGTTGTTATAAGTTTCGTTTGTAGGTCTAACTTTTCATCAATTTTTGTCAATAGGATTTCTATACTTTCTTCCATCTTTGGTTAGAAAACTAATATTGCTATGGCAACACTTGTTTTGAGGTGGCAACACTTGTTTTGAAGTGGCAACACTTGTTTTGAGGTGGCAACACTTGTTTTGAGATAGCAACACTTGTTTTGAGGTGGCAACACTTATTTAGAGGTGGCAACACTTTTGAGGTGGCCACTCTGTAGTCTATGTGCAGCTAAGCTAACGTCAGATGTCACTTCAAATGCCACTTTAGCGTATTTTTGGAGGTTAGAATGTTTACAATATGTGGTTGATTTGTTCTTGCAATTAAACACTTTCTGTTTGTTTTCGCTGATAACAGGCTTTGAACTTTGTTGTAGTTGTTTATTCGTATAACACAATGTTTTGGCACTTTTTTACACTGATTACTTTTGATTTTCCGCGGAGCTCTTAGACGTACGTATTCACTAATCAACCTGTATTGTTATTACAATATCTAAATTATAAATGAGAACAAAACATGAAATTAAAAAAATACGTGAAAACTATATCGAATCATCTACGATTAAATGCTAGTAATGTTAAAATAAAAATATCGAACAAAAAAATTAAAAAGATATGACATATAGAAAAACAATTATTAAACTAAAAAAAAGCAAATTGCATGGAAAAAAAGCTGAATATTTAAATTTTAATAATTATATATTATTATAAAAATACAAAAACTATAATTATGAATGAAAAAAAACATAGTACAAAATTATAAAATTACACAAGAAAAATAATAATATTAAGAGACTTGTGAGATGGCGGTGGTGGGTATTAACTTTTTTTGAATGTGCTAATTGTATCGGCAAAGATGTCTAAATTATGTTTTTTATATATGTCATTGTAGCTATTGATGATTCTGTTAAGTGGTGAATATTTGCCTAAATTTGATTTTGAGTTCACTGAATTAAAAAGTTGTAGTTTGCCTAAGCGTGGAATATGGAATGGGGCAGACATTGTAATATCTGCAAGGAGCTCTGGAGCATCAACAAGTCCTCTTACTAACTTAAAAAGAAAAAGTGTATCGTTCATATGTCTCCGTTCTGATAATAAAGATAATTTAAAATGACGGAGACGATCATCGTATGTAGGCAACTTTTTTGCAAGAAACTGAGTAAATGATAGATATCGCGAGAATCTTTACTGGACTTTTTCGATTCTGTCTTTATAAATTTCATAGTATGGGTTCCACACGGTACTACAATATTCTAGTTTACACCGTACAAGGGCGTTAAAAAGGACTGACTTAGTTTCAGATGCTCTAAATGCGCTGCATGACCTTACAATAAAGCCAAGCATTTGATAACTTTTTTCACTATATTATCAATGTGACTGTCAAATCGTAGTTTTGAGTCTATAGTTACTCCGAGATCGCGACTTGTTTTCGGAAACTCGGATTTCGGAAACTTGATTTAAATTATGTCCATTTATTTTATATATACTTAGTAGCTCACTTTTGCATCGCGAAAATCTAATAATAAAACATTTGTCGGTGTTTAAATCCATGCCGTTAGAAATGCACCACTCTACCAATTTGTTGAGATCTATTTGTAGTCTATGGTAATCCGAAACACTGTCAACAAATCTGTAGATCTTAAGATAGTCCGCAAATAAAGCACATTTTGAGTTTGCAAAGGATAAAGGCAAGTTGTTAATTGAGACGTTAAACAAAATTGGCCCTAAATGACTTCCTTGAGGTACTCCCGATAAAGCTAAAAATGTCTCCGAGCTGTATCCGTTCAGTACCACAACAGATTCTCTGTTGGAAAGGTAAGATCTAAACCATGATAACAAGGCACCACATATATCATAATGCTCAAGTTTGCTCAGAAGTATCTTATTCTGCACTTAATCGAAAGCTTTGCTAAAATCAATGTAAATAGCATCGACAGAATGACGTGCATCTACTTCCTTTGTTAAGAATTCTGTGAAAGTAACTAAATTTGCGATTGTAGAGCGTGCACTCACAAATCCATGCTGGCAAAGGGATATGACCTGCTTTAGATGCCAGTTTAGTAATGGGTACAATAGTTTTTTAAATAATTTCGCAAAAACACAAAGGATAGAGATGGGTCTATAATTTTCAACCTGTTCAGGGTCGCCACTTTTCTATAAAGGTATGACAAGTGTCCTGTTCCCAGTGGTTGGAAATATAATAAATATAAAAAATAAATAACTACACTTGAATTTATTTACACTGTTTTACTTTCTAAGGGATCCAGAAGTTATGATTCGGCCGCTGCGGCAGAAGAATCTTTCAAAAGCATTTTACGAACAATTGACGGAAGTTCATGAAAAAATGGCTGAAGCGGCTCTGCGTGGAAGGTAATCGTAAACGTAAAATGTTTAGCGAATATAAAAATGTACTCTATCTAAATCAACTAAGTTTTACGAAAAAAGACTTACACCATTTACGTGGTCCTTTTCTTTATCATTGATAACATGGCGAATCGAGAGGGTTGAACTAACCTATAGTTGGTTGAATTTGAGAAACTGTTTATAACTGTACCTAATTAGGTATATTAACCAATAAACTATATATTTTTTTTAAATTTCGTACATTTATAATAAAAATTTCGTATATTAAAATTGACATTTACCTCGAAAACGCACTAGACTATCGTGGCATATTGAATTACATAACGCTGTGATCATATACATTGTTTGATTTCTATGCAAAATGTCAACAAAAACTTGGCGGAATACCACAACGTGACGTAACGCTTCAGACTTGCGTCTACTGTCACGTGACTTAATGTCCATTTTTGCCGAATTTATATCCTTAAAATATTAATATCTGGTTGACCGAGCTTTGCTCGGTTTTTTACATACTCATATCTTGGGAACCGAGCTTTTCTTTGACCTGGAACCTTGATAAATCGATTCCTATAGAATAAATAATTTTTTTTTCTGTACCTGGTTGACCGAGCTTTGCTCGATTTTTCACATACTCATATCTTGGGAACCGAGCTTTTCTTGGACTCGGCCTCCTCTGTAGAATAGGCCAACTGCCGTTCTGCCAGGCAGGTCGTAAAAGGCGACCGATTGGCTATCGAGTCACTACCATCGTGGCTACTAGGTGGTAAAGTTCTGCATTGTCTCGCCCGGGTCTGGTACCACCGCCTTACCTATTCCTGCCACAATAGCGTCAGTGTTTGTCACTGTCGTGTTTCGGTTTGGAGGGTAAGGTAGCCGGTAAACTTATGCATGTGGCATTAGAACTCGCCACAAGATAGCAACGCACCATTAACATCTTTGGTGTCTATAGGCGATGGTTGACTCTTTCCATCAGGAGACCCATCTGCTTGTTTGCTATCTAATGATATAAAAAAAAAATAAAAAAAAAATCGATTCCTATACAATAATTTTTTTTTTCTGTACCTGGTTGACCGAGCTTTGCTCGATTTTTCACATACTCATATCTTGGGAACCGAGCTTTTCTTGGACCTGGAACCTTGATAAATCGATTCCTATAGAATAAATCTTTTTTTTTCTGTACCTGGTTGACCGAACTTTGCTCGGTTTTTCACATACCCATATCTTGGGAACCGAGCTTTTCTTAGATCTGGAACCTTTATAAATCGTTTCCTTGACCCGAAAAACCCCTAATTTGTGACTTTCGTAAAAATCGTTGTAACCGATTCCTAGATTCCAATTAGGTTCCAAATAAGAAGGAGGTTGTCAATTTGCCGGAATCTGTTTTCATATTCACAAACTGTTCAATGACTTCTTAACCGATTTGGATATATATTTTTTTTGTTTCAAAGGGTAGGTATACTTTCCAGATGGTCCTAGTTAAATTTGCTGAAATGGCAAGTCGGTTGTTTGCTATAGCAACAACAAACTATGTATAAGCTTGTAATCACTACCATAACTTTACCTGGTGCTATTTATTGCATCAGTGCTTGGCTCTGTCCTGCTCTGATTTGGAAGGTGAGGTTATGTTTGGTTAACTTCTGCGTGTGGCATTATGTCGGCACATAGACGACAACATACCATTGATACTTTCGGTGTGTAATGGCGACGGTTTTCTCTGCACATAAAGTAAAATATCTGCTTATTTGCTATCCTATAGCATAAAAATATTTAACCATACAGCTTGTTCTTAGAAATTAATTTCCTTTGTTCTCATAATTATAATATTACATTTCACGCAATCCAAAGGAATTTAAACTTACTGGAACTAGCAAAAGTGACTGGAATAAAGGCCCAAGAAAAGTAAGTATTGTAAATATAAGTGCCACGTATAAGGAATATATTTTTATCATTTAATACCAGGTTACTATTAAGAAACTTACACTAGGTGGTAGAGTTCTGAATTGTCTCGTCCGGTTCTGGTATCATCGTCTTAACTACGCTCGATAGGCGGCAAAAATTATTTTGTAGCTAGGAATCCACTTGCGCAGCTTTCCTCAGCCTGCGGCATGCCCAGGACGAGGTAGCTCGTCACGAGGCTGTTTAAGTGAATACCCAGCTTAATAATAGTTAACTTCATGTCGCTGGCAACCGGTGTAAATAAATAAATAAATTAAATAAATTGTTTATTTCATTAACCAGTATAACAACAAACAAAGAGAAAGTTTGGGATCCCCTTTTAAGTGTAAAATCACTTGTACTTGGGGGGCCCGCTCTTCCATATCTATGAACTATATTTTACACTGTTACAGCTAATTTACTCCTGATGAGTTATAAATTAAATTACATAATGTTTTTGCCACTGTGAACTACTGTTACATAATAATATGTTATGTGTGCACATATAGGTAGGTATCTATATGCTCGCAAACGTGTGTGTGTGTGTGTGTGTGTGTGTGTGTATTAGCTATATTATTTATTTACACTATGTGTCTGTTTCTTTTGTAGGTATTTTATTTAATTGTTCGTGTTAATTTTTAAAACAGTTTGTAGTATATATAGTTTTCTAGCTGTAAGCAGTTGTCTTATGGAGTATAGCTTTTCAGTAGGAAATCTGTAGTTTTTAAAATATATCACTTTTATTAAAGCCCGTTGTGCCCTTTCTAACACAATGAATTTTGATCTGACAGCTCCCCCCCAAATCGGTATACAATACCCTAATATAGATTGAGCAAGAGCAATATATATTTTATTTAATAGTATCTTTGAAGCAATATGCCTAAGCGTTTTAAAGATCCATATGAGTTTTCTTATTCTGCCACTTACTGCCTCAATTTGTAGATACCACGACAATCGTTGGTCCATTATGACACCTAAATATTTTATTGATGTGGCTTTATTGATAGCTATACAGTTACAGTTTCTAATATTATGAGTGTTTGTATTATGGATGCGAATGCAATACTCATCTCCTGGTTGGGTTCGATTACAAATCGAAAAACATATAAATTTTGTTTTATCTCTGTTAAGGGTAAGTAAATTTGTCTTAAGCCAATGATTTATTTTGGACATTCCTAGCTCTGCCTTACAACGTACACCTTCCCATGTGGTATCAGAGAATAAAACGACAGTATCATCAGCGTATGCTAATATTTTGCCATTTTCTAGTTTCAGATTACATAGACTGTTAATGTATATTAAAAATAAAGTAGGACCAAGTACACTGCCTTGTGGTACTCCAAACGCTACAAAGGAGTCCACACTGGTTAGGTTTCCAATTTTTACTCTCTGCTTTCGGTCACTTAAATAGTCTTTAAAAAGAGAAAGACACGTACCTCTGATACCAATTTTTTCTAACTTAGTTAAGAGAGTAGGGATATGTACGGTATCAAATACCTTTTTGAGGTCTATAAATACAGCTAAAGGCTTTTTTCCATGATCTACAAGATCTACTATTGCTGTGTTTAATTCTGTAACAGCATCTTCAGTAGATCGAGCATGTCTAAATCCATATTGTTCATTGGACAGAAGATTAAATTTGTCTAGATAATTATTTAGCCTACTATTTAGGATTTTTTCAAGAATCTTTGAAATACATGGGAGCACGGATATCGGTCTATAATTACTTATATCGTTTGCGTCGCCATTCTTATAAATAGGTGTTATTACAGACTGTTTAAGTGATGTTGGAAAGACGCCTTGTGTAAAACAGAGATTAGTGAGATGACATATAATAGGTACAACTTCTTGTTTTGCTAGTTTTAAGAAACTGGTGGGGATATTGTCCCATCCCGGAGCACTGTCCGACTTAAGACCAATGAGGATGCTAAGGACTTCTCTTTCATCAGTTTCTAACAAGGCAAAAGAATTCTGTGTTAATTCATGTACATTATCCGACGTTTGTTGTTGCGGGTGATTAGATAAAATATTTTTGGCTAGATCTTTCCCAACATTAGCAAAATACTCGTTAATATAATTAATAGAATCTAATTGAGTTGATTTTATTGTTAATAATTTGGTGTTATCTGATTTTACTTGAGCAGTGTTTGTAATTGATTTTATATTCTTCCAAAGCGATTTCGTATTTTTTGTAGATATTGCTAATTGCTGTTGATCATAATTTCTTTTTAGTTTTTTTATCAATTTATTACAGAAGTTTCGGTATCTTTTGTAGGTAATTTAAATTATTTCGTTGTGGGGATCTAGACGTGCTTTTTTTTGTAATTTATTTCTATTCCTTATACATTTCAGAATGCCTGTTTAATAATACGTTTACTTTTTGGGACTGGTATAGTGTACGTATTTTCTCGAAGGGAATCACTTATTTTGTTTATTAAATGGTCAACTATAATATTAGGATTATCACAAAGAAGTAACTGACTAAGATTCTTTTCAGCTAAGCTGACTAGCGCATTTTCAAAATTCACGATTGTTTTTAACTTTACATCTGTTTTTACTAGACCCAGATTAGACAAGGTGAGAAGTATCATCGAGTGATCGGTAACTGCGGGTCTAGACAAGTGGCATAAACGCTAGGAGAATAGAAAGATAAATGTACGGACTTGACGTAAGCGTTCGATTATGCTTATGTCAAATCCATACATTTATCTTTCTATTCTCCGAGCGTTTATGCCACTTGGCTAGACCCGCAGTAGTGTTTAAAACTGCAACTTTAGGAGATAACTTAGTTTTATCAATTTTGAGCATAAAATGATCCAGGCAATTTTTTCCTCTCGTAGGTATTAAGTGGCCTGTCACTATGCTATGCATAGATAACATATTTAAATAATTTAAACGGTTGTTTCTTTCGTTAGAGCGCTCGTCTTCTCTAAATATAATATTTATATTTAAATTGCTAGTTAAAATTATATTTTTGTGTGATTGAATGGATTCTAAATGTTTGTTAAGTGAGTTAATAAATACATCAGCGTTTAAATTGGAAGGCGAGCGGTAAATGCCCAAAATAGTACTGTCACTTGTTTCAACCTGAACACACGACGCATGCTCTAATTTTATTTCTTTTATATTTAATATAGTAGTACCGGTCCTTATATATACCACAACACCATCGTTCTGGTTTAGGTGTTCGGTAGTTGCAAATTTAGTATAATTACTTAAACAAGGTATGTGTTTATCTGGGTTAAGTCTGCATTCTGTGAAAATTAGGACATGTGGAATAAATTTTAGCGTACTAATAGTTACACAAAAGTCGTTTATATTAGTATATATGCTCCTTATGTTCTGAGATAGTATAGTGAAATCTTTCTTATTAACAATTATGTGTTGATTAATATCCTCAATATCACACTGGACGGTTTCCACCAAATCCATGCTGCCTATTTCTTTCGATGATAGAAAAGAATTATCCATTTTTAAATGATATATTTATGCTGCGGTTAAGCAAAGAACCATGTTTAAATATTAATTTAATTAATAGGCACTGTAAGTCTAATGTGTGATTTTTTAAAAATACATTTGATATTCTATTAGGTTGTTTAAGACAAAAAATAAAATTGAAGAAGAAAGTGCAAAGCATAGACTCATGATGTAAGTAGATAAATAAAAAATTAATAGGTATTAGTATAAAATTGTTGTATAAAATTCTATTGTATTCCCAAACATGCATGCACTCATATACATGTATGCACTTATGTATGTACTTACATACATGCATGTACTCATTTATGTACTTACATACATGTATGTACTTATATACTTTAGTGTTATTAGTGCATTTAAACGAGTATTTGCGCATGTATATAAGCACTTACGTTCGGTTAATATCTTACAACTAAACTTAACAATTTTATCATATATAATAACATAATTAGCAATTATAGTGTGTGTAATATACTTTTGTGTCATAATGTAATAAAAGTGTGTGTTTTGTATTTTAAGCCTGACTATGTAATGGTGAATGTTTTTTTGTATGTATATAGTAGTATATGAATGTAAGAAACTTGCATAGTGTTCAAGTATAGGTAAAAATAAGTGATTAATTGTTAAATGCAAAAACATAATCATAGTATATAAAACTATCTTTTAACTAGGGCTAAAATTAATGTTAAAAATAAAATATTTAAAGTTACTTCCTTCCAGGTACTGTCGGCATAGTCATTGTTCTTGCAAAAGTTGATGGACTTGATTTTCTGATTTTATGCAGATAATAGGGCTATTCTCCCCTTTTCGAACATAGATTTTCCCATAGGCTGTCCAGCAGAATTTGTGATTTTTTGATTTAGCTAAATCCCGTGCAAGAAAATGTAATCGAGACCCTTTGGCCGTCAATTGTTCAGACACGAAAATTGGGACGTCTTCTTGTGTACGAAAACCCAATTGCATTGCTCGCAGCTTTGATTTATGTTTGATATTATAGGTATTACACATTTTTATTAGTTCCGTTTTTAAAATAGTAGAGGCTGTTTCCACTACAATAGGGGTATTTTACAAACCTTCTCTTTTAGCCCGTACTCTGTAAATGTCTTTGATGTCAGATTTCTCCATACTACTGCCCACATTCTTAGACAGACACACCACCATGTCAATCAAGTCTTCTTTGGTCTCATTCGGCTTTTTCGGCACATTTTTAACCTCAAAATTAGCTTTGCGCATGCCCATTTGTAGATCTTCAATTTTGCTTTCTAATATTGAAATGTATTTACCATCCTCTTGGATCTTATTTTCCAATTTTTCAATTTTCTTTTTAAATTCTAAGTTCTGTTCTGTAAGAATGGTAATAGAAGACTGAATGTTATTGTTTGAACTTTGAATTTGGGTCAGTATTTTCTTCAGTTCATGTTCCTGATTCGAAAGTAATAATTTAATTTCCTCTTTAAAATTATGTAAATCTGACGTGTATTCCTCACTTCTCTTTCTTTTATAACGCGTATACAAATTTTCTGGTGTAATGTGTTCCGGTTATATTTGACTTATGTCGGTCTCGGAAACTGAGCGGCTTGTAGGGCATTCAGATATCTTAAGTAGGCGTTAACTATTTTTATGTGACAATAAATGCGAAGACTGCGCACACGCAGATTTGCAGTTACTTTAGAAAGGCGTGACGTGTAGATCCAATCGGATTTCAAGGGCGTGTCCTATTTGTTGTTACTTACGCTTCAATTGTATAGTTTGGTACCAGGATCGCATATTAACTAAATGGTTTATTCACTTTACTTTATTCGCACAACTTCTTGTATTTATATATTCCTATTTTTAACTAGTATTTAATGTTTTAATTTTTAATAATTATGTTAACTTGACACTTTAAAAATAAATTTGTGACACTGTATAGTTGTCCGAGGGGAAGAGTGTGCGCGCAAATCGCATCAAAATTAGGTACTTTACATTTTATCCAAATATCCCGAACAAGTATAACTTCAAAAATAGACTTTCATTAAAAAAACTTTTTTTTAATGCACAATAAATTAAAACGATATTCAGGTGCTTTATTTAACAAAAATATTAAATAATACTTCTCTTCTTACAACATAGGCGAGCAGAGTCAACAACCCGTAAAATGACAGCGAGGAAAGCCTCGTGGGGACCCCCTCGTGTAGCATCGTTCTTGCTAGGGTTACCACCAAAACCGCCGCATCCTTTGAAGAAGGCTTTACGGAACTATTATCAACGACTAAATCGGCACCATATACAATTCATTGAGGTAAGTAAAATTCTATTGAAAACAGTTAATATCTTTAATAGGCCTAAGTCCTGTCCAAAAATCTCAGCCCTGTAAAGCAACTGATAAAAAAAAAAACACCAAATTCTGACCACAACTATTTTATTTTAAGTAAATCATATTATGTCTGTCACACCCTTGTGTCTAAAATGCATAACTGAATACCTACATAAAACATATTGTGTTTTAAAAAAAATATAAACGGGTCAATAACGCGTACATATATAGAACTTACTTGTAAAGCTCGACGTTTCGGCCAAGTTACATTGACCGTGGTCACGAGCAGACTGGAGCAGCGAATTTCCTCCGTCGTTCACGTCGGGATGGATTTTCATCTACCCCCTTCTGGTCTTGTTTTTCGAATTTAGCCTACACACAACACTAACCGTATCTTGGACTTTATTTGTTTGCAGCTGCAAAGGCTTTATTCTGCTGATCACTGGATTCCAAGCAGGAGACAAATCCGTCTTCCCTGTTGAAATTTTTATATTTTCTAATTTCAATAGCTTCCCGTACCATACGGGGAACATAGTGTCGCTCAGTAGAGAGAACCTGAGGTCGGTGGAATTCAATCCAGTGATCAGTGCTGGAATCCAAAATATGTTCAGCTATAGTCGACTTATTAACCTGCCTGTTTTTTACAGCCGTGACATGCTCTTTGAATCTGTCTGCGATAGTACTTTTAGTTTGACCTATATAAGCACTACCACAGCTGCAGTCCACTTTATATACCCCTGGCGTCTGGAAGGGTATGATATCCTTAGGCGTGCCCACATGCCCGACTACCTTTAAGCTTGGCGTATAGATGGCAGGTATGGAATATTTTTTCAGTAGCGTTCCAATCTTATCGGCAATCCCTTTAATATATGTCATGAATAGGCTAAATTCGAAAAAACAAGACCAGAATAGGGTAGATGAAAATCGATCTCGACGTGAACGACGGAGGAGGAAACGGACGGAGGAAACTCGCTGCTCCAGTCTGCTCGTGGCCACGGTCAATGTAACTTGGCCGAAACGTCGAGCTTTACAAGTGAAATCTATATATGTACGCGTTATTGACCTGTTTATATATTTTTAAAAATGATAGTAGCACGCGTTAGTTTAAAAGAACATATTGTGTGTTGAATTAAAAGTTTAATTTTTTGCCTACATTTTCCGCCTTTCTCGGCCATAATTTAACATTCCTCCTTTTAAGTGTTTACATTTTGACTTGGCATTTATTTTTGTAATTGGCAAGATTCATCGTATTTATAAATGTTTTATGTTCACCAACACACAGTTATGAAATTAATAGAGACAACTTAAAATTAAGCGAGAGTTTTGAACTGGAATTTAGGCTGTTAGAGCATCTCGGTTTTATTCAGTTTCAATGAAACATCTTTTGAACAAAAGATTTTTATGTTTAAATGGCAAAACTTATCTCATGTATTTTTTATGCCTGACAACATAAAAAATATTCTCGCGTATAATATGTTGTAAAATTACACAACGTTTTAATTTCATCTCTCTTCAGATGGTCACTAACTTGATGGTGGAATTCTAATGTCTCACCCGGGTTTGATAATACCACTACACCCTCAGCCGTAATAGCATCGATTCTTGTCATAATTGCATTCTGGCTTTGAGGTTAAATTAGCGGTATACTGAAGAATGTGGCATGACATCCCCGCAGCACACATGACAACTTTTGTTATTCATAGATAATGGTTATATCTTTCCTATTCCTACCTCGGAGTTGTCTGTTAAAATCCTATAATGCAAAATTTATAATACTTTTGACAGTTCTTACGCTGATCAATGTCGAAGACACCATTTACTTTCTCTTCATGAACGGTAGCGAGTTGCTGATTTGGTTTTCCTGTCTAAAATCTTAAATTCTTATATTGACGCACCAGCACTATTGTGCAATTTCCTGCTCCGGCTACCACGGTCATTCAGAGTACAAGCGCCTCTGCATGTACCAGTTGCAAAGACAAAGTACAGGGCAAACTTTTCTTTATAAGAACTAGTAAGTCTCCCAACATTATCCCTCGTAACTTAGACATAGACTTATTAAACACGAACGTATGCCAGAGAGCAAGCTGAACCTGAATTTTTTAATGTGTAGCTGTTAATTTAATGTAGGAATGTGTTCTTTTTGCAACATCTT
Organism: Apodemia mormo; assembly: GCA_036924255.1. Lineage (NCBI taxonomy): Eukaryota > Metazoa > Arthropoda > Insecta > Lepidoptera > Riodinidae > Apodemia > Apodemia mormo. The sequence continues at coordinate 22,303,509 of JAUPFN010000008.1, forward strand.
CTTTATTTAACTTGTGAAAACTTTCAATTGGTCTTCATCCATATATTGTTTGTAAAACTAGCTGTTAGTTTTCTTTAAATAAACAAATAAAACAAAATACTGCGTAGTAATTTGCCGGCGAATTTTATTGATCGTATTGAACGGTATATGCCCTCGTGGCGGCAGTGGCAAGAGCACCTGTCCCGCAAGCCGGACCCGCTGGCGCTGCCGCCGGGCGCGGCCGAGGCGCTCAAGGAGGCGGAGGCCACCATCGGCAACCGCCTGCTTAAGACGCAGCCCGACTACGTGGCGCCGCCCGGACACAACACGCAGTTACGCGTTTGTCTCGCGCGGAAGGAGGTAACCATAGATATACTACACGTCCAGATTGATAATTGGGCGATAAAAAGTGTCCCCAGTAAAAGTCTACTTTTGGTAGACTTGGGTCATACGTCAAATAGTGTCATTTTAACAATCATAGGAGAACGAGCTAAAGGAAAATTATAAAATATGCCGGTTTGTAATGACAAAATTTTGTCACAGTTATCTTGAAAAATATTATAATAATAGCAAGAACACGTTTCATGTGCAATTTTTGTTCTACAATTACATTTATATATGAAAAAATTGATTTTTTAGTCCGATTAATCAGTACTGGCGATTTATTACTGGGGTAATTTTCCAAAAAATGGGAAACATATTTCATATAAGTACATCTTGGTAAATCATAATAAAATAGTGCAATAACGTGTAGATAGATAAATATGTATAATGTTCTATCTAAATACCTAAAATAAAACAAAATCCATGAAAATTTAAAATACTGATAAATAAACAAGCAGATAGCACTCCTAAAGAAAAGAAACAACCATCGTCTATAGACACAAAATATGTTTCTAGTGCGACGTTATCCATGTGATGGGGTAGGATGGTATTGCCGGATACCTTACACTCAAAAGTCAAAACCGTAATATGAAAGTAAAATGCAGAACTTTGATGTGTGATAAAAAGTAATTGACAAATCATTTCCCGCCAATTGTTTTATTTTTTACTAGCTGCTGCTCGCGACTTCGTCCGCGCGGACTTCGTTTACTCCGCACAGCTCCTACCCCGTAGGTGATAGCGTGATAATATGTAGCCTATATGTTGACCCGACCTGTTAGTAATATTCATGCAAAATTTGAAGTAAATCCATGCAGTACTTTTTATGTTTACCCCGGATATACATACAGACAAACATATAAACAGACAGACAAAAATTTTAAAAACTATATTTTTGGCTTCGATATCGATTATAGATCACGCCCCAAGTATTCTTTAAAAAAAATATTCAATGTACAGTTTTGACTTTCCTACGATTTTATTATATGTATAGATTACTAAGAAGGTTGCACCGTTTTAAAAAGATAACATTCGAAATTCAAATAGTTCCGATTAGCTAGAAGTGCAAAACTTTTAGTGTGCCCCATTTATACTCAAAGGAGGTAACACTCAGAGCGGGTTTGTAGATAATATATGATAAGATGGTTTCTTCGAATAATTTCTTTTACTACATTCAATAAAGTCAAACTTTATTTTGACTGACGACATAAATGAGTCCTATCGCGATAAAAAAAAATCGTTTTATTCTTTTTGATATTAATTTTTTAAATCACACAAATAGATATTTCTTTAATATATAAACTGTAGACTAAAAATTGAAAAACACAGGGTAAGAAAGATCATCGTCAGATATATCTCATTAGGAAACAATAAAAAACTGATTAATTAATAAACTTAATTAAAAATGAATGACGCTATCGGTTGGCAGGCGACCGCAATGGGCAGCGGGGAGGGGGGGATGTACCGAAATCCGACTCCATTTTGCAGTGGCTTGTTATTACTCGTTGTGCACCTTTGTCAACAAAATGAATATTGATATCCATTTTGTTGATCGTTCTTTAACTCATTCATAAGAGTAATAAATAATTCAAAACGATATCTTTCCGCAATCAGTGGATGCACCCAGAGTGACCGACACCGTTTTAGGCCTTCCTTTTTTTAATTCTTTGATGAAGTAAGTATAACGCAACAGCTCGTTTCTGGTGTGTGTCCATGGCGGTCTGGAACTCAACTGATCGTTTAACCGCCCGTATTGCCGTAATCAACCGCCAAGTTTGCGAGTGATATCGCAACCGCGACGGCTGCGTTACCGCACAAAACTCCGGTCTTGTGAGTTTTGAAAATAAAACTCCATTCCGCCACCGCGGCGGGTGCGGGTGAAAACCGCTTCGTGAGTCTTTACCGCTCCAAAACCGTGCGACTTAACCGCTTTAAAACCGCGCGTCTGTACCGCTCCAAAAGGATTCAGGAAGGATCTCATGTTTGGCTACAATCTGGTTCGACGAAAAGGAAAGTTGGAATGAGCCATACAAAGTAATCACACGTGGCAATGACATAACCTATCGAGTGCAGAAGCAGCCACGAGGGACCATGAAGTTCTGAACGCCATGGTGATCGATTAGCCGTCTAAAATGGAAGTAATGATGTTCGGGACGAACATAACTAAAGGGGGTTAGTGTTGCGAATAACCGCGCGTCTGAACCGCGCCAAAACCGCGCGTCTTAACCGCCCCAAAACTTCAGGCGTTTTTCAGTCGTATTCCAGGAGATTTTCGGGCGCTTTTCGGACGTTTTTTTGGTCGTTTTCCAGGCGTTTTCCATGCGTTTTCCAGACGGTTTCCAGGCGGTTTTGAGTAGTCACTTTTACATGGCTGACACTGTACATCCCGTAACTCCATTAAAGGATCCATTACTAAAGAAATGCGTCTGTTTCTATGTATAATCTAATTGTTTTAGTGCAACAACATTCAATTGTGCCCCAGTACTTAAATACTCAGAAAATAATTTTCTTCTTCATGCACTTTTTATAAATATCAGTCAAGTTCGGCACGGCATTTATTAACACAAGTTTTTTTGATTTTATTATAAAAGTTCCTAGTTTAAAGCGTTATAACATGTGCAGCTCTGTTGCGTCTGTTTATAATATGTCCAGCTCCGTCTCCTCAATTTTCTTGTCAGTGACCAGCATACTCAAAACTTTCTAGGAAATGCATTAATATAAGTAATTCCAATTCAATCCAACCTATAATTAATCAGGGCGAGCGAAGCGAGCCCTACACTAGGCGACTTTCTATGTATGCACTTTTGTGGTACATTTTACTTTCATGGTAGTCTGTTTATCGTATCTTTTTTTCGCAGGCGCTTTTTTTCGCAGGCGCTTCTTTTCGCAGGCGCTTCTTTTCGCAGGCGCTTCTTTTCGCAGGCGCTTCTTTTCGCAGGCGCTTTTTTTTTCGCAGGCGCTTTTTTTTTCGCAGGCGCTTTTTTTTTCGCAGGCGCTTTTTTTTTCGCAGGCGCTTTTTTTTCGCAGGCGCTTTTTTTCGCAGGCGCTTTTTTTCGCAGGCGCTTTTTTTCGCAGGCGCTTTTTTTCGCAGGCGCTTTTTTTCGCAGGCGCTTTTTTTCGCAGGCGCTTTTTTTCGCAGGCGCTTTTTTTCGCAAGCGCTTTTTTTCGCAGGCGCTTTTTTTCGCAGGCGCTTTTTTTCGCAGGCGCTTTTTTTCGCAGGCGCTTTTTTTCGCAGGCGCTTTTTTTCGCAGGCGCTTTTTTTCGCAGGCGCTTTTTTTCGCAGGCGCTTTTTTTCGCAGGCGCTTTTTTTCGCAGGCGCTTTTTTTCGCAGGCGCTTTTTTTCGCAGGCGCTTTTTTTCGCAGGCGCTTTTTTTCGCAGGCGCTTTTTTTCGCAGGCGCTTTTTTTCGCAGGCGCTTTTTTTCGCAGGCGCTTTTTTTCGCAGGCGCTTTTTTTCGCAGGCGCTTTTTTTCGCAGGCGCTTTTTTTCGCAGGCGCTTTTTTTCGCAGGCGCTTTTTTTCGCAGGCGCTTTTTTTCGCAGGCGCTTTTTTTCGCAGGCGCTTTTTTTCGCAGGCGCTTTTTTTCGCAGGCGCTTTTTTTCGCAGGCGCTTTTTTTCGCAGGCGCTTTTTTTCGCAGGCGCTTTTTTTCGCAGGCGCTTTTTTTCGCAGGCGCTTTTTTTCGCAGGCGCTTTTTTTCGCAGGCGCTTTTTTTCGCAGGCGCTTTTTTTCGCAGGCGCTTTTTTTCGCAGGCGCTTTTTTTCGCAGGCGCTTTTTTTCGCAGGCGCTTTTTTTCGCAGGCGCTTTTTTTCGCAGGCGCTTTTTTTCGCAGGCGCTTTTTTTCGCAGGCGCTTTTTTGCGCATTGCGCGAACACCTCATACAGCCAGCTGACCAGTCCAGCCAGTTCGGGACGAACATCATTACTTACATAGAGGGGGTTAGTGTTGCGAATAACCGCGCGTCTGAACCGCGCTAAAACCGCGCGTCTTAACTGCCCCAAAACTTCAGGCGTGTTTCAAGCGTCCTTCAGGCGTTTTTCAGGCGTGTCTCATGCGTTTTTCAGGCGTCCTTCAGGCATATTCCAGACGTTTTTCGGGCGTGTTCCGAGCGTTTTCCCGGCGTTTTCCAGACGGGCGTTTTCAAGGCGAGCATCTTCCAGGCGTTTTTGGGCGTTTTCCGATCGTTTTTCAGGCGTATCTCAGACGTTATTCGGCCGTTTTCTGAGCGTTTTCCAGGCAGGCGTTTTCCGGACGTTTTCGAGGCGGGCGTTTTCCAGGTGGGTGTTTTCCAGGCGGGCGTTTTCCAGGCGGGCGTTTTCCAGGCGGGCGTTATCGAGGCGGGCGTTTTCCAGGCGGGCGTTTTCCGGGCGGGCGTCTTCCAGGCGTTTTCCGGGCGGTCGTCTTCCAGGCGTTTTTCGGGCGTTTTTTGGGCATTTTTCGGGCGTTTTTCGGGCGTTCTTCGGGCGTTCTTCGGGCATTCTTCGGGCATTCTTCGGGCGTTCTTCGGCCAGGCAAAACCGTGCTTTAACCTTTCCAAAAACGCGCGTCTAAACCGCTTTAAAACCGCGCGTCTTATTTGCTCCAAAACCGCGCGTCTTAACCGCTCCAAAACTTCCAAGTAATTTGTGGACGCCCCCTTATAACTAAAAACAAAGTTTAGAAAAAATATAAAATAATACGCGATGGTGTGTAATTTGTTTATTTCATATTCTCATATACGAGTGACTCTTCGCCGCTCACTGATCAACATTCGACACTGAGACAAAACGTGAGTGTGATAGTCTTCTCTCTTCTCGCCCGAGAAATCCTTTGAAGCGGCAAAATTTACCGACACCGATCGGAGAACAGGCGAGTGCGAGAAACTCCTCACATTCACGCTTCTTGGGTGTTCTCGGGGTCTCTCGCCGTGAGTCTGGATGGACCATAAAAGAGTTGCTAGTTTTAAATCCCAGAATACTGGTTAGGCAATCGTTCTGCAAATTAATTTTTGTGGTAAACAGAACTTGCCCAAGTTTGAGTATTACCCGATAGCTTGACCTCCTGTGAAATCGTGGGGCTTATCATAGGTGCTCTAGTGGGACGGCGAACCTTGGGGACACGAAAGTGACTTTATTTATTTAATTTATTTCTAGATATACGACAACAAACGAGAATTTAATGAGAGAATATTAAAACTACGCGAACATAAAGTTAGTTTAGTCAAAAAAATGAAGGAGATTGGGGAGCGTCTGGCCGAAATTCGGGTGGAAATACCACAGAAGCTTGTGAAACCACCTCCGCCAATACCTGATATTGACGAAGAGTTGGAGTTTCCAGAAAAGAACTTAGAGGTAATTAATAATATTTCGTTATTGCAAAACATATACACATCTATTATAAATGCAAAAATGTGTGTCTGTATGTTTTGCTGAAACGGTAGAATGCATTTGGATGAAATTTATTATACAGGTACACAGCACATTTAGCATACAAGTTAACTTTGTATCTTGTCTCTGTTCAGATACGCATGCATGCTTTTAACGCAGTAAAATGATGTTGCTACGGGATTCACAAAATATTTAAATCAGCTAATCGGTTGCAGATCGCAGTTTCTAATGTTTAAAGAAAATCCTAAAATAATAATATAAAATGGATTTGACCACTTTATTACAATCAAGGAACTTATATACGATAACTGGAATTATTACGAAGCAATATTTGATAAATAAAAATGTACTTTATTTCGTTACTAATAAAGTTGACATTTTGTTTCTTACTTGTCCCTTTCTTGCATTTGCCAATGTAAATAAAACTATCTGATGGTAGATTTTTATATATTCGGTAATTGTTAAATCCCTTTTATTCATACACGTCGATAAATACATTAGCATGAAATGTATTGTAATTAACACTGTGAGTTCTAAAATGTGCTTATTTTAATTACTACGCAATTACTTATGCAATGCAAAAACTGTTTTTCAAATTAGTAGAATTACTTAGTAGTAATTTGCAAACGACGCATGACCGCACTTATATATGGTAATTGGCGCTTTACTTAGTAGAAAGAGACACACTCCACCCATGTCGTGGTACTCTTCGGAACGATTTTGAAGCGCGTGTGAACATTCCGGGCAGAAAGTAAATTCCTTGATTACAATTTACTGAATAAAACCTGCCCTTTCACAAGGCGATTCGATTTAACAAACGTGTCACTACTATCGTAATTCGTAACTACTACATATATTATTGAGTTTCGTATCGTATCGCTCGGGCTTGGACCCACCGCCTTATCTTTTCCTGTCGCAATATCGTCATTGATGTTATTCTCGTTTCCGGTTGAAGGGTAAAGTGGTCAGAACCAGCGCTTATTCATGTGGCAATACATCATAGCCACCTGGATGACAACACACCATTAACATCTTTGATCGAGATCGTTGTCGATTTTCATTAGTAAAGTGTTTTGCTATCCTATGATGAACAAGTAATTATTGTACAGAGAAAAAACCCGATTCGAAACAACCGTACCTATCCGTAAACTTATACATGTGATGTACCATCCCGCCTCTCAAATAGCAACGCACGATTAATAGTGTGCTTAAATAGTGTCTATTGACTATTCCATTTCTTCAGGAGAGCCGATTATCCATCTTATATCCATCCGTCAGGTAAAAGGAACTTCTTCATTAGTCTTACCATCAATTGCGTTTAGTATTTGGATACTGCGCAGGTACATCGTCAGTCAAAAACAAATAACGTTTTAATAATATTATTTTCATCAATAAAAAATTAGTAAAAAACATCAGTCAAGTTGTTCATCTGTATATATAAAAAATAAAAAAGTCGTGTTAGTGACACCACTTATAAGTCTGTTACGAAACGACCGACTGGGTCAATTTTCTCCCGATTTTTGTAGGTTTGGGTTGTCTTTGTCTACAATAGGCTAAAAGGTATTAAAATATAATATTCATCAATAAAAAAAAACAGTAAAATATATCAATCTAGCCGTTCATCTATACCCAATATATATATATATATATATATATATATATATATATATATATATATATATATATATATATATATATATATATATATATATATATATATATATATATATATATATATATATATATATATATATATATATATATATATATATATATATATATATATATCAATGTTTATACAAAAGTCGTGTTAGTTATTTCACACCTTATTTCAATACATGATAACATGATCTGATGGGAATCTAAATAAAAAATATACTAATTGGTATATTCAGAAATAATTTCATTCAATTAGAACGAAATTATTTCTTTGTTAGAATTTTTTTTTGCACATCTTACTTATCACTTAGGAAATTTTTTTGCAAAATGCGGAGCAATATGTCATCCTAACAGTCCTATTCTCAGTTGGAACGCATAGTACTTTCTCTCTTATTGTAATATTTCTGTGTAAATGTTTCTGAGAGGGTTTCCTCGGTTAAAAATAATACGTAGTCATGTGTATGTAAAAAATAAGATGTATGATGCAATCATACTCTTCTGTCAAATTTTATCGAAATCGTTTCTTCCGTGTCGGTCCGGGCCCCCTTTAAAGAATAGACCATCTGCTATTCTGACAATCAGTACTGCCAAGGTGACTACTAGGTGGTAGATTTCCGTAACATCTCGTTCGGGTCGGGAACTACCACCAAATTCTGCCAGAATAGCGACAATGACAAGTATTGACGCTATTGTTCCGCTTTGGAAGATAAGCCGGTAGCTGTTTGACTTATATATGTGGGATTGCCATTCCACCACTCGAATAGCAGCACATCATTGATTATTATAGGTGATTACGCGATTATTATAGGTGATGGTTTCTCTTTCTATCAGGCGAGCCGTCTGTTTGTATGCTATCTAATTATGTATAAAAAAGTTAAACAGGCCGATTTATTGTTAGTTAAATATAACTTGTGACTTTTATTTTGTATGTGTAAGTGTGGGTGACGGGTAGTTTGGAATAAAAAAAATCACACTTAAGACAATACCCTGGACGTCTGAGCTTTACTCGGCATTTTTTTTTTGTTAAAACAAACGTGGACGCCGCGCTGGTTATTGTTTGAACCACTGTGTAACAAAAAACGCTGCAGCATTTTTGAACAGTTGAAAAAGTAATTGCTGCAGCGATTGAAGGTCGAGCGATTGAAGCAGCTGAATTTGGTGTTTCAATTCGGTTTTGTCAGGTATCACCCAGTTCATTTCGATTTGTACTCATTAAATACGAGTGCGCGGCGGTACATATAATATTGTATGTGATATTGTTCGATTTTTCAGCCGTTTTCACTTTATTTTAATTTTTTTGTACTACTTAGGACTTTTTAGGGCTCCGAAATCAACCCGTCCGTCCGCCCGTTCATCCGTCCATCCGTCCGTCCGTAAGTCCGTCCGTCCGTCCGTCTATATCCGTCCGTTCGGAGCTTATTTCAGAGATTCTTAGTACCAGAAAGCTGTAATTCGCTGTAATTAGGGCGATCGAAGCGAACCCTACACTAGGGGACTTTCTATGCACTTTTGTGGTATCTGTTACTGAAAAAGTATCGCACTTTGAGGTTTGAGCTTTGACATGGTAGCTTAAATTCATGTCTAGATACGATCTACCATTAAAATACATTTTTATAAATATAAAAAAATAGTACAATATGTTGCATTATAATTTTATTACTACTAACGCCATCTATTATAAAAGAAACGAGTTAAAATGCTAAAATTGAACGAGTTAAAATGTTAAAATGCTAACGAGTTAAAATGCTACTTTGGCGGGGTAGATTTAAAATACATTTCGTTCACTTCATTTTAATACAATATTAATCTATTAATACACTTGTACTTCTTAAATTCCCGCTACGTATGTAGATAAAGAAGTTACTGATTTTGCTCCGATTTTCAAAAATCGAATTTTCACCAGATGTCCCACGTTTTGAGGTCCTTTTTTTCAACTATTTTCGCGATGACGTCATCTCTCTCTGTGTGTATGTCTATGTGTTCATGTCTGTGTGTGTGTGAGTGTGTGTGTGCGCGTGTGTGTATGTATGTCTGTATGTAAACATCTCATAACTTTTGAACGGCTGGACCGATTGAAACGCGGTTGATGGCATTCGATTGGATTCCACTCAACTTATACTTTCTGAAAATTTGAATTAAATGAGCTGAAGGGATTTTGATAAAGTTTTGAATAAACTCATAAAAAATTTGCCGAAACAGATTTTTTTAAATATAACTTTCCGATTAATGTACCGATTGAGTACAAAAACTAATCAGCTTTATTCATAAAAAAATTACGTCTAATGCATAAATTGCATCAAATCGGTTTATCTGTTTGGAAGTAATCGTTGAAGAAAATTTTGAAAAAGTCTTTCCGACATAACTTCGAAATATTTCAACCAATCATTTTTTAGTATTCTACAATATTATAGTACTAAAAAAATTACGTCGAATGCCGTTTTAAAAATCAAAATCATATCTTATTTTCAAAAGTTACAGCTTTTCAAATATTAAAATTACGTTGTAAAAACAACGCTAGTTGTTTGCTAAAAAGCAAACTTAATGTTTTTGAAATAACTTTCAGGCTAATATACCGATTGACTTCAAAATCTTAACAGCTTTTCTCCTTTAAAAACTGCGTCAAGTACCGTTAATTGGATAAAAATCCGTCAATTTGTTTGGGATCTACCAATGACGAAAATGTAAAAAAAAAGTTTTTTGACATTGCTTGGAAATTTTTAAACCTACCGACTGCCATTTGAATTTGACCATTTGAAAATTTGATCAATTTGTTCATCGTTTCCGAAATATTCCGTTTTTCAAAAATCAATATACTGCCATTTTTATTAAAAAAAACTGCATGTATGACTGTTTCGTTGGTTCATTCGTGTTTTCTTGCTGTTTTTTGTGACTTAGCAATTGAGATATTTCAATATTTCTTAGAACTGAAAAAATCTATGTTTATAGTTTTTACTCTTTTGAGCTTAAAATACCTTAATTTAGCGGGAAGTTTTAGGGATGGCTGGCAAGGTCAACCGTTTACAGATTTTTCGCAATATGATTATTGTGAAACAGTACGTCAAGTGTATTAATTGATTCATAATGTATTGAGATCGATTTTCAATCTTAAAAAAAAAGCTAAAAAAAGGTATATTATACTATACCTTTATATTCATATATTATATTCATGCCCGTATCTCCGAAGATGTTGGCAGAGGTACAACGTGTGCATCCACGATTAGCCGAAGGTACGTCTTAGTCCCACAGCGTGATAGGTGACCAGCCTGTCACCAACCGGGTACATTTCCAGTCCCGGGCAACGTTGTTTTTATTAGAAAATTGACAAAAACACATTTTTGATTTGTCTCACTCGAGAATCGAGCCCCGAGGGTTTTTCTGAGAGAAAATTTCGAAAAATTTATTCGCTGAGTTTCTACCGTCAATTCTACGTGCATGCGGTAAGTCCAATATTAATCCTAAAAATTTTGAAGGTTAATTAAATAAAACATTTTTTTATTTCGAAAATCGATGTGAAACCAGGAACTTCCCGATTTTAGAAAAAAAAAACTATTTATCTTAGCAAAATGTTAAAAATGTGTTTTTCTTTAAATGAAAGTGGATCTTCACTTTCATTTTCAATATCCATTTTTCCTTGAAAACTTTTTTTTTGCAAGAAAGCTACCATAAATAAAAATTGATTTCTATCAATATTAGGCTTTATGAGCGAAGTGGTGGCGCGAGATGGATCTTGAGTTGCTACATATTATAGGTAAACCGTACTATATTATAGGTAGACCAGAAAATATGATGTAAAACTTTAGTATATAACCTTTATATTTATTCTGTGTAAATTTTAAAGAATTTTTCTTGTAAGTACTAAAAAAATTTAGTCTTAGAAACATGTTTTTTTTATTTTGGTTTTATTTTCCTACGCCCTTCTATGCCTAAGCCTGACAACGCCATTAATGGGATAATGTTTGGGTAAAAATACGCTGGCTTTTTTTAGGTTAGATAATTATAAATGAAGTCCATACATTAAAAGATGTAATTCTCATAAAATACTTTCCTAACAATATTACTAGGTAGTATAACTTTGCGAGCCCTCACAAAGCTCTGCTTTTTGCTAGTAACAACAACATAATTATAACAATAAACAACATAATTATATACATAACATAATTATTACCCACGCCGACAATATGGTAAATTAAAACCTTATTTTTTTAGGATTCATCTATTTTTTAAACACCTTAATGTAGAGTATCTTTCGATAGGATTTTAATGTTAATATAACTAGGTGGTAGAGTTCTGCATTGTCTCGCCCGGCCCTGGGACCACTGCCTTACATATTCCTGCCGCAATAGCGTCAATGTTGTGTTCCGGTTTGAAGAGTAAGGTAACCAGTAAACTAACGCATGTGACAATAGACCTCGCCATAAGATAGCAACGCACCATTAACACCTTTGGTGTCTATAGGCGATGGTTGACTCTTTCCATCTGCTTGTTCGTCCCGTCTGCTTGTTCGCTATCTTATGATATAAAAAAAATGTTAGGGATTTTCACATTGACTTTTTGATTAGGTGCTAATTTTTGTGTATGTGAATTTAGTCAGGTTCCCTCAAAGTTAATAATTTTTTTTTTTCAGATTAATAGAGCCAATAGATTTTATACTATCTAATTAATATTCAGTAAAAACCGGAAACGGGCTTGTCTTATATGTGTAGAGAAGCTTGTAATTAATTTTTTTATGAAATATTAATGTTTAGGTTAAACCAGATGAAGTCCACGTGTCTACTAGAGTAGTGTCTCGAAAGACGATAGAACGCAAGAAATCTGTGCTGTATCCACAACCTCGCGTTAGACAGCCAAAAGTTGCTCCGTTTATTCCAATAACAGGTACCTAATGATATTACAGTATCTCATTAGTTATTACAGTTATTTGATATTTAATTTAGTTCTATACTAACAAAAATATGTTTAGTGTGTAATTATTTGTATGCTTTGTTTAATTACCAATCATTTCATTATATTTTATGTACGTACTTACAGATTGACAAGAACATAATATATTATTTGTCATAAAAGTAACTTGTTGCGGAAATTGTAAAATTGTTCTAACGTCTGAAATAATGTAATGAAACTTTTTCAACTCGACCAATAAATATTTATGAATGTGCTTGCATTACAGGCCAATGTCGGTTAAACAAGATCCAACGTCAAAATAATAGGTACTTTGACGGTACCTTTGGCGGCCTCCTCCAGTTCGTGAAATGTATACGATTAGCTAAACATATTACTACATTTTTTACATCCTCTTGATAACTAGGTATATGTATGTATTGTGCCTGGTGCTAAACTAACTAATAGTACGGGAGCTAGCAACGTTGAAAAAAAACAATTTTAGAAAAGCTGATTCTTTAATATGTTATTTGCAATACTCCCTCGAGTAGAGTGCGGGCTGTCTGGCTGTTGGTAAACGTTGCGTTCATTACTGCGCAGCATATCTTGATAGGTAAAAATTTTAAATTTTGCGTTATTTTAGAATGATTTTTTCTTTACCATCAACTTTAAGACACTATTAGGAATATTAATTCTAATTAACAGACATTTTTGTGGTTGATAACTATTTGCCAGACACTATTTTATATGAATAAAAATAAATAAATTTTAAAACATTTTAGAATGTCTGTCATTTTAATATTATTTTAATAAGAAGTAAATGAATACAAAATTAATTTGCCAGACATTTATTCGGTTGTTTAATCAACAACCTAATCGATTTACAGAGTTTGGTGGTATTATGTTATTTGTTAGTGAGAGATAGCGCCAAATTTGACGGACGGAAGAGAGACAAGAATACATCAAAATTATTCAAAAAAAATTATTTTTTTATCTTTACAAGCAAAAATTTTTTATTTTTGTATTATTTTAGAATAATCAAATTCGGCCTTATAATTTTGTTAATGAGCTTAAAAATACCGAATTCAAGAAAGATCTCCTAATTTTTTTATTGACCATTGGGCCAATAGTTACATGCCGACAGCTTCCAGTTCTCTTAAAAAATGTATGAAGCAAAGCAAGCAAAATGTCCCTTCTATTTATCTCTTTCATATAATTATATCTCTTTTATATAATTTCATACAGTTATTAATCATAATTAATAACTTAAAATTTAATTTTAATAACAGAAATAATAACGTATTTTTTTAGTTTCAAACATAATGATATTATACCATTTTTAGTTAAATTTAAATTAAATTAACATTAAATCGATTAGGTTGTTGACTAAACAACCGAATTAACGTCTGGCAAATTAATTTTTTATTACATTTTTTCGTATTAAATCATTTACTTCGTATTAAAATAATATCGAAATTACAGACATTCTAAAATGGTTTTTAAAATTTATTTATTTTTATTAATATAAAATAGCATCTGGCACATAGTTATCAACCACAAAAATGTCTGCTAATTAGAATTAGTATTTCTAATAGTGTCTTAAAGATGATGGTAAGGAAAAAATCATTCTAAAATAACGCAAAATTTAAATTTTTTACCTATCAAGATATGCTACGCAATAATAAACGCAACGTTTACCAACAGCCAGACAGCCCGCACTCTACTTGAGGGAGCATTGCAAATAACATATTAAAGAATCAGCTTTTTCTAAAATTGTTTTTTTTCAACGTTGCTAGCTCCCGTACTATAACCACTCTCGAATTCCAGGTTAATGTAATATTTTCCGGTCATTATACATGTATTACCATAGATCGGAATAGGTAATGCAATTTGTAGGGATTGGGCGAGGTTAAATCCCACTATCCCACTAGTTATGACATACAAGGCAAAATAAAACTAGTTATATTCATGAGCATACCGAGGGTTGGGGGGGGGGCAGGGAGTGGCAGCTGCCCCCCCCCCCCTGGAATTTGTTTACCTGTACTAACAATCTACTGTCGTAGATAAAAATCGATAAATACCAGAACGTTTAATGACTTTTTGAAATATCACGCTTGTCTCTTTAGTTCAGCAACCCGCCTTTAGGTGGCATTGGTTGTATTGGAAAACTACCGTAATCAGCTGTTTGTGAGAAAGTATATAGGTATTTATCATCTACGTACAACAGTGAATATCTGTACTCGTATAATTTGTGTACAAAGTGTTTTAAATATGAATAAACAAATTTAAAAAAAACTGCATAAATAAAATAAATATATAATTGTAATTGCATAAGTTGATAAAAATGCTATGCAATAGCTTTACCGCGGCAGTCTCCGAGTGCCACACGTCTTTTTTAAAGAAGCGTTAATTTATCAACAACTGTGTACTGACTTAATAAAGAAGATTTTTGTAGAAATTTCATTATTATTTATTTTTATTTTGCCGCGGACATTCATCAAACTTATGGCAATCAAAAGATAACAATGATACGAATAAAAATATTCCAAGTTAAAACCTAATAAAATGTTGCGGAACAAAAATATAATAAAAACCATACTTATAATTGGCGTATTTATACCGTCGTTTAAGCCCGGCCGTTATATTTTTCCATTAGGAGAACCACCTTTGCTATCCTATCATATAAAAATAGAAGTACACAAACTTCCTTAAGGCGATAGGTAATGCCAAACTACGAAATAGACACCTCTTTGAAAGCCTACTACTGCTAACCGATTGGTCCAATAATTTAAAAAAAATATGCATTATACGTATAATATAATTAAGTTTAAATTTTAAGTTCGTTTTTTCAAATTTTACTGTTATTTTTGACGGAAAAAAATCGAATATCTTTCTTATTTTTACACAAAAAATTGCTTATAACTTCCAAACTACTGTAACGATTTTGATGATTTTTTCTTTTTATTACAGACAATTTATTGCTTTATAAAATTTAAGTTCAAAATTTTACAAAATCGTTATAGTGTGCTATTAAATCAATAAAAACCTTATTATTTAATTCGCGGACAGCGCTCGCGTCGAAAGTCAGTCTCCCGGTAGCGTTCATACGGGGAGGCTGTGTCGCATGTTAGCATGCTCCGCTCTCCATATTCGAGTCAAAGAGTAATAGTACAGATAGAACGTTTGGCACAATAGTAAGATTGTGCCGTTTGGAAATTGAAGATTTCGTTTACGCTTGGATGTTTTTTATAGTAGATAATGAGCTTGGACCGAGAAGTCTGTTTTTTTTACAGATGTTGTTCTTATGATATAGACAAGGAATAAGAAAGGATTTTTTTAAATTCATCCCCTAAGATGGTGAAATAGGGGGTGAAAGTTTATTTGAAACTCTGTCATTTTTGAGTTATTACAATTCAAATTTTATTATTATTTATTATTTATTTATTTCCACACAAAAACAAATACAATAAAACATGCATACAAGAGTGTAAACATAAATTCTTACGAATTTTACCGTACACCCTACATCATCGACCATAGTTAAGACATAATGTTATCGATAACGCACAGCTAATACAAAAAGATATTATTAAAAATAGCAAATCATCGAGTGTTGTTTTTACAACTGAACACAATATAAAATATCATGAGTATAAAAGGGTACCTAGTAAAAGAAATCTTACAATAAAATGTTGCCGGACCAGATTGGCGGCTATTTTGTTTGCTTATACAGCATGTTACGAGTAAAATTTAAGATTATTATTTTTACATAGTATAAAAAAAAAAAAAAGTCGTTTTAGCTGTATGTTCGTATATACACACATACATATATATATATATATATACATATATATATATATATATATATATATATATATATATATATATATATGTGCGAGTGTGCGTGCGTTCGCGCGTGCGTGCATGTGCGTGTGTGTGTGCTTGATTTGATTAATGAGCTTATTATAATGACGTGTAGTTCATTATTGTTAATTCAATATAATGTCGTTTTAATTTAAATTTAATATTTTTTTCTGTTATTTCATCTTTTAGTGTTTTGGGTATTTTATTAATTAAGTTTGGTATCACGTAACTTAAACGTCTTTTTCCATATAGGTTGTTGTATATAGGTAAAGCAAATCTTTGATTTCCAGATCTTCTGGCGGAATACGTGGTATGAGGTTCTAGTAACTGTTTATCAAAATAGTGTTCTAATAATAAAGCTAATTCAATTTTTTCATGAATGGGTATTATTTCACAGAAGGCAAAGAGATTACAGTAGTCTTGTTTATATTGTATTTTTATTTTGTAGGGGACTAGTTCTTTTAAGATTCGTAACTGTAGGGAAAAAATTTTGTCTAGATGCGTTCGAAATGTTCTACCATAGCTTGTCAATCCATAGGATATAATAGATTCAGCTAAAGATCGGTATAGCATTATTAATGTTTTATAGGGTATTTTGCCTTTAATTAAAGAAAATTTAGCTAAAATAACTCTTAATTTCTCACATACATAATTAATGTGTTCTTTCCAATTTAGTCGATCATCGATTACTAGTCCGAGATATGTGTGTTTTCTAACCAGATCAATAGTGTCACATGCACAGGACATCGGATTATTACTGAGGCCTAAATGAAAGCACTGGTGGTTATGAGCTATGATCTTAGGTTTAACGGCGCTTCTGTTTTGACTTGTGCTGATATACATTAGTTTGGTTTTTTTAGCATTGAGTACCAATCCGACGTCATGTGACCACTTTGCCAGTATGTCAAAATCATTTTGGAGTCGAGTACGGGCTTCCTCTACATTCTGCCCTGTAGCAACTAAGCAGGTGTCATCCGCAAACTGGTATATCTCACACTGCTTAATGGCATTAGAAAGGTTATTTACATAGGTAAGGTAATGGAGAGGCCCTAGTACCGAACCTTGCGCGGTGCCTTCCGTTGCAAAAATAGTGAAACTATCCGCATTGTTGACTCTAACCCGATACGACCTGTCTTTTAAGTAGTTTTCGCACCATTTTAATATCTTTCCTCTAACACCACAGTCGTTTAAACTTTGCAATAACTGGTCATGTCTCATGCCCGGTTTCTGAAGTCGTCAGTTAAACTATTAACAACTATTGATCGTTTAAAGTTAGCAAGAGGATAAACTTCGTTTATCTCGTAGATGGTTTCTGAAGGCAAAACGAACGGTTCAATAACTATTGAACCGATAAGTCATTTTTAAGTCCACCACTAGATGGGTCTGTTTATAATGCGGAAAATAAAATGCTATTTTGGTAATTTTACTCCCCTGTATGATTATTTTTATTTGTGGTAATATTTTATCTAACATAAATAAGTGTTTAAAGAAGACTTTAGTTGAAACTATGTAATTCACGACGATAACTATGTCTGTATACCAGTTACGCTAAAGCATTCAAACTAAATCTTTATACCCTAGCATGAAAGAAGGTTTTCGCATGAATTTGGTCTTAGTGGAACCGAATGAAAAGAATAATTTCGAATCAGGTAGCAGAAAGAGATGGAACTATTATTTTATTAAAGAGAAATGAGATAGCTTTACACTAGTCACTAGTCGATAGTCACCAAATATTTTGTTATATAGTTAGTTTGAGTACCGATCAAAACAATGTTTGTCGTTTGCTTTGAATTAATAATATTTTTTTTTGCGTCAATTTCTCTTTTAGATATTGTTGGTTGTTACTTGCATTTACCCGATCGACTTGTGTATGTTTAAGTTAATATAAAATCATTATAATGGTGACTCGACAGCGCAGTAAGAATTTTACAGAAAAAGAGAAAACTGAAACGTAATTATTTTATTTGAGAAGACGCTTTTTAAGTGGTAAAATAATTTGTGCATATAAAAATACAGGTAGGAATTTTGCAGAAGCTTAGAAATAAGCTTGAATTGCCTTAACTAACAAATATCCAAGTAAAAGCTGTCTAGTGACCTGTTTCTCTTTGCAAGGATGAAATTTAATTATTTATCATGACAATATTAAACAAATATCATTATAGTGAAAATAATGTGAAAATAAAGTTTGTACTTCGTACAGCAGTTTTTTTAAATGTAAGTACAAACATACAAACAGACAAACAAAACTATTAAAATTATTATGTGCATTAAAAAGAAGCTACCTACAAGAGCAAAAAGCGTTAGATAAAGTTATGGAATCGATAAACCGCCAAATTTGGCCGGTTACATTAACCTAAGTTTAAACGGAGTTTGTGTTACAATGCGTAGCTCAGAAACGCAATTCCTGTAGTTATCGGACCGATAGTGTTAACGAATGGATAAACTACTGTTAAAAGTACCTCAGAAACCGGGCATCAGTGTATCGAACGCTCGACTGTAGTCTATAAAGACAACTAATATGTGTTTTTTCTTATCTATGTGGTCGTAAATACTGTCAGTGAACCTAGACAGCAGCTGCGAAGTGTTTTTATGTGGTTGAAATCCGTATTGATTACGTGTCAATATGTTATTACTGTCATAAAATTGGTGTATCTGAGAACTAATATATTTTTCAACTATTTTATCGATAGTTGGCAAAATAGTTATTGGTCTGTAATTTTCATAATCTACTCTACTACCTTTTTTGTGAATAGGCCTAACGATGCCTGTTTTTAGTAAAGAAGGGTATTTGCCAGTAGCTACACTCATATTTATTAACTTAGTAATAACCGTTGTTATTTTTTCACATAGCATTTTTATGTCAACAACTCTTATTTTATCTATGCCTGGGGATTTATTATCACTAAGTGACATAATTTTTTTTTTTATTGATGAATGATCAGCAGGTCTAAAGCGTATACTCACATTTGCAGTAGCTGCGTACAATTTTTTGTCAAGCAATGGCTTGCAACAGTTTGTAATTATTTGTTTAATATTATTATTAAACGTGTAAGCAAATTTGTTTGCTATATCTCTTTGGTTGTTATTATTGTTACCGAAAGAACGTTCTAAGACCTCATCAACAGAAGATTTTATTTTACCAGTTAGCCTGTTTAAAATATTCCATAATTTTTTGGGGTTGCTTTTATTAGAAATAATATCCAATGTTGTATTCCTATTTTTAATTTTTTGGATTAAAGAATTAGTGTAGTTTCTTGCTTTGTTGTAATTCTGCTTTAATATCATGTTGTTAGTATCCTTTGTCCATTGCATAAATAAATTATCCCTAAACTTACAGGCCTCTAGAACTTTTTTGTTAATCCAACAATTATTATTTCTCGAATTATTAGAATTTACTTTAAACTAAATATTCCGATTTTTTATAGCATTCTGTAAAACGAGAGAAAATATAATTATAAATATTTAAAGGGCAGGTCATTTTTCGCACAGGTGACCATTCTATTTGATCTAAGCTTTTTGATAATTCTTTGTAATTTGTACACGTCTTATACTTCGGAACACCCTTTGAGTGAGTTCCGACGCAAGCGAGTATAATCGCGCGGTGGTCAGCCAGTGTCGTACCTATCGCCGCTGTGTATAGGTCTTGTGTGCGGGATCGAGCGTAAATATGATCAATGCAAGATTTGCTTATCATTCCATTCCGTATTTCAATTCGAGTATGTGCTGTGATCCCACACAATAGGCCTACACTGTGTAACATGTTGCTATATTTATGTTTTATAGGGTTATCTAATTTCAGGTTAATGTTTATATCACCAAGTAAGTAAAAATCCGTGTTCTTTGAATATTTGTTAATAGTGTTTACAATTTCATCAATAAATAGGTTTTTACTTGAGTTGGGGGGGCGATACACTGCACAAATATTTACTGTGAAGTTCAAATGAGTGGATATTGTTACAACAAGGTTTTCAAAATGTATAGTATTTATGGTTTTAATAGTGCACTTGTGTTTGTTACTTACGTAAATTATAATACCGCCACCCCTCCTCGTCTTCCTTAACGCTGTAAACATCTGGTAACCATTTAAATGGTACAAGCAAATAGAATGATATGCCGTAATTAAATTATCCTTTAACTGAAAAAAAATTAAATATAAATTTAATATTTTTTGGAATTCTAGCCTATAGAGAGGTAAAAAGAGGCTTTAAAGTTTGTATCATAAATGAATTGTTTATTTATTGCATTACTATAAAATCTAAATTATTTTAATTTAGTATTTATGATTTTTAATACAATTAAGAAGTACGAATTTTTGGATTTTTTTAGTACTTATGCTCTTCAATCGAAATTGAAGAAACATGCATGTAATGTTCGAAGTTTCATCCATTAAAGGAGTAAAAGTGTGTGTTACAATTTATATGAAAAATCTAATGTTTATGGTGAAAATAACTTGAAATTCGGCACTTATAATCTTCAACACAATTTAAGAATCATATATTTGGGGATTTTTTAAATTTTATTCCTTAAAGGGTAAAAAAAGCATTGATGTTTGTATAAAAAATAGATTGTTTATTGTAGAATATTGTAGAAATTATTTAAAACTTAGTATTTATGATTTTTAATACAATTAAATGAATACGAGTTTAAGGTTTTCAAATGTCATCTCTTCAAAGGATGAAAAAAGTGGTAAAGTTTGTAGAAAAAATAAAATATGTTTAATCAAAATCTCTTCAAATTTATTAGTCATGATCTTTAATTCAATTAAATAAACGTGCATGTAAGGATGCTGTGAGTTTTATCCCTTAAAGAGGTAAAAGAGGGTATTGAAGGGGCTGAAAGCTAGTACTTTATAAATAGTTTTGTTTGCGAGTAGACGCTGAATAATATTTTGAGACTATTCATGTTTACGCTTTCCTACGTTTACGCTTGAATGTTTTATTAGCTATAGATAGATAAGTATTTTGTCAATATTTTGTATAAATGTACAAAAATAAATAAAAAATAAAACATATAAACTACGAAGATAATTCAAGCAAGCGAATAAAAAGAAAACTCTAAAGAAAAAAAAACTGGTACTATTTGAAGGTAGTAAGGACTTCGCAACTAAAAATAAATAAATTAAATATATTATACATACAAATAGTCTAAATAAATCAACTTATTTAGTAGTTTCCTCTATAAACATTAAATCAAATTATATATCTTCTTTTTTATTACGAGATTTTGAAACAAAAACTAAGAAGCTAGTTAGTTTTAAAATATTATTCAAGAGATTATATTTAACCAAATCAAATTTTGAAAGGTTTTGTTAAATATTAATTGTTGATTGTACGTATTAAAATAAAGTGCTACACGGGATGTATTGTATATTACAACACTTTCAAAGAAATAGGAAACGAAACTGTTATCATTGTGTAAATTGTTATATGATTTTTTGTCGATTTTCGGTACATTTTTTTTCTTTAGATATTTATCGTTTTTCTAAAACGAATGTATATGTAATCGATAAATGAGCGATTACTGGTTATTGGTTTTGAGTTTGACAACATTCAGTCGATTCATGATGATAAAAGTTCATATAGGTGAACAAAAATGTTAAAACGTAGGTATCTGCATTCACTGTAAATACTCTTTGACGTTGGAGCAAGTTAGCGCGCGATATAATTTTTGCGCTGCTCCTGTCAGAAACTCAAGGTCGTTCGCAGCTGTAATCGCCTTAAGCCTCTTCCAATACAAAATATATCTTCCAATACATAATATTATAACGAATATTGTATTTAGATGTTCAAATAATGGTGCTTGAAATATCATGTCCCAGTGGCGTTGATCTGTTTACACATATACTAATCTTTTTTAAGTCATAAGATAGCAAACAAGCAGATTGCTCTTGTGGTGAAAAAAGAACCATCGCCTTTCACGAACTGCCTGGCAGAACGTCAGTTGGTCTATTCTTCAAAGGAACCGGGACCAACATGGGAAAATTTACATTGATATTATAAACGTGAAGGTTTGGATTTGTGTATGTATGGATGGATGGATGTTTGTTACTTAATCACCCAAAACTAATGAACCGATTTGTTTGAAATTTGGCACACAGGTTGATGCTGACCTGGAATAACACAGGATACTTTTCATCCCAGACAACTGAGTTGTTCCCGTGAGAGTCACCGAAAAAAAACAGCGGGCTACATGTTGCAGCTAATTTACTTATAAAATAGTCCCATACTAATCTGATAAAAGCGTGAATATGGTTGCAAAAGTAAAAAGATATTTAAATTCTGTTATTACTCATTACAGTTCCATTGCATTTAAAGGTTATACATTATTTAATTCTGAATCAGAGTCTAGACCGCTTGCGGCATCTTGGGAGCTTCTAAAACCAAAGCAAGATCAGGAGTCTACAGCGATGGAAATTGAAATCCGAGAAAGGAGAATAAAACGGTATGACAAGACAATACTAATATTCCACTAGATACAAAAAAAATGTGTAACAAAAAATTTAAAAAAAAATCTGATTTTGAATGACTTGAGCTTATTGTTGAGAATTTACAACAACAGTTAATGGTTTAAACTTTAATACCGACTAAGAACAGACGCACGAACATTATAATCAGCATGTTCTATGTTAAATCATAGTAATAATGCCTCGGCTCATGCTTAAATTAACATTGACAGCCATCTCTACGAACAAGACATGCTTCTAGCTGATGCAGAAGTTTCAGTTCAAAAGTTCGACGCACAGCTTAGATTACTGCAGCGTGAACGAATTCGTGTGCAGGTAACTATCAAATGTATTTCAAAATAAGACTTTTTTTCTTCATATATATATATATATATATATATATATATATATATATATATATATATATATAATAAATAAATATTCACGGGACACACTGACTGATCTAACCCCAAAGTAAGCAAATTATTTTGCTTGTGTTGTGGGTGTTAGTCAACGATACTACTACATAGAAATACATATATTAAATACAGGAATATATTTAATATATATATATATATATATATATATATATATATATATATATATATATATATTAGGGTGGTTGTTAAAAATTAATTTTTTTGTGGCGCCCCCTAAAAAGCTTCTTTATGATGAAAAAACAGTGGGAATTTTTTTTTTTCAATTCAAAACAACACGTGCCTCTACACGATCTAAGTTAATTTTTGGGTATAATTTATTCGAAATATAAAAAGTTATAGATCACAAATCAATAAAAATAACAATATTTGTTCAAAATAACAATAACCAAAAATCCAAATTCAAAATTTTCCCCGTTGATTTTGTTCTATTAAGGGGACCGGGTGGTCTAGCGATCTAAAATTTATGCTATTTTATTATTTTTTTTCTATATGAAGGTAAGGACTAATACTTTCAAATTTTTTTCAACTACATAAAAATGAAAACTAAGACAAAATTTTTTTTCAATAAGAAAAATGGCGCTGAAGTTCCCCTCTCCTAAAAAAATGGACCTGACTGGCGGGGGTCGATTGATCTTTCCCTCTGATCTGAAATAAAAAAATGACGGATTTTAAATTAGTGTAAGTATAGTTATCGCCGGAACTAAAATGAAAAAAAAATATTTGAAAAAATGGCACGTAGTTAAAAGTACAAATCTGAAACTCGTTTTCAGAAAATACTTTTAACTACGCGCCATTTGTTCAAATATTTTTTTTCATTCTATGAGATTATACCCAAAAATTAACTTAGATCGTGTAGAGGCACGTGTTGTTTTGAATTAATATATATATATATATATATATATATATATATATATATATATATATATATATATATATATATATATATTAATTCACACGAACACATATATTTTAATAAAAAAAGCCGAGACTAGTTTGTTCAGAATCAGCAGTAGAATCGAACGCAATAGTTTTTGAAGTGTGTTCTATTTTATTACAAAAATCTATAAAATAATTGTTTATGTGGATACTCTGCTTTGTTAGTAAAGTTTTGTTTATTTACCTAATTATTCTTTACTTGAATCACCTAAATTCGTACCTCTGATAGTCAAAAGCCTTTAAGTATGATGGGTAATGTTATCATCATATGTTTAATAGTAGCTACCGGGTGTAGGCGATCGGTCAGGTTCATTTACGCGTAGGGTGACCTTACATTTGGGACGTCACTGATACAACTAAGTCTATCGATAACTCAAAGAGTATTTGTTATTTCCGCTTTATTTAATGTTTTATTAATAGTTCATATAAAAATACGGTTGGCGTATTGCAGCTTTAGTATCAAGTAAATGATTTTCAATGTAGGTATATGCGTGGGACGCCTACATTTTTATTGGATAACTTAGGTACCTATTTTAGTTAGATATTTGGTATCGGAATCGAGTGCTGAAAATTCTCTTTTAGTATGAACAGTCTTTTACAAGTCAACCTGTATAATTTTTATTAAAAACCATTCTCTATGTACCATGTAGGAGTAATGCTATTGACATAGGTGTTTGTATGTGTGTGTTTCCGAAATTGTAAAACATTACGCTCATACTACGCCCAAAAGTAGAAACCCAACTAGTTCATTTTACGTCACATATAAATTGGATATATCTAGTCTTAGGTAAGTTATAATTTTTAGAAAAGCAAAAAAACTCACTGCAAGAATTGTTTGATGTGAAATTTTGTGTTTTCTACAAGGATTATACAGAGTTTGTCTGAGCAATCGTAGCCAAATTGGTTCATGTTAAAATTAAAATATTAGTTAATCAATTGCTTTGAATTTATTTACATAATTTTTGGTATCTTATTCTCATATTATTTATTTACATGTTTTAGCATAATAAGTAATACACTAATAACACACTGTTTTAACGTAAAAATCATTTTAATTTTTTATTGTATCCGTAATTAAAAATCATACGTGATTTTTTACTTACTTTTTAATATTCATAATTTCCTTCTTATAATTTTTGCTGATATTTTATAGGTAAAAATTCTCCCTTCGCTGTAAAATGTTATAAGTTGTGTACAGTAAAATATTAAATAAATAAATAAAATTATCAAAAATTGGTATATTCATCTGTTTTTTTTTTTACATTATATGGCCACACATTTTCATTTTATAAACTATATTTATTGTAATTATGGAGGGGACTTTTCAGCTGTAAATGCAGTAATAATATAATTATTAATAATCATTTTTATTTCAGGAAAGAAATCAACTACTGGAGTTACACTTGTACCAGCTGCATAGAGAAATGAATGTTTTGAATAGATTCGAAGCTCACGAAGATCGACTAGCTGAAAGAGTATATGGGAAATTAATGCAGGTTAATAAGTGTACACATAATTAGATTTTTTTGAAGAATAGTATATCAAACAAGAGATGGCTTTAATAATGACAAAAGACACCAAAGAGGTTAATGGTGCGCTACTATCCGTGTGGTGGATGGCAATGCATGAACTTTACCTTAACATGACACCACAACCGAACCTCCAAACCACAATACCACAATGACAAACATTGACGCTATTGCAGCAAGAATAGGTAAGGTAAGGTATAGGTAAGGTAAGGTATAGGTAAGGTAAGGTATAGATAAGGTAAGGTATATGTAAGGTAAGGTATAGGTAAGGTAAGGTCAGTCTCGAGCACGTTGTTTTTCAGTTATAATCGGGCATAAATCAGTCTCGAGCACTATGTTTTTCAGTTATAATCGGGCATAAATCAGTCTCGAGCACGTTGTTTTTCAGTTATAATCGGGCATAAATCAGTCTCGAGCACGTTGTTTTTCAGTTATAATCGGGCATAAATCAGTCTCCAGCGCGTTGTTTTTCAGTTATAATCGGGCATAAATCAGTCTCGAGCACGTTGTTTTTCAGTTATAATCGGGCCTAAATCAGTCTCGAGCACGTTATTTTTCAGTTATAATTGGGCATAAATCAGTCTCGAGCACGTTATTTTCAAGTTTTAATCGGGAATAAATCAGTCTCGAGCATGTTGTTTTCTAGTTATAACCTAGCATAAATTAGTCTCGAGCACGTTATTTTCAAGTTATAATCGGGCATAAATCAGTCTCGAGCAAATTTTCAAGTTATATTCGGGAATAAATCAGTCTCGATCACCTTATTTTCAAGTTATAATCGGGCATAAATCAGTCTCAAGCACGTTATTTTCCAGTTATAATCGGGCATAAATTAGTCTCGAGCACGTTATTTTCAATTTATAATAGGGCGTATGACATTCTCGAGCACGTTTTTTTCCAGTTATGTCTTCGTTCATCTCATTTTCTGTCTTCTTAAAAATTCAGTTATGTGTTCGTTCAGCTCGTTTTCTGTATTCTTAAAAAACCCAGAACATGACTACATGCGTCTATACGGAAGCCGGTTCTGTTAGCCCAGTGATATCATTTTACTAGGTGGTAGAGTTCTGCATTGTCTCACCCGAGTCTGGTACCACCGCCTTACCTATTCTTGCCGCAATAGCGTCAGTGCTTGTCGCTGTCGTGTTTCGGTTTGGAGGGTGAGGTAGCCGGTAAATTTATGCATGTGGCATTACCTCCCGCCACAAGATAGCTACGCACCATTAACACTTTTGGTGTCTATAGACGATGGTTGACCTTTTCCATCAGGAGACCCAATTGCTTGTTTGCTATCTTATGATATAAAAAAATCATATTATTCAGTAATGGCTCACTTGCATCTATCGTCACAAAGCTTCCAGCAATGACACGATAAGTACAGATGTAACCGGCTATTTTCGCATTGATTCCGGATTGCGTGTTCTTTAGCGCGCATATAACTTCGGGACGATAGATGCAAGTGCGGATCCACTCCAGCATAATGTATATTGCGGTGATATGGTTCTGCAACATCTCGTTTGGGTTTGTACCACCGCCTTGCTTAGTCCTGCCGCAATATAAGCGTATAATCCATTATGACACAAAAAGGTTAATATTTGCAATTTCAGGTCAAAGGAGTTCAAGATATAATAATAGACTGTGAACACCGCATTGAAGAACACAAGGCAGAAATGGAAACCCTCGAAGAAGCTTGTCAAGATTTACAAAGACAGTTCAAAAAGCTGGTACATGATAATAAGTTTGCAGACTTCTTGCGTAGAATATTTAAAAAGAAATATCGACCACCTCGCGATCGCGATGATGACGGTAATTATTCAGAAATATAATTTTCCCCCGTGTTGGTCCGGGCTCCTTTGAAGAATAGGCCAACTGCCGTTCTGCCAGGCAGGTCGTAAAAGGCGACCGATTGGCTATACGAGTCACTACCATCGTGGCTACTAGGTGGTAGAGTTCTGCATTGTCTCGCCCGGGTCTGGTACCACCGCCTTATCTATTCCTGCCGTAATAGCGTTAATGCTTGTCACTGTCGTGTTCCGGTAAACTTATGCATGTGGCATAAGACCTCGCCACAAGATAGCACGCATCATTAACATCTTTGGTGTCTATAGGCGATGGTTGACTCTTTCCATCGGGAGACCCATCTGCTTGTTTGCTATATTTTTTATAAGATAGCAAACAAGTAGAGATATGGTTAGCGACCATCTATTTAGTGGGACCTTTAGTAGTTAGTAGCCTTGATATTAAATGTTAACTACAGCTAAATAATTTGCGCGCTAAAACGACCTTTGTCGTTATAGAAACCTCAATGGCTAGAGTTAACTTGCATCTAAAAGTATAAATATAGCATTTAAAAGTAAAATCAATACAGAAACAAGTTTTAATATTCCACAGAATCATCAGAGTCGGAATCGTCATCTTCATCAAGTGAAGAGGAGGATGAAGGTAGTTTGGACAGCCGCGATATAGGACCGATACGACTGGATCCTAATATTTGCCCTGAAGGATGTGACGTTGAAATTTACAATAAAACCTATGAATTGCGAGATACCAGGTAAAGATAATTAATTTCTTATTTATTTAAATACTAAAAAAGTATCATCACGTCCGTATCCCTAAAGAGTTAGGCAGAGTTACCTACAACCAGTGCACCCACGATTAGCTAAAGATACTAAGTTCCACAATGTGATAGGTGGCAAGCCAATCGCCAATCAGGCACTTATCCAATCCCAAGCAATGCTGTTTTTATCAGAAAACATATTTTTGACTTGCCCGGCCCGGGAATCGTACCCGGGATCACATGTGGTCAACATCGACACCGGATCACTAAACAACAGACGCGATCTAAAGACTTACAGACTATTATTGAAATAATCAATTCCTACCTATTCCTTAATAGCTATAAATATAGATAATAATTAAATTTCTTTATGTTTGTGGTTAGTAATTTCATGATTTTGAATCAATTTGTAGACACAAACATGAACATAAAATAATTGAAGAAGCTCGTTATATCGAACTACTTAAGAAGGACATAGAAGCACATAACAAAGTTAAACGCAAATTTGCACTTCAACTCGACCAGAGGAAAAATGAGCTTCGTGAATTTATGGTATGTACGTTTTCAATTATATATAATTTGTTTA
This sequence comes from Apodemia mormo, assembly GCA_036924255.1. Taxonomy (NCBI): domain Eukaryota; kingdom Metazoa; phylum Arthropoda; class Insecta; order Lepidoptera; family Riodinidae; genus Apodemia; species Apodemia mormo. The sequence continues at coordinate 22,332,118 of JAUPFN010000008.1, forward strand.
AAACTTTAAAATCTAATTTGCTAAGGTTTAAATCTGGAAAGTTTCGTTAATTTTGCAATATTTCACGAATTTATATATCAGCAATGTAGCGAGCCGTCGTTTTTTACTTTAACTTTTCTAGAAAACGCGACAAACAAACTGTAATAGAAAACAACTTATAGACTCCTTGTAAAAAATTGTGAACTCCAAAGAAATCCTGAAGCAAAAGAAGATCCTTCATAGCTCTAATTTTGTTACCAAATGTAGTAAGCCTGGAGGATCATATTATGCTTTCAAATGCTTCCTTTCCACACATTTCCAAAATTCTTAATAATATTAACTGCTTCTTAATATTTCAATTTTTAATTATTAAGAATTGACTTAATATGTGAAATTTGCTTTTACTAAGGTTGAGTGCACTGGGGCCACGTAAGGCACAATACGTCACCATTGTGATGCAAACTAATTGCAAGCGGTTGACGATTATTCGCTTAACGTCAAGAGACGTCGTATAGCCGCCACCATTCCAAAAATATTGACAACCACTATTTACACGTTACCTTAGCCCAGCATAATTAGCTGTCTATTTTCACGTGCCGATGATCTTGGTCATAAATCGTGGCTAATGTGTGATTGAAGAATTATTCATTTTGCAGATGGAAAAGCAAAGTTGTTTGAACGAAGTAGACCAAGTTGTCATACTGCGCTACGACCAAATTCGAGCCTCAGCTATATCGGGATGTACTGGACCCGAGGGACTCTCGCAAACTATTGTATTTTCCGAGGGAATGCTGTCGAAATTGCGTAACAGAGTTCTTGAACTACAAGATGAAATTAAACAACAGAAACAACGTCAAAAGTAAGAAACCTTTCTGACGACCAATTGGACGTCAATTCCTTATTTTAAAGTATCATCTCATTCACATCCCGTTGCTTTTAGTCATCATTAAAATACTTTAAAAATTCACGTTCTTAACGTGTTAGGCGTGAATTATATACAGTCTGTTTTCTTACTGAACAACTATGTAGAAAAAAACTTGGATCATCTTAAAAGTTTACGTTGACAGGAAATTAACCGGGTATTGCTGGAATAGCCATTACCGATACTCATTATGGTCTGTAGTACGGCATGACTATTTAAGACTGAAAAAGCTATTTTATCTTAGTTACATATCATGATATTACGCCGATTGTTTAGTCATGCTTCTCACGGCTGTAAATTAAAAAGAAAAGCGCACCCATTTATAAAACGTAATGATTTTATACTCTGCCATTTAGTCGACGTACTCCACACTGTTGTTGTTTCAAGACCTGTGGGCTGTGTATAAAACCGTGGTACACACGGTACAAATGTTCTCAATTTTTTTGACCCCTTTGAAGTGAGCGCTAAGACCAACTCGGGTATAGTACAGTCGATTGGACAAACAAAGAGTGAATATAGTTTTAAACTTGATTTTAAAAAAAGGAATAAATAATTATTTGTTAGTTTAAAGGTAGCAAACATTCGTTTGAGTTTTGGACTTTCACATTTGTCAGCAGACCTACATCTGTTTTTGTAATCACACCAGTAAAATGTAGAAAAACATGAAGCACGGAACACGAACGCATTATAATTAAGACGTAAATGTTTCCATGTGACGTGTGTAGAGTGAACCGCACGCACCTGTTCCGCATGAACGTGGACATGCGCGCCATGGAGGCGCGCGCGGGCGAGCTGGCCGCGCAGATGCGGGACGTGCTGACGCGCAAGCTGGGCCGGCCGCGCCGCGTGGACCGCACGCTGGACGACCTGCTGCGCCAGCTCGCGCGCCGCCACAAGTTCTCCGCCGCGCTCGCCGCGCTGCCCAACGTGCACGCGCAGCTGCGCGAATGGCGGGTCAGCGCACACTCCACACACCACACTACCAACGCACTTGAAACATTTGCTATCAGTGCTACGGTCGATGTCCTCTAGGCATGGACCATTTAACAATTAATATATTAAATTTCGTTCTAAATTCTTATTAACAATCGCTATTTATATAATCAAATACTGTTAGACAGTTGTCCCACCAGCAACGATGAACAAGTAACGATTAAAGCTAGAATACAGAAAGATTTGGCGAGTCACGAGGAGCGAGAGCATAGTTGTGTGAGTGAGGCGGGCGATTTCACTCGCTCTCGGCGGCCAAGCGTACAGGTTCTGCGCTAACCTGCACACGCGATGCACGTGTTCCCAAGTACGTCTTCTGAACTGAACAATGACAATTCTAATGATTGTTCTATATCTATATACATATAATAAATCGTAGGAAAGTCAATGTATGCTCGGGATAAACTCTTTATGAATATTACTAACAACTAACTAACAACTAACTAACAGGTCGGGCCAACATATAGGCTACATATTATCACGCTATCACCTACGGGCAGGAGCTGTGCGGAGTAAACGAAGTCCGCACGGACGAAAACGCTGGCAACAGCTAGTTCATAATAAATCACGTGCACTTTCAGATCCGCACTGTAGAGAAATGACCGCTAATTGATCTTTCGGCGTGAATTCTGATCGCCGAGCGAGTATCGCTAAGCGAGTGTTATCATTCATAGCTCTTGTCGCTCAGCGACAAACTAGTGAAGTGAGTCCTCGCCGGAAGTGTGAACAGTCGGCGATCGACTATTTGTATATGCATCTCTTTTATTTACATGAAATGTGTATCTACTTGTACGCTTCTTGAGCGAAAAAATCGCCGATAGTTGGTCGTTTCCTCGCCGTCGGTTGGTCAACTGCCTAAATACATATTTTTATTACTTACCACGAAAATGTTTCACTAAAACTAGTGAACAATAATGTACTGGACAAAACTGTTAATAAATAATACCGGCCAAGTGCGAGTTGCACTCGCACATGAAAGATTACGTACCATCATAGCAAAAAAAAGAAAAAAACATGTGTATTGTATAGGGGGTGGGACCATTAATATTGTTACGAATAATCTAGAAGCGTGTAGAGTTGGAGCACGCGCGCGCTAACTTTCTAGAAATAAAGGAAAGAGATAGCTACTCCTATTGAGAAATAAATAGTTGACCTGGGCTATGCCATAATGGACTCTGTGGGCTATGGCATAAGGTTGAAAGTAGCGTGTACTAGGATTTATGACTCATAACATGTTTACGATAAGAAGTGATTCATTGTTTCCCGATACATTTAGATTTTTCTGGATCCAGCTAGGACTTTCCCCTGCCTATAAATACAGAGGTGTTGACAAACACAAGGCAGTTTTTATCAAGCGATCGAGAGCGATACATCAAGTGACAAGTGCGAAGCGGGAAGTGTTTTATTCTAAGTTCAGTGATAGTATAGCGAGTGACTATTGTGTAAAACGTATTTTAGTCCTACGTTGTGTTGTGTTGTGTAAATACACGGATTTAATATAAGTGGTGTTTTTCTACAATAACGAACCCGAGTACGTAACAACTGGTGTCGGAAGTAAAATTGTGAAATGCCACTTATTCCGAAGGAAGGTGTTACCACCAGGTCTCAAGCTGAGACACAGAGGATGTCAGGGGACACTGAGATGCGTGCAGATGAGGAACCCGTAAGTGTTGCCAGCACGTCGTTAGCATCGAGCTCAGCCCCTGCTGATCTTTCTGTCATACTGGCAGCTATTCAGCAACAGCGACAGGAACAGCAACAGCAACAACAAAAACTGCAAGAACAACTTCAGCAACATCAACAGCTACAAGAAGAGCGACAACAAACACTACGGGAACAGATCAAGGAACATTTAACTGGTTTTGATGATAAATTGTCAGTTATCTTGGCGCAGCAAGACCAGTTAAAAAGCGATGTGGGCCTCGTCAAGCGCGACATGAAGGGTGTTGAGAAGAGGGTTGACCAGTTGGAGGCTAACTGCGATAAAATAAGTGTAAATATGGACCAACTTGAGAAGGAATTTATGAAAATGAAGATCACGGGTGTTAAATCAGGTGTTGCCATTAATAGTTGTTCTCACCAGGTGGGTCCTCGGGTAAAGGTACCCACTTATGATGGTCTTACATCATGGAGTGCCTACCGGACCCAGTTTGAAATAGCAGCGAAGGCCAGTGGTTGGACAGACGAACATTGCCTAACAGCTCTGAGCACGGCGTTACGGGGACAGGCGCTCTCTGTGTTGGATGCAATGCCTAAAGAGTATCAGTTCGCTGATTTGATGGAGGCATTGGAAGCTCGCTACGGTGAGCGTCACTTGGAGCATGTGTTCCGTGCCCAATTAAAGGACCGTGTACAGAGGAGCGGCGAGGGACTTCAACAATGGGCCGTGGAAATTGAGAAGCTTGTAAGGAAGGCGTATCCTTCAGCCGACGCTAACACAGTTAATAACACCATCAGCCAGGCGTTTATTGATGGAATTAGAGATCTGGAAGTACGTGCTGCTGTTCGCCTTCAGCACCACGTGACAATGAAGGAGGCTTTGGCTCATGCGCTAGAGGTAGAAGCCGTTCGCCACGAACCGCGCGCATATAAGGGACGCGAGGTTAAAGAAGTTGTGGCTCGAGTAAAGGCAGCGGAACCTAGGAGACTGGGCCCCATGTGCTACGCCTGCGGTGAACGTGGGCACATTAGAGTTAGCTGCCCAGCCAAACCTATGCCTACAGGTTCAATGAATTGGCGACAGCAAGCGGGAGGAATCTCAGCAGCTGAAGAAAGCAGGCACGTCAAACAGCCTGTTGAACCAGCAGGGAAGCGAGTAACAGCCAGGAGCAAACGCCAGGTGCTGGCTGGTCGAGAATCAACCCCAAAAGCTGTCGTACCTCAGGTGAGCGAACGCAACAGTTTATCCATTAAAGGGTTGGTTAATGGCAAGAACTGAAGCTCAACGCGGGACACCGGAGCCACACGAACTGTAGTGCGATCAGAAGCGGCTAGCAATGGTAACCAGAGATTGAGGAATACAGTACAGTGTAGTGGAAAGTCTCACTCAACTACGTATACCGGAACATGTTGAAGACATTCGTGAGAGGTTACGCGATATACACTCGTTAATAAGTGAAAACGCATTGTAATCAAGTCAGCGGATGAAGACCAGATACGACCGAAACGCCAATCATCGAGGTTTTCAGGAAGGATCTCTTGTTTGGCTACATAATCCGGTTCGACGAAAAGGAAAATCACCTAAGTTACAGCGACGTTGGGATGGGCCATACAAAGTAATCACACGGATCAATGACGTAACCTACCGAGTGCAGAAGCAACCAAGAGGGACCATGAAGATTGTTCATGTTGATCGATTAGCCATCTATAATGGAAGTAATGATGTTCGGGACGAACATAACAAAGAGGGGGGTAGTGTTACGGATAATCTAGAAGCGTGTAGAGTTGGAGCACGCGCGCGCTAACTTTCTAGAAATAAAGGAAAGAGATAGCTACTCCTATTGACAAATAAATAGTTGACCTGGGCTATGCCATAATGGACTCTGTGGGATATGGCATAAGGTTAAAAGTAGCGTGTACTAGGATTTATGACACATAACATGTGTTTACGATAAGAAGTGATTCATTGTTTCCCGATACATTTAGATTTTTCTGGATCCAGCTAGGACTTTCCCCTGCCTATAAATACAGAGGTGTTGACAAACACAAGGCAGTTTTTATCAAGCGATCGAGAGCGATACATCAAGTGACAAGTGCGAAGCGGGAAGTGTTTTATTCTAAGTTCAGTGATAGTATAGCGAGTGACTATTGTGTAAAACGTATTTTAGTACTACGTTGTGTTGTGTTGTGTAAATACACGGATTTAATATAAGTGGTGTTTTTCTACAATTGCGAACCCCGAGTACGTAACAATATTTTCATTTTTTATTTTTAGTATGCGTTGTTATAGCGGCAACGGAAATACCTAATTTGTGAAAATTTCAGCTGTCTAGCTATCACGTTTATGAGATACAGCCTGGCGACAGACAGACAGACAGCGGAGGCCTTGTAATAGAGTTCCGTTTTACGTTTTAGGTGTGGAACCTTAGAAATAACATTATACTGCTAATACCGCGAGCTAAATAATAGTATTGTTATATAAGTAGTGATGTTGTAAATAGTATAGCTTTCTAGCTATAATGGTTTATGAGATATAGTCTGCTGACAGACCGACAGACAGATAGCGGAGGTTTAATAATAGGGTTCCGTTTTACCTTTTAGGTACGGAACCCTAAAATAACATTATACTGGTAATACCGCGAGCTAAATAATAGTATTGTTTGTTATATAAGTAGTGATGTTGTTAATAGTATAGTTTCATCTTTGACGTATTGGAGACATTGAAAAATCTATAATATACATATATGTATAACTTGCTGCCGCGTGCAGCCCATTGCATTATAATGGTTTTTGGCGAATTTCGCGGGATCATCTAATTTTTCCAGGATAAAAAGTAGCCCATGTGCTATTTCAGGTTATCATCTATCTGTGTGCCAAATTTCATTCAAATCCGTTTAGTAGTTTTTGCGTGATTGAGTAACAAACATCCATCCATCCAACCAAACATCCAAACTTTCGCATTTATAATATTAATATAGATTAGCGTTTAAAAATAACTGTTAAAATAAAGCTGGCCTTAACAATCGCACTGCTAATTTAATTTAAAAATAATTTCCATGCCTAGTGTCCACTAGGGTTGCCACCTGCCACTTCTTGATGTAAGGGAGATTTTTTACGGGAGATTTTAACGTGGTGTATTATTTTATAAAAAATACTTCAATTTTTATATTTCTTGGCAAAGGAAATAACTTTTAAAAATTTTTACATTTTAAACACACGAATCAATGAATTCAAAGTCAAACAGTCGGGATGAGTTAGACAGAACGGTCGTGTTTAGCCATAGCTATAGCGGCCAGCCATAACGTAATTTATAAAATACGGTAGTTTAACTTACTCCGTATTTAATTTTGATATTTATGAGTTTTTAAATTTTTGTCGTTTGAAAAGTGGAGTAACCCTTACAATACGGAGCGTTTCATCTCCTAAGTGTAGGCACGTTTTGGTTATAGCAAACCACCTATCTCGCAAACCAATAAGCCAATAAATCATGGTGATGAAAAATGTCTAATCGTTCATTACAAATTGATCACTTAGTGTCCCCATGTTGATCCGATCCCCGGGTAAAGAATAGAACTGCCTTGTTGTCAGGCACCTCGTAAAAGGTGAGAAAAGGCTAATAAATGTCACTAATATCGCCTCTGTGGCCTAGTGATCCGGTGACGGTGTTGACCACATGTGCGATTATTAATAAATTCATCTATCTACAATCCGCGCGCGAGCTCCGAGGAATTTCGCGGAATGTTGACGTGCAGTGATTTAGTCGATATTACACAGAGCACACCCGCCCCTACCTCAGTCCCCGAATCCTTGGAGCTCGCGCGCGGACTGTATATACCCCCATGTTTGGCCCGGGCTCCTTTTAAGAATAGACCAACTGCCGTGCTGCCAGGCAGGTCGTAAAAGACCACCGATTGACTATGCGACTCACTACGAACGTGCATACTAGGTGGTAGAGTTCTACATTGTCTGGCCCGGGTCTGGTACCATCGCCTTACCTGTCCCTGCCACAATAGCGTCAGTGCTTGCCACTGTCGTGTTCCGGTTTGGAGGGTAAGGTAGCCGGTAAATTTACGCATGTGGCATTAGACCTCGCCACAAGATAGCAACGCATCATTAACATCTTTGGTGTCTATAAGCGATGGTTGACTCTTCCCATCAGGAGACCCATCTGCTTGTTTGCTATCTTATGATATAAAAAAGGCTTGTGAAATTATATTGTGCGACCACGTATCCTCGGCTAATCGTAGGTGCACTGGTTGCACCACGTGAGGGCGACGGTTGTCTCTTTCCATCAGGAAAATCACCAGCTATCATTTAATATACCTGTACGGTGTAACCTTCACATATTGCGTTTCACCATCTTACACGACACACATTATTCATTATTATTTTTATTAGTATAATAAGAAAATTCGCATACAGCCATCAAGAGAGCTTGACATCCTCACTAATCATTACTTATCAATTGTATCATCAATATATAATCAATATCATTTATTAATCTAATAGTACCTATACTAGTTATCAAGAATCCGTACATTATTAAATGGTCCTTCGAACCGGATACCTGCTGGATAATACCTATACACAAATATTTCGGCCAAAATTTAATTTAGGTTGTCAGCTATTATAATTTAACATAGAATGTATCATATTGTGTTTCCTTGCCCCTTCTGGAGAAAAGAGCATTTGTCTTCCAGTTACATTGATCGTTACTCCTGTGATGCTTAAGAAAAAGACTAAATCGATTTTAAAAGTCTCCTCCTTCCGTCGTCTCCATTTTGTATATTTAAAGAACTGATTTAACTGAAAATGAAAATTCCGATGTCGCAACCCTTATTTACCAATTCAAACTATCTTTAACAAGGCCTTTATGGGGTCAACTTTTTAGACAATAACCGGATCTGGGAAAAACATCACGGGCATGATGGTGCTTTAATGTGTTTTGTATACATGTTAATGTTACATAATTTTCGAATTCTCTAAATTATATTATAAAATAGGAATATTTATTTACTTGAATTTATTTTTATTGTGAATTAATTATGTTACCTTTCAGGATCGTTACAGTGACTTAGAACAGAAATACATAACAGTGCTGAATAAATATTCCGATCGTCTTCGCCTTGCCGCTGCGCTTCAAGCTGAAGTCCTGCCGCGGAGGGTAAGGTTATTTTTCCACACGCTGTTATTATCATAAATAATGCCACCAACTGTTCAGTAGGCAAAATTGAAACTTACTTATGAAATGGCATTCCGCTGTCAGTTTTTCTTAAAAAAATTCTTAAACAGCAACTCTAAACTCCTTAATACCACTAAATACTGTATTCTTGGCACATCATATAAAAATGTTATTTTAGTTATGACTTTTTGACGTGGAAACACTGTCACATAATACTACTCCATGATCATTGAAATGATTAATGATAATTAATTCGTTCTTTATATTTCAAAATCTTTAATAATGATGTATTCAACCTCTTATGGCTTGTCTTCTTTTTAGCCTTAATTAGCGTGCAATCATCATTCAATAACACGTTAGAATATGTATTTTTAGTAGTACACTAACATAAGTATCTGGAAGAAATCCCTTTTATTGGATATAAGGCAATTGTACTGTTTGTTTGAAATAGCTTTCAACATCTATATTTATTTTTAAATGCGCACAATAATTTACGTATTAAATAAGTACTACACTAACGCTGACAATAATATAGTCCAAGTCCAAAATGTTATGGACATTGTAAAATAAACAAATGTTTTTATTAAAGTAATTGTTCTGTTTCGAGAACGTTGGATTTGGAAGAAATATTGTGTTAATTGTGTGTCGGCTACCGCTATTCGCGTAGCGGTAATATAATGTTATATTTATAAGTTACCGTCAACCTGACCCTCCAAACCCGAACACGACAGTGACAAATACATGTTATTACAGCAGGAAAATAAGGCAGTTGTACCAAAGTATGCTAGATGGTGCAATACCCTCTCACCTAAAACAGGCTTATTCATTTTTACTATTTAAATTTTATAAGTAATTTGGTATATTCCATAAGATCCTGAAGTGACTTTTGGAGGATATAAGCCGAGATTACTAAACCAGAACACGACTGTGACAAATACCTTACAGAACACTACCACCTAGATACAAAGCTATTTATTGTTGAATTTAATTTGTTTTATTATATTTTTGGAAGATCCCAAAAGATCCGGAAGTAATGGCTGGCGGATATGAGCCGGGAGAATATCAACGAGACGTAGTACGTCTGCGCATAATTCGCGCACAACAATTACAACAGATTAAGGTAATTAAAACATCTTATCAAAATGTAGTAAATAAATTTACATGCTTTTTTTATTTTGGAATAAAAAAAGCATGTAAATTTATTTACATGCTTTTTATTTACATGCAGCTTTCGGTTGTTAATCATGAAGTTCCAGGTTCTATGGCTGAATCAGAAAAAATACTTAAAAAATAGTTTTAAATATATTATAACTTTTTTATCGTTTTAATAAAATATTTTAGTTTTTTCGCAGAAACCGTAGAATTATGGTTTATAAAGTGCCTATACGTTATATAGGAAGACCTAAACCGGGTACCATAGATAGCACGTAAAGTAAATTCCCAGTTATTGTATGCAACAAGCAACAGCCGGTAAAGCTTGACAACAGTTGTAACACCAGTCTATCTTGCTAGCCGACAAAACTGTCTATCGTAGTGAACCAATCATCGCTCATTGTCTGCCCCGCTTGAGAACCGATATGAATTTTATTTTTAACTAACTAGACCCGGCTACGATTAGCCATGGCTCAGTTATAATACACTCGAAAATACTTAAAATTTTCCCATAGAACTTCTGGATAAAGAGTATATAAAACCCGTCTCCTATTCAGTAGCTATTAGACTTGGGTAGCTCCTGAATGAGAGATATAAATTAACTAGCCCTTGATTTCAATCTAGCTCCCAATTAGCTCAGTCGCTTAGTTAATAGTCCAACGGCTCAATCAGCTCTTTGAATCGCTAGACGGCCGAGCGCAGCCGACAGCACGCCGTAGTAGGCATGAGCGAGGGCACGAGTTTCCTCTATCATCGACGAATAGATAGCTGTAACATACGCGGTAGAGGTGCGCAGAATGTGTCACTGAAATGAAAAGATATGAACATATCTTTTGATCACTGCGAAGTATATCACTCTATTAGTTCAGTAGTTCATCTAGTCCAATGACTTGAGTCGCTATCATTTCTCAGTACATTGATTTTCCTTCGTTTGTTAATCGAACTAAGTAGTGTGTAATGAATCTTATGATGCAAACAAGATAAACGTTGAAGCGATAATAAAACAATTTTAAAATAAAGTATATTTTTTATTTGTACTATTTTTTTCGTTTTTTTATTCGTACTTTTACTAATGAAAGATTGAAAGTTCTTACTAAAATAGTGTTTACAATTGTCGAATACAGCAAAATGTTTCTTATGGCCTTAACTTTAAGCTGATTTTTCTAAACTTTTATTTTTCACTGTAATTTTTGATTTTAGATAAATTCAAACAAACATTATGACATTTTTTGCATTGCGTTTATACTAATTGAAGATCAAAACTACCTTCATGCGCAATAAGCAATGAACGCTTATAATTAAAGAATTCATTTTATCGCTCTTCGCAAGTATGTATGTACATTGTACAAGAAAGTACGAGCACGAGTGATATGATATAGTTAACCGGTATCAAGTTCAGCCGGGCCGAGATTGTGTCTGCTACGTCACTCCCATCGGCGCGTGATCGACAATCTTCGACTCTCATAATCGTTTCGTTCGCGGTGAACTACGCGAACTAGAGATATAGATAAATTGAAACTGAACTAGTGAAGGATGAACTAAACGCAACTGAAGTAGTCCAATTGAAGGATTCATTCGCGAACTACACACGACTAATACGCGGACTACGCGTGTCGCGTACGCGTCACTAAGCGACTAGTTCATTGAATGAACTAGTCGCTTAGCGACGTGTGTCCCATAAAATGAACTAGTCGGTTACAGCTTAGCGACGCGTACGCGTCCAGATATTGAGCGTTTCCAAAGAGATGAAGACACTAGTTCTCTACATGAGCTAAAACAGTGATATAGTTCTTTTGATCAAAAGATTAAGATTAAGAAGAAGCTATCCAGATTAAGTTGAAGTTTGGTACAAATGCAAGCTCTGTAGACATAAGACTACAACGAAGAATACTGTTTACCACAGAAAAAATGTTTATTCCCGTGGGCTTGATCTAAAACCAATGAAGCAGAGTGCCCTATGGAAAATTCAGGTAGTAATTGTAAAAATATTACCATTTTCCCGCGGCTTCAACCACATTAAAAGTTTACCACGGAAACAACACTTTTTCTGGATTTTCCGTGTCCCTGACAAGTATGCAAACATGACTATAGGCTTAGCTGTGAAAGCGTTACAAACAAGTTCACCTTATTTATAATATAGGTTAGGATATATTCATATCGATCATTGAAATAGATAATTAATACATTTGCTTTTTAATTTATATATTCTGCTAGGCTTAGATCTTCTCGTTGGTTGATTAGTTTGCTTGTAGATAGTTAGGTCTCGGGTAGCCCAGCAATAGCTACAATCAACGTCATCGGTTAACTAAAGAAGCAATAAATTCGACAAATATATTTTTAACAGATGTTAGAAGAAGAAATTCATGCGATGCGTCTAAAACCGCTGTCAGAAATAATCCGACCAGTAGTGGATAGTCCACCAGAATATGTGGACTCGCAAATATATCTCTACATGTTGCCGCCTTCAGGAAGACAGATACGGAGAAAATATTTTCCTATGTAAATATAAACTTTTATTTAATTTTTCTTGATTACATTTAAAGAGTAGCACGAACCTGAACTGGAGCAAAATACGCCATTCCTTGAGTGATGTTGACTTCATGTTACGTCAATGCTCTTAAAGCATGAAGACAGATATCAAGTTAGATTCATAAATCCCGCGATTTAAAGACTCTGCTATGAGTTATAGAATCATTTTATCCCCGATTATATTTATTTTTTATAGCGACCATAATTATACACACCCTGAAAATTTCAAGTATCTTCCTGTTCCTAGTTTCGAATGGGTTAAAAGCGGAATCTCCAAAATAACGCTGACTCCCTTTTGTTTGAAACCCTGAAAAATAATCTGGTTCTAAAATTGATAATGCTTAGTTCATAGGCATTTCAAGTCCAAGAGAGAATAATTTTAACGTGGACTCGTTGAGCATGGACCGTAACATGGAAACGATATCACTCTTGGGATTTGCCTGCAAAATTAACTTGTATGTTTTAAATCTAATTCGGCATACTGCTATCTCAAGAGCCGTTTAATCATACAGCACCTACCGTGAGCAGTACAAGAAGAGTATACATACAAGTATATGATGACAAGTCCGATCGGGAAAATGCAAAGTGCCGTATCGTCTTTAAAACTAATTTTTTCCTAAACTCAAAGTCAAAAAATGCTTTATTCAAAATTCAAATAAACCTTTACAGCCACTTTTGACGTGTCAAAATTTTTAAAATTATTACCGGATCGAAAATATATCACTAATTCTAAGTACACATAGTCGTCTTTTAATCCTGGTAAATGCATCGTTTCTGTTGAATACTTTGAAAACTTGGGAGTATGCGACGGTCTGCGGGACATGTCATTTTATTACATAAGAAATATTTTTTTGTCTTATCGGACATAGACCCTTCTGGTATAAATATAATAGAACTAAGGTCTAAGAAAATTAGATTAATAAATTGAATGTAAAATTATGTAGTTCTACAAAACTAACGAGTATATTAAAGATAATGTGGAGAAGCCATGACAAGTCAGCCTAGATCCTCAATTCATGACTTTCGTTTCTCATCGCTGACCATGAATTTGAAAAAAATTACATTATAAGATAGCAAATAAGCGGATGGCTCTTCTGTTTAAAGACACAGCCATCACTTATAGACACCAAAGATGCATATGGTGGAATGGAAATTGAATATGACGTTCTGTATAGTAGGGTAGCCAAAGATGCTAAAAGTGTTCTCGGGCGACATAAGGACTTATTAGATTTTGTAGATTAAACTGTAGGAAAAGTAAAAGGTTATATAATATTTTCATTTCAATGGTGCGGGTAAAATCTACAGATAAAACATTTGAAAACAAAAAACAGTGACATGCAAACACTAAAGCTGGTCAAATTAAGGTATGGTATGGTGGGTTAATTGCCAGCTAAAATTTAGAAAATCTGACGTTTCAAAAGTGACGTTTCAACTTGTAGCATAAGGGCACTCCCTTAGACACTTAGGCTTAGAAACGGAGGGTCACAAAGTTACAAAGAAAACGTTGCCTTGATATTTCCGAGCGCGTCTGATTTTTTTTTTATTTAAAGGAAAAGATGTGAGAGTGACGAAAAAAATATAATCTGACAATTTCCACAAGCCGAAGTTACCGGAACTTTATTTTTTCTGCCCTAGTTACCCGCCACTATATAAATGGCTTATATTTGGTGGAGAGCCTCAACATTATCCATACCCCCAATGTTAACCAAAATCTCCTGTCGGGCTCCCGTAATAGTATATGTGTGTGTGCGTGCAGCACGCCGCTGGGGTCGCAGGTGCGGCAGGTGTACGACGTGAACGTGATGAAGCTGCTGTACGACTGCCTGGACGCCATGCGCGTGACGCGCGACGACGCCGAGGAGCTGCTGCGCCAGCTCAACGAGACGCTGCCCGACGTCATCGCGGGGTGAGACGCCTCGCCCTACAGCTTACCTATACATACAAACTGAACAATCTGAACTGAAAATGCATGCAAAACAAATACTGAAAATGCATACACATCTTCAGGCCAAATCACTTAAAGGGTCGGCAGAGAGAATACACATTGTTCATACTACATTGGGCTGCCATACGCATTGTCCATTCTACATTTACAGCTATGTAATTTTTTTAACTTCCCGCTACGTATGTAGATAAGGAAGTTACTGATTTTGTCCCGATTTTAGAAAATCGAGTTTTCACCAAATCTCCACGTTTTGAGGTCCTAGGAACCTTTTCTGACTATTTTCACGATGACGTCAGTATGTCTGTATGTATGTGTGTGTGTGTGTGTGTGTATGTGTATGTATGTATGTATGTGTATGTAAATATCTCATAACTTTAAACGGCTGGACCGATCGAAACGCGGTTGATGGCATTCGATCGGATTCTACTCAACTTAACCAAATCGGCTTAGGAGATTTTGAGAAATTTTGAAAAACCTCACAAAAATTGTTGGCGAAACAATATTTTTTTTAATATAAAAAAATGTTTTTGACACTGCGTCGAAAACTTTTCAACCTATCGATTATTTGGCTAAATCAATATCTTGGATCTCAAAAAGTGAGTTGAATGCCATTCGAAAGATCAAAATCGATCATCGTTTCCAAAATTTACCTACAGCTTTTCAAAACAAAATTAAACTTAAAGTTTTAACTGAAAAAATCTATGTTTATAGTTTTTACTCTTTTAAGCTTAATTTACTTAATTTAGCGGAGAGTTTCTGGGATAGCCTGCAGGGTTCAACCGTTTACAGATTTTTTTATATCATAAGATAGTAAACAAGCAAATGGCTCGCCTGATGTAAAAAGAAACCATCGCCTATATACACCAAAGATGTTAATGGTGTTTAGCTATCTGCTGGCTATATAGGCTGGATGGCAATGCTACATGTATAATTTTACCGGCTACCTTACTCTCTAGACTAGAACACAACAATGACAATCATTGACAATATAATGACAGTAACAGGTATGGCGGTGTGATTAAGTACCTGGGCGAGACGTATACCAAGTAGTACCGATGATAGTGACATGTTCTCCTATTGTCTGACAGAATGGCAGATTGTCTATTTTTCAAAGGGGGGTCCGATACGAGGAAACGGGGGAGGATTAACTGGTAAAGACTACATACTAAAGGAGGGTTTTAGCTAGCTTAAGTGGATATTGGAATATTGAGCAAACTCACTGAGCGTCATTGTAGGTTACTTTGAATTTATATTAAAAAATATGTGGCTGGAAATTTTTGCCGAAAATTAAGCTTATACAGGTTGACTGATTAAAGACTATACATATTAAAAGAGGGTGATACTATTTCTTTCCATCAGGATAACAGACGGCTGCTTGTTTGCTGTCAAGATACTAGCGATCGGCTGTGACCAAAATTTAACCTTAGACTAAGCAATGAAATCTCTTAGGTTTGACAACTTACTTTAGCCGTAAAAAATAGTATACATGTGTGTATATTATGTATGTCACATTAGTGTGTGTTACGTTTATTTTTAATAATGTAATGTATTTCTAATACATTTTATTTATAAAGGTTAGGTTTCAGCGCTCCTCCGCAACGTAAACTTTAAATGTGCCTTTCATACTCCACCGTTCGCGCAATTGCCTTAAAAAGGGGATACAAAGTTTTTCCTTCACGTATTAATACATAGAAGATGCCTACTCTATTCAACGATAAAAAAATCATCTCTCTGCTTTTCTCGGTCACCGCTTTAGAGAAGAGCAGGCCTCAAATTACTATCGTCTCATATAACTTCCTAAATAACATATTTGAAATTACTAGCTGACCCGGCAAACGTTTTGCTGTATAAATTATTATACATATAAACCTTCCTCTTGAATCACTCTTATCTACTAAAAACCGCATCAAAATCCGTTGCGTAGTTTTAAAGATCTAAGCATACATAGGGATAGACAGCGGAAAGCGACTTTGTTATATACTACGTAGTGATAATCATCACAATAATTCGCCATAACGGTTTTTAGACAAATTTCACTCTGTTGATCTCAATGTTTTTTAGAACCAAATCTCGTTACGAGGTTGTGGATAGCTTGGTCAAAAAATGGTTAGTGCGCCACGGTGGTGACCCAAAGATGTACAAGAAACAAACGCGCGCTTTTGACGCTTTGGCGGCACTCGCTGACAGGCTGCTAAGAGAACATGTGAGTATATTTTATAATACTTTATCGTATCAAAAATAACATAAATAATAAAATAAAGAAAAAAGAAATTTATAAAGAGGCAAATGGTATAAACAGCTTTGAAAAGATATAATTACCTCATAAAAAATCCGTATTTGGCTAATGTTCAATGCAAAATCATTGAAAATCCACACTAGCCTAATAATGTTTGATTTCTTGTCCCAAATTAATTCTGTCAATAATAATCTGAGGTGTGAGGAAAAGTTTTTTTCAAAGATAATATTTTGTCGTTTGTATTTACAGCTCACTGGGTTGGTCAAGGTATAAAACAATTCTTAAATATTATAAATGTGAAAGTCTGTCTGTCTGTCTGTCTATCTGTCAGTTATACTTTCACAGCTAACTGATTTTGATGGGAAAGAAGATAACTAAAACCCGGGGTCATACGTATACTACTTTTTTTTTAAATCAACTACAAAGAAGTTGAAATAGAGCATGAAAGATAGTGTGAAAGATTATATTGATGACATTTTTGAAATGACTCTTCTAGCGGGCAAAACTGCGCGGATCAATTGGTAAATTAATAAATATAAAACTACTATTTGTAATACGATAGTACAAGCAATATCCTTAACAAAAAGCAAAGCTTGAAACATTTTTTACTTTGAACGAGGAAATATTCGTAAATTCATTTCGATAATTTAGTTTAGTCTTCTAGCAACTCATATTTAGTTTAGCATTAAAAACGGTTACAAAATTAATATTAAAATACCAGATGGAAGCTATGGAAGGCCCGGACAAAAAAACACATGAATTGATGGAATCCGTGGAAAAGGCGCTCAAAGATGTTTCACAGGACAAAGGGGAGACAAAAGAAAGACAACTCTTACATCAGCGGCTAGGGCCCACTCTTGCTGCTTTGTTACACACCGTGGAACTTGAGAATATAGGTACATTTTACTTATCTATAATATACATCTTGTCATCAACGGAGTAGCAAAAACCCTCTAGTAACTTGTAAATATGCTCAACAAATCTAGCACCGAGAACATATATATATATATATATATATATATATATATATATATATATATATATATATATATATATATATATATATATATATATATATATATATATTACAATTTTATTAGCTTTCAGCATTTTTTCGCTGTTTAAAAATTTTAAAAAGATGATCATATCTATATTATTACTAGCTGCTCCGGCAAACGTTGTTCTGCCTTTTTAACTATTCTAATTTTTTATATTTTCTCATTTTTAAACCTTCCCTGGACTTCAACAATTAATTCAAACCCAAAATTAGCCAAATCGGTTCAGCCGTTCTCGAGTTTTAGCGAGACTAACGAACTGCAATTGATTTTTATATACATAGATAATATAATAAATGCGAAATTTTGGATGTTTGGATTGGTGGTTGTTTGGATGGAAAATTTAGCACACAGGTAGATGATGACCGGGAATATCAAATAGACTACTTTTTATCAAGGAAAAATTAGGTGCTCCCGCGGGATTAGCCACAACCTTTTATAACGCAGCGGGCTGCAAGCTACAGCTAGTGAATAATAAAAGCATTCTTTTAAATCAACTATCTTTGATACCTGTCTCCGTAGTCTAGTGACAAAACTCTTCTTCTTAATTTTGTGAGGTCACGAGTTGGATTACTCGACAAAGCGTCGAACTCATGACATTATAGTACGAGATCCCAGGGCCCCCATACCAAACTTTTTCTCATGAACAAATTATTACCGATTGAGTAGTGTTAGTTAATGTACACAGTGAACACATACATACCTACCAGGTAGCTTGTGTCGACGGCCAGACGACTAGATGGACGGAGGTACTCAGTGCTAAAGGTACGGAAAAATACTATTCACTTTACTTAAAGTCTAAAAGATGATTTTTATGTTTGTTTTAAAAATTATTATAAACAATTTAAAATAAATGCTCGCAGACTCCTTCTATCGGCGGTAGTTGATGCTGGACGCCATATCGATCGATCAATCGAAAGAAAAGTCATAATTTTTCTTATAGTCTGATACTCCTCCTAATATCCGAGATATTTATAGATATAGGATATTTAGAGGACTATTACTGAAATAGCCAGTACTGACTTTTATATATGGTATATGGAATACGAGTAGGTATTACAATTTTAAATCAATGCTTTTACAAAAAGAAAATTATTCTTTATGTACCTTTAGTACCTGATATCTGAGAATTGGTCGTCGTCCCAAGCTAGCACTTGCTAGCTTGCATACTTAAGCATGCGTTCACTTTTTAAACGTGAATATTTTATCCATGAGAAAATAAGTAGAGTCTGGCGGCCCTAGGATTTTACTCTATTATAATTAAAGACGAAAAGTATTTATTGTACAATTTTACCGAAGAAAAGGCTTGACCTTTTTAATACTTAGTTTTTGGTTCGACTTATCTTTTATCTTATCCATAAAACAGTATTATATAAGAAATTTTTATCTCAAGATAGTTGAGTGCATGTTTAGATACAATGAGAAGCTGAGCCATACCATTTTTAAAAGAGAAATTAATATTTAAAAATAAATAGATAAAAGATTTTTGAGAGACGTTTTGGAAGTCTTCTAAGCGTATCTAACGCCCGAACCTTTTTTGGGAGTTAGGGGAAGTACATAAATTATGAAAATAAAATTTGAACCGCACCGAGTATTATAAGATACCAAAATATAGGTTTTCCCTATAATGTTCATAACACAATCAATCTAATTCATTTTAATTTCTAAATTTAAGCAACGGAAGAAGCGATGACATCTCTGATTAACTCCTTGATAGAACCTGATCATCCTATTACATCAGAATCCATTGAAAAGATTGACGTATTCGACGTTGTAGAAGATATTAAAGGTAAATTAATTTATCATAGTAATGTCACTGCATAGTTTTAAAAATTAAAAATCATATTTTTTATCCTTTCTTTTTGGTAATACTCGCCCTAATCAACTAAAATGATCATCATTGGAGCAAGTCACCCCTGAAATATAGGCCACTTAAGTTTAATCAATTCAGGTAATAAGTGAACTAAAGATTTGAGTAGGTTACTGGAAACCCGTTAAATTTAAGGGAGGAAAAACTAATAGCAACCACACAAGTAGCGGTTCACTTGCGCCAGTTTAAGCTCGCACAAATGCACTTTATTCCGATGTGATCACCGACTGCTCAAGTACGCTTGCACAAGTAAAATTTCTGTCAAATTGAACGTCCAGATATGTTTCTTGTTTGATGAATGACGCTTAGGCATTAGTAGACTTTATTCATGCGACAAAATATTTCAAACGTCAAAAAAGAAACCGAACTGCATCGAATCAAGACTGGATAAGAAAAATATCATTTGGTTAATTTATTATAGGCAGCATTTTTATTCCTGTTGTGACAATACTTTTACTGGAATATATATTTTTTTTACTTTACTGGAATATTTATGGATTATTCCAAATTCTCAAGAGTTCTATACTTCTCAGTTATATCACTCATTTGAGCGGGAAATCGATCTTAGTTAAAGCATATAGCATATATACTAGTCTATGATCTTAGTCCGTGATACTTATAACCGACTAGTATGTTACTGAAACTTGTACGAAACCCTGCCACACATGTTCAAGTAAACTTGCGCAAACGCTGCACAAGTTGGGAATCGAAAATTGAAACTTTTTTTAAATTTGTCCAAGTCAGAGATTTCCGTATCTACTGACACAGGTTACATTTATACTTGTGCAAGTCTGAATTTGCGCAAGTCAATCACTATATTATATGGTAAAAGGTCATTTATTGAGTAGACATTATCGACAAGGTGTTTTGATATTGGAACACGCTGCACTTATCTATGACCTGCCTGACAATACGAGGGTCAACTGAAAGTTTTTAGGACTGGCCGTTTGTAAACAATATAATACAAAAATAATAAGTATTTCATTCATTTATGTCATTTGTTTTAAGATTTGGCGGTAAATTGAAAATTGTCTGTGTCACGTCAGCATGAATTTAACGCAAGAAAATTTTCGTGCCATGATTTTTTTATGACTTTCGATTTCATTTAAGTCAACAAGAAAGTTATGGTAGCATTTTTTAAACCTTTCATCATAAAGCCCCATTTCATTTCGCTGCTTACAACTGGATTAATGAGTTTAAATGTGGTCGCAGTAATCTCACCGATAATCTGCTTGAGGGACAGCCTTCTACGACGACGTCTGAAAATAACATCAGTGTTGTGCGGCGTATGATAGAGACTGACAACAGAGTGACCTATCAGCAGTTTCGGCCAAGCGTAGACATCGGTATGAGTCAAGTACACAAAATCCTCAATGAACATTTGAGGGACAGGAAGCTTTGTGCGCGGTGGATACCTCATAATTTATATGTTTATTATTATTATTAATAATAATTTGACCGAAGCCTAAAAACTCCATCGTGTTGATTGGTGCCGTGAAATGCTTCAAATATTTACCGAAGGAGACGCAAATGCTGTGTTCGACATACGGGTGGCGAAAGCTGGATTTACTGTCATTATCTGAAAATCAAAAGACAGTCAGCTCAGGTGGTGTATCCTTCCGAAGAGTTACCAACCAAAGTGAAAAGAGGTCGAAATTTGGGAAATGGGAATGATGACTTTCAGTGACAGGTCATTACGCGAAAATTGTTTTATAGGATCATAAAACAGTTACTGTAGAGTGATACAGTAATTATTGGTTGCCGCTTGTCTTAGAAAAAGTTCGAGAAAAATGACATCGCAGTAGAATCCTCCTTCACCACGACAACGCCTCGTCGAACACCGCTGGGCAAACAATCGACTTCTTGTCGCAGTCAGACATAGAATTTAGACCCGCCGTTTAGACCTGACCTCGCTTTGCGAATTTTGTTTATTCTTGAAAATAACATAATATGTATAATCTACTTATTTATTTTACACATAAATATAATTTATACGTTTAAGCTTTCGCGGCTTTTTTTCAAATGAACTATTAAAAATTAACGGGATCTTACCGCGATTAGGTAATGGACAATTTTCCCGATATTTCGGCGCTATTGTAAGCACAATGACCACGAGGGAACTGAAGTATTGCGGGTAGTTGAACCATTAGGGGGCGTCCATAAATTACGTGAGGTGTTTTTTAAAATTTTCTGTCCCTCCCCCCCCCCCCCCCCCCCCCTCTGTTGAAATGTCGTGAGATTTTATTCAACCCCCTCCCCTATCCCCAAATCTCACGTGAGATTTTTCAAAATGTGGGTTTCTTAAATATGTAAACGTGTTTGATTGTTATTGTAAAAAGAAAAAAATTGATTGGTGCTTTTATTTACGACTAGTTAAGACTCTATAACGTCGAAGTATGGATCAAATCATTTTCTTTCGAACGAATTAGTAAATGATCTTAATCGTATTACGATTACGCTTAAGATTAAATCTTAAGCATGTACAATCTGGATAATGGACCAAGTATATTTTTTTTTGTTTCAATCAGAAAAAAAATGCGTAATATTTGCCGAGACCCCTCCCCTCTCTCCTATGTAAGATTAGGTGAGATTTGACTCGACCCCCCTCTCCTTCTTAAACATCTCACGTAATTTGTGGACGCCCCCTTATGAGTATACAAGCCAGTCTAACCCTCTTCTTAATGCTCGAACTACTGGAACTCGCACGAGGTGACTTTCGTAAAATTTCGTTATTTTTAATAGTTCATAAATATAATTACTCATATAGTATACAAAAACTACTAAAACTGTTTAATATGTTAAGACAGCTAAGAATAACAGTCGAGTTTATCGGTTAGAGGAGCCATTTCTCCAAATAAAAATCAAAACAAGTGTCGTCAGTTATACAATTAATTAAAATTTAAATATAAATTTACCAAATACATATTTGTTTTAAAATATATTTCAGATTGCGGTGTCGGCATGCCAATGGAACATTTGGAAAATATTGTCAAATTGACCATAGAGTGTTTGCGTGCTCAAGTTATGAGTTCAACGGAGAAACAACAGCTGGACAGTGACGTTGACAAGGCTTTGCATGTTGATTTGGTATGTTATTATCAGAATTTTTATTTAAATACAGACTGTAGTAGCCAAGAATTGTTTAATATTATAAGATAGCAAACAAGCACATTTTTCTCCTGGAGGAAACAGATAATAATCGCTTATAAACACCAAAGATGATGCGTTGGTGTGCCAATTAAATAAGTTTACCGGTCAAGTTACTCTCCAAACCGGGACATGACAGTGACAAGCATTGATGCGGTTGCTGAACCCTACCACCTTATTGATTCTATAATATAAACACTTGTACTAATTCACAAATGTAATTTAAATTTTATTTAACACACAATCACTTTTAAATTTACAGCCAACCGGTTTCTCCTATTAAGGTTCCACTAGTCGGCGGCACGAACTCGTTGGTGGGCGTAGTCAAAATTCATGCTATTTCATCCAACATTATGTGCGAAAGGGACAAGCACTGTAATGAGCAGTAAGACGCTATCGCGATTCGCGCGAACGGCGCGCGTAGTATTTTGGCGCGGTGATGATAACAGAAATACTAGAATGCAAACATAAACCTACCTAATTATGACAAAATGGCATGATTATCATCAATGTGTGCAGCTCATATTTTTATGGTGGATACATCTATACAAATAAATAAAATTTGGTGTGTGTTTGCAATATTAAAATAAACGCTTTTTACTAAATGCATATGGATATATATGTACACGGTGCTAACACCAAAATAATATTTTTTACAATTTTTGTCTGTCTGTTTGTTCCGGCTAATCCCTGAAACGACTGGACCTGTTTAGACCAGACTTTCACTGGCAGATAACTGATGTGATAAGGAGTAACTTTGGCTACTTTTATTTTAGCTATACATCTTCTATACATACATACATACAAATAAAATTGCAGTGTCTGTTTGTAATCCATACTTCCATACTAAGATTATAAATGCGAAAGTAACTCTGTCTGTCTGTTTCTTCTTCACGTCTAAACTACTGAACCGATTTTAATGAAATTTGGTACAAAGATAGTTTGAGACCCGAGAAAGGACATAGGATAGTTTTTATCCCAGAAATCCCACGGGAACGGAAATTATGCGGATTTTATTTTAGAAAGTTTTCCACGTGGATGAAGTCGCGAGCGCAACTAGTATTAAATAATCGCTTTTTACTAAATGCATATGGATGTATACACGGTACATATACCAAAATAACATTTTTTACAATTTTTGTCTGTCTGTCCATCTGTTTGTTACAGCTAATCTCTGGAACGGCTGGACCGATTTTGACGGGACTTTCACTGGCAGATAGCTTATGAGATAAGAAGTAACATAGGCTACTTTTATTTTAGCTACAATACATCTTCTATCCAAATAATCTATACAAATAAATAAAATTGGAATGTTTGTTTGTAATATTAAAATAACCGCTTTTCATTAAATACATATGGATGTACTCGTAAATACGGTATATATGTATACTCGTATATAAGTGCACCCACGATTAGTCGAAGATACTTGGTCCCACAAATGTGATAGGTGGCCAGCCTTTCGCCAACCGGGCACTTTCCAATCCCGGGCAACTTTGTGTTTCTCAGAAAACTGAAAAAACACTTTTTTTATGTGCCCGACCCAGGAATCGAACCCGGGACCTCATGTGGTCGACGCAAACGCTGGACCACTAGACCACAGAGGCGATATTTATACAAATAACCGATTTTTACTAAAATCATACATAACGATTTTTGTTTGTCCGTCTGTTTGTTCCGGCTAATCTCTGGAACGGCTGGACTGATTTTACAGCACTTTCACTGGCAGATAGCTGATGTAATAAGAAGTAATTTAGGCTACTTTTATTTTCGAAAATTTTCAAAGCGGATGAAGTCGCGGGGTTCAGCTAGTTATTTTATAAGATATATTATATATAGATATATATAAGATATATATAGATAGACAGCTCCGTGACTTATCCTAATGCTTATAATACGTATATACGTACGTATCAAGCGTTTCCTGCGGAAGAAAAGTACCTACTCAGGGCTACATATCAAGCTATACGTGTCCAGTGCATCTTGTCTCGCAATGTAAAGAGTTTCCGTTTCTTGATATCTAGCCGTCTACATACATATATATTTACGGGATATTAGATATCTTAATTCTTAACTACCAGTAAATTGGTACCGGCATAGAATAATAACGCATAGAAACCGAGTCGACCCGCGCAATATTAAGCCATTTCAAAGAAGCCTGAAAAGGCCTCTTACGTTCGCCGGCCCCTCAGGCATGCGACACGTGCCACGCGGACTACAGCTCTCGCAATTTCAAAAAATGTGAGTTACTGTGTGGTGAAATGCTGTCACCGTGCTTCACAAAAGCGTATTTAGGACTTGAAGATAACATTTCACCGATAAAAACTACTTGGCATCGGATATTTTTGTATAAAATCCAAACAAATAAATCATAAATATCTAAGTAGAACGATATTCAAAATGTTGCCAGCCAAAGGGAAAAATATTCTACCACGTATTTGTTTTTACCTATTTTCATTATAATTAATAATATGTGTATTCCTATTTTATGTGCGATATTACATAGCCTGGACTTTGCTTTTGCATAAAAAATAGTTTTTAAGTGTTGAGACTCACCCATTATACTGACACAAATATTACAAATCCGTTTGTCAGACCAATATTATGAAGCATTTATTCGTATATAATGAGGACTTTTAGAAGACAAAAAAAATGTTCCAACTAGCATTCTAGATGCCACAGTGACCATCAGAAAAAAACTCTGTCACTACCAAAGTCATTTTTTTTTTAATTTTCTTATTAAATAATATGCCATCTTACTGCATTATTTCGTATTGCTTAGTGTCAAGTAGTTTTATTAGCGATATTTTCGACTTTTATCCACGAAAACATGTAGGGTAACGTGCCCTAAAATCGGTCTGCGCCTAATGTCGACCTCCTAATATGTTTATACTGATAATTAAGCTAATATTCCACATAACTTTTAAGAACGCGGGCAAGACTTCATACATCGTTTTTTAATTATTATCTTAAAGTTTAATGTGTTTCTTAAGATTCTATATCAACTGCTTAATTTATCCGCATTTAATAAATATTTTTTTAACTTGGGGAATAGTAGTTAAATAAAGTTGGAATTTAGGTAAGGTTAACGTAAGCAATCAGTTCTCTCCTTAGTAGTCTGTGGTTAGATATTTATCTTGTCATTGGGTGTCTTCAGTACAACAGCTGTTAATCTCAGAAATCTAAGTTAGGTTGACAGAATTCTGAGCTAAGTTTTTGCGAAGACACTTTATAGGTACTTAAAAGAACAAAAAATAAATAAGCTTTAACTATTCTTTAATACAAAAACAGGGAGAATTTTTATTTGATACTTATAATGAAAATTATAATATATAAACTTATTGCTGTTTTAATGAAAATGTAAATTAAGTTTTATACAATGATAACACTTAAATTTGATGATAGAATTCAATCAAATTAAAGTCTCAATATTTTTTATATAATTGTTCCTAGCGATATATTTTATTTAATTGATTTAACAATCGTAGAAAATTATTCTAGTTTTATTCTAATAGTGAAAAATAAAACTTTGAATATCAAGTGCCTTTAAATTGTTTCCTTTCTTTGACTACAACTTAATAAAAATAAGTACCCTAAAATAGTTATATTGAAGATTATTTGATATAGACAAAAAATAATTTATATAAATCGTTTTATTTAAAAAAATATCACAATATTGAATATTTAATGCTCATTTCTCTTAATTTTGAGGACCAGCAAGTAACGATCTAATGTAATTTTTACATATCAAATTTTTTCTGCGTAGTTTTAAAGAGACTAAAATATCAATTTATTTCATTTATTTTATGTCTCAAAGAAAGAGACTCAATCATTAAAATTGGTGACCATTTAGATTTTTTCTTTTACAGTTTTTATCAAATTAAAAAGATCATTTAAATACATACCATAAAAAATTGAGGGCATATTATGTTTACAAAAGTTATTTAATAAAATTAAAGTAAATTTTAATGCAAAGTCAATACCTTATTTCAATTTCAAACATCCTTTACTGGCTAACATTAGAGAAAAATGGGGCTGAAATCAGGGAAAAATTGACCGACAATAGAAAAGAAACCAGGATAGAGAGGGTCAATCATTTAAAACTTAACACGTTTACATATTTTTATTTCGCTGTTGAAATCAATTCGAAACATCAATAGTGTAAAATTTAAATATTGATTAATACGAAAAAGAAAATTAATATTTTCTTCGGTTTAAGCCTAATAGGGTCCGAAAGTTATGTATTTGGTTAGGCGGCCGAAATTTGGCTATTTTACCCTATAAATTTCTACATCACTGAGATTAATTTTAATTTTTAAAATTTTAAATAAATAATTTGATTATTAAGTATACATATTTTCGTGTCACAATTTGCACAAAAACGAAAAAATCCAAGGTGAAATAGCTTTGGAACGTAGAATTATAACACGTAGAAACCGAGTGGGCCGCGATGTTTTAAGCCATTTCAAAGTAGCCTTAAAAGGCTACGCATGCGCTTGCCGTCCGCTCAGAATCGCGATACATGTCATACGGAGTGCAGGTCTCGCAATTCGAAAAAAATATGACTTACTGTGTTGTTAAAGGCAAAAAAAGACAAATAAAATAAATGCTGAATTATCAAAAAGTACCCTCGAGCTAAATTATTTTCATAAGACTTAGTATAAATAATAGTTAAAGGTCTAACTAAAAATATCGTGCGCAATTTTTTTTCCACAACTAGCAACTGTATAGTGATAAGTTATGTGTTTCAAATTATCTATTTTTAGTCGATTTACATAACAGAAAAATTATAAATTGTAAGTATTTACCTGTGAAATGTTCACTTTTTTTGTTTTTCTAAGGTGTTAAAACACTTCTTTATAATGCAATAAGTCATTTCGAATTATTTTTCGTAAACTGTGTCCGATATAACCTGATCTTATTAAGCATTGACAACTCGCAAAACGAATTGAGCCGTTTCTGGTTCAGTTTTATTTACTCGTTTTTTGTGGTTTCTAGGCGTTATTATTCTAAGATCAGAACCAAAACAGTTGCGGACGCTATGTGGTGATCAAGTCGTGCACAGAGCCAATAGTAGCCAATATAGTACGTTTAGCTTAAAACATTTAAATTTTTTAAGTTGATTTAAATAAATACTTGATTAATAAGTATCTTATTAATTTTTACCTTAAAACGTTCGTCTATAACGTAAGTATTGTTTCTGCTTGCCCACCCATTTGCTAATTTTCAAGATAGTTTAAGGTTTAGAACCATGGCAAGATTTGTATGAAAGTTAAAATAAAAAAGGTTCCAAGGTAATAGCTTTGAACAAACATACATACACATACACGCACACAGACATACACATAATAACACACAAGTATTTGCCAAGCAATGTATTTCAAACATTTGTATGATATGATATAGGATAATATATTAGTAGATACTTATCAATAAGGTTTTTTTTGTAAGAATTACTTCAATCACTGTTTTTATAACTTAAATAACGTAAATTCATATTGACCATATTTTTTATTTACGCTCGGTGCCGGTTGGTTACCGCTGTTTAATTACTGGAATTTAAAAAAAAAATCTTGAGAACCTCTAAAACATTTTCCTGTAATTCTACTCATTTTACCTCACCAGAATAAAAATTGTAAGTTCTAAATTTTCTATATGACTAATAATACTATTGGAAAGACAGACAATCTTTATTTCAGTGAGGTAAAAATATTTTAAATCACAAATAAAAGCACAAAAGCTAAAAAAATATAAGGTTAAATAGCTTTGGAATCATCTTGAGAACATCTAGAATATTTCCCGGCATTTATACATATTTTACCCAACCGAATAAAAAGTGTAAGTTTCAAGTTTATACTAAATGATTAATAATGTTATAGTATGAAAGATTATTTGTATACCGGTCAGGTAGATATATTTTAAATACCGTCTTGGGAAAATATTTATTTACTTGCAACACTATTCGAGTCTTTGGCGTCTTTGTGTGCGTGACGACGCAAGTGATTACACGAAGCTTACACGGACATTGACACGGTTTTGGCCTAAAATATGAACGAAGCGTTGAATGCAATTATCCCTCTAAGCGTTATTACTCTATGGGTACCGGGTAGCACTATTTCTATTGACCCGATGTCAATAGAAATAGTGCTACCCAGGTTAAACCGCTTCCAATTTTATTATATACAAATAGTTTATATACATCTTTACAAATAAATAAAATTGGAATGTCTGTTTGCAATATAAAAATAAGTTTTTTTACTAAATGTATATATGTACACTTTTTTTGAACGGCCGCGACGGAAACCGTACTGACGGTCGCTAATCAGTTGGTGCTCTTCTAAATACTTGAGGAGCTGAGAGTTGATGATTGTCTCCATAATTTTGGAGAACAAGGAGCTTATGGCTATTGGTCGATAGTTAGACGGATTAGAGCGATCTCCTTTTTTAGGGATGGGATGCACCAAAGCTGTCTTCCAAGAATTCGGTACCACGTCGTGTGAGTAGGAGAGCCGGAATAGGCGTGTTAATACTGGTACCAACTCTGTAGCACACACTTTTAGCACAATCAGAGGGATGCTATCCGGCCCACTCGACTTGTGGATGTCCAAGGAAAGTAGTGCTTTACGCACAGATGACTGCCGAAATTGTGGTTCTGACATGAAACTATCACACTGCGGGACGGTAGGCGGTGCGTTCCCTTGGTCATCCAGAGTCGAGTTGGCCACAAAGAAGGAGCCGAGGAGATCGGCCTTCGCCTTTGCGGTATGGGCCAAAGAGTCTTCGTCTCCGTGCAAAGATGGAAGAGAGGGCTGTGAGAAATTCCCTAAGACAGCCTTGGCGAGAGACCATAACGCACGAGTCCCTGAATGAAGGTGAACTAATTTCTCGCCAATTCGGCCTATGTGTTCAGATTTTGCCTTGGCGATAGCTCTTTTGAAGTACCTCGAGGCGGAATTGTACTCCTTACGTAATGCGCTGGTTTTTTCATCATAAGATGCGGACGCTGCAGCCCAGATCTGGTAGCACTCCTGCTTTCGGCGTGAAGCCATTTTACAGGAGCGACCAAATCAAGGCTGAGAGTTACCACCAATTGGCACCGCAGAAAATGGAATGAAAATTTCCATGCCCTGCAGCACCACATCGGCAATAGAGTTAGCGACGACACTCGGATCATCTAGCGAGAAGCACAACCGCCCCCTGGAGAGGACGCAAAAAAGGTCGCATCCCGTCCCAATCTGCTGACCTATAGTGCCAAACGCGACGACAGCCTGCTAAAAGAGGCCGTGATAGGCGCGAAACCGGCACTTTACTCCGGATCAAGCAGTGGTCTGACGTAACAAGTGGGACGACCACAGATACCTGATAATGCTCCGGATGAGAGGTCAGCAGCAGGTCCAACACTGAAGGCGTATGGTCATCCACATCGGGAACTCGCGTGAGCGAAGTTACCAGTTGTGTAAGACCATACGCCAAGGCAAAATCGTGAAGAGACCTCCCCGCATGATCGGTGGAGCACGAACAAAGCCATTCGGCGTGGTGGGAATTAAAATCTCCCAAGATCATGATCTGATCTGAAATCTGCGGAGGGGGTCTGCTCTAACATGGAATCTACAGCCATCTGTAAATGCTCAACGAGCCGGTCATCTTCAGTATTCCCGCTATGGGACCTGTATAGGCACGCGTAGCTGTGTGGATGGTCGTCGCAAGCTACGCGTAACCAGACGATGGATAGGTCCTACCTTCAAGTCTGCCGAGGCGCTGGTAACAGATATCTTCTCTGACGTATGCGCACACACCGGCCCGCGATTCAAAGGAATGTTCCAGTTTGTACCCTGGGTAGTAGAAGTAGGAAGTATCAGTCGGAGAAGATATCTGTGTCTCGGTCAAGAAGAGCAAAGCTGGCTTCGCTGTCTCGAGATGGTAGTGGATGGCGTTCAAGTTGGAATGAAGCCCCCTAATATTACAGAAATCCACAGTAAGCACGGTAGCGGGTGCCATTGCTTTCTTGCTTTGTCTGCCCCGCACAGGATTGTTTATGAGCGCAATTCCCCCCCCCCCCCCCCAGAATACGCAGGGCAGCCTGAGCATCTCCGTGATCTGGCTGGAATCCAGAGCATGGACGCCCAGAGAGGGATTCTCCACTGCTGGTGCAAGTGGTACCCCCCTGGGGTAGATTCTGTTTTATTTGCGCATTCATAGTGTGCGTGGGGGGGGGGAGGGAGTAGGCCTCCGGGGCTCTCACAAACCGAACGAAACGCAGCAGCAGGGCTGCTACTTTAAGTCAGTGTCAAGTGAGAGAGTGGTATCTCCCCGGGCGTGCCGGCCTATTCAGTTACAAATGCAGTATGGCACTACCACTAATTTGGTTGTCATTAATTGGACTGCACCGGTGTTAAATAATTTTTGTACAAAAATTATCCCACCAGTGGGCTATAGGGTCGTCACATCTAGACGTAAATATAGCAAAATATCATTTTTTACAATTTTTGTCTGCTTACCTGTCTGTTTGTTCCAGCTGATCTCTGAACTGGTTGGACAGATTTTGACAGGACTTTCGCGAACAGCTGGCAGCTGTGCATAAAGAATAACATAGGCTGACCGCCTCGTTGGTCGAGTAGTTAGCGACCCTGACTACGCAATCGAGGGGGCTCGGGTTCGATTTCCGACGGGGACAAGCACTTGTGTGATGAGTAAAGATGTTTGTATTGCTGGGTTTATGTGTTTATTATGCATATAATAATATTTATACATATAATTCGATGTATTAGTATCGTTGACTAACACCCATAACACAAGCAAATAATTTGCTAACTTTAGGGTTAGATCAGTAAGTGTAATTTGTCCTGTGAATATTTATTATATTTTAATTTTTTTACGCAGACCAAATAAAAATGCAGATATTTACGCAAGCACCAAATAAAAATGCAGATATTTTTTAAATATTTTTACTCAAAACTAACTGAGCCCGCGACATCGTCCGCGTGGAAAAATTTCGAAAAAAGTACCCTAATTTACTTCTTATCACATCAGCTATCTGCCAGTGAAAGTCCCATCAAAATCGGTCCACCCGTTCCAGAGATTAGCGAGAACAAACAGACAGACAAAAATTATAAAAAATGCTATTTTGGTATGTGTATCGTGTATACGTCCATATGCATTTAGTAAAAAGCGCTTATTTTAATACTAGCTGTTGCCCACGACTTCGTCCGCGCGGACTTCGTTTACTACGCACAGCTCCTCCCCCGTAGGAGATAGCATGATAATATGTAGCCTATATGTTGATCCGACCTATAAGTAATATTTATGCAAAATTTGAAGTAAATCCATTCAGTACTTTTTGAGTTTACCCCGGACATACAAACAGACAGACAAAAATTCTAAAAACTATATATTTGACTTTGATAGCGATTGTAGATCACGCCCCAAGTATTCTTTTAAAAAAATATTCAATGTACAGTTTTGACTTTCCTACGATTTTATTATATGTATAGATTACAAACAGACACTCCAATTGTATTTATTTGTATCGATGTATAGATATTTTTTTACTTTTTTCGGTTCGATACATAGCACATGATTTAAGTCGTCAATTACAAACACGGCATGCGCGAGCGCGACGTACTACGATGACGTATACACCTCCCCTTGTCACCCGCACACCGCGCGGTTATAGTGAAATGCACGATGATTTGCAACAAAAACGAACGCATAAAATTTTATAAGCAGACCTTTGGGCGTATTGATATTATGACAAAACTACTTAATATATCAATTTAAAATAAAGTTATTTGAACTTTTGATTAAATCGTCTATCCCTGTATGGTTTTCTTTTTTACAATTTTAGACTCTCTATGCTATTTATTTACGCCTAAAGATGGCTTAAATTTATTTACAAAACAAGAAAGTCTCCACGCTTATAACTTCCAGACAAATATTTTTTTTACAATTCTGCTTCCATACAGGGCTAGATAATGGCGAGACAAATTGATATAATTTTTAATTTTGGACGTACACAGTCAAACAGACGAGTAATGACCAAACTACGTTTGTATGGAAGAATGAGCGACTAGTGTACCCTTAAAGCATCATCAGGATTTTCACATTAACTTTTTACATTATAATATCTACTATTTTAAAACTTAAATATTATACACACACAACGAATTTAATACAACTAAAATGCGAGTACATAAGGTAAATGGACAATAATTATTTGCTAAGTACCTTCATATATAGTATTGCCATCGTCAGATTTTTTCCCTAAAAAATGGGGTATAATAACATTTAAAGTGAACAAATAAACTAATGTCAAAAAAAGTGAAAATTGAATTAGAATAATTAAATATTAATGTCAAATTAAAATAATATATTTTAAATGTCAATTGAAAAGAACTAAATGAAACATGTCAGAACCAAATAATAGTACATAATAAATTATATATTTTTTAAGTTATTTAAAGTATAATAATAAATTATATATTTTTTTATTTATTAACTTACGTTATCGATAGAGGGGGTGGGTCAAAAGCTCCTTTTGAATACATTAATACTGTCTGCAAATATGTCAAGTTTATGTGTTCTTACAATTTCATTATGAGAGTAGATCATTCTATTAAGAGGTGAATATTCACCCAAATTTGATTTAGATCTCGTTGCTTTAAACAAATTGTTTTTGCCATAGCGTGGTATTCGCGTTGGAACGCGTTGGAATAAATTAATATTAAAATAATATTTGAGGTAATTGTTAGATTAAATCTAACCTAATGTCGAATTAAAATAAACAAAATTTAATATGTAATAACCGAATAATGAGATACCTATCAGTTTGTTCATTTAATAATAGCGGGTTATTCTTCATTTTATTAATTTCTAAGGCCTCTAAAGCATCAGCTTCCTCCCTTTTTCGCAGAAATGTAAGGTTGAAAAGTCTCGATCAGGGTCGAAAGTATGATTTTTTGCGTGTAGGTGTTTGCCAAATGCGGATTCCTCTTGTCACCGTGCCACACTTTTACATGTTCTTTCAATCTGGTCGAAAATTGCCTCCCTGTTTGGCCTATATAAGTTGCTTTACATATCCCGCATTCCAGTTTGTACACTCCACTTCGAGTAGCCGAAGATGGTTTGTCTTTATTATGAAAAAGAAGATTTCTTAAAGAATTTCTCGTATAGAACACCGGTTGACAATCGGATTTTAATAATCTTATTATTGATAAGAAAATTAATAATATATATTAATTATCTTATTAATAATAATAATTAAATAATAATAAGGTGATACCACGAAGCTCGAGGTGGTCAGTTATCGGCACGGACACACCCTGAAAAGACGGAGACAGGTGGAATGGACGCCGTTTAGCATAGAATAGACACGCCTGAGTCTTAGTCGAAGTTAGGAGACTGCCTGTAAGGATAAGTTCTTACGATCAACCATCACCTCTCTAAGAGAACGGATCTGTGCCGTACTGGCTCGCGCGCTGGATGCGTTACTCTCCACAACAGTGATTTAGGAAGAGTTTTAAGAAGCTCAGTCTGACGGATGCAAATTTCCGGCATTTTCACCTCGCATCCAGGTAGACTGGGAGGTTTCGCACTGGTGGGATTCAGACGTGAGTTTTCCGCGGATAGAGTAGCGTATAGGTTCGCTTTCTCTACGGCGGTGTGAGCCAGCGTCTCATCCGATTTCAGCAGTGGAGGAAGTGAGAGGCGGCAGAAATTCTATTCAACCTACTTTGCCAGGAACCAAAACGCTTTACTCCCTGAAGGGCCCGAAACCTGTTTGTTCCCAATACGGCTGACATGGTCGAATCGAGCTATCAGTAGAGCCTTTTTGCAGGATTTGGCAGACCGGTTAAAGGCTTTCTTCTTCTCCGATAAGTCCTTGGCTTTGCGGTTTCTTCTCCGATAAGTCCTTGGCTTTGCGGTGTCGAGCACCTGCCAGATATGCCTCACGTTTTAGCCCCTCAGCGCGTCTACAAACGGCTCTGAACCAGGGTTGAGCTTTGCTGGACACTAAAAAAGTAATTTTAACATAGTGCCATAATAGTTGAGATTAGTGTGATTGGCGAGTGGCACTCGAGTAAAGATAAGACAATTATGTGTTTATTCGCGTATTTTATAATACCGTACAGAACAATACGCATATGACTTATTTGTAACTAAAATATATTTTTCACTAGTGTTTATATAGTAGATACCTATTTTTAACATAAATTCTTTTTAGGCTTTCGTATTACTTTAACAACTTATCGCACCTCCGCCCAAATAGTGTCACAAGTCAAAAAAACGAGTAAAAGGATTTTAAAGTTGCTCCTGTCTATTTTTTTCGCTTTTCCGGACAATGCCACTGATGTCACTAGCGCCGTTATAGTATCAAATCATTATAAACAGTAGTAGATCACTATTCGAGATAAAACTATGGCCTAATACAATACGAATGGTACAAAAAAGTGTTTTTTACGTTTTTTTGAATTGTTACACTATTTGAGCGGAGTTGCGATATAATATTACTTTAATAACATATAGGTATTATAAGTATAATGAAATGAAGTATTTCATTATATGAGTGCGAGTAGACTAAAAGCTAATCGAATGACTCGAGTGAAATACGACTCGAGTCCCATCATTGGTTGAGATTTTCCTTGCACCATCAACATCTTAAATTACCTATTTATATAGAACAGACCACTACATATATCAAACTTTCTATTGGCAACACTAATCGTGCAGGTTATAGAACACATTTTGACTAACATAACACTCTTAGACGCCCGAACTAGTCTACGTTGAAGAATAGAGGAAAAAATACGTCGCATTGCTATTTTATAAAAAAATACGTCCATAAGTATTTTATTTTTCTTTGAACTTCACAACAAAAGTAAAACAACTGGTTGGACGAAGTATATGTAATTTCCTTAACTGTATTATGAAATGTATAATAATTGTTTCAGAACTCATCCGCATCGACAAAAGATTCATTAAGAACGGAACAAGGAGATGTTATCGAAGACGACGAACAGTAATAATTTGTCAATTTATAAGAAAATAAACTTTTATTCCACTATTTCTTTTGTATTTACTTATGCTCCTTTCACACAACAGACACACATACTTGCATCTTTTTTTACAAGGATTTTCAATGTGACTGTAAATACTTAGTTCGGTAGTCAAAATCGGAAAATTAGAACTTTTTAATGAAAGAGTTACGTTCTGTTAATACAGTGGCGGTGCAAGATCATAAATTTATGTGGGAAAAATACATTTTGCGATGCCCTCTGCTCGCAATGCAAGTTCGGAGAATACCCTATTTTAGCTAGGCGCGGCGGCGGCTACGCGCAGCGGGGATTCCTCGCGAGCGCTAGCGACGCAAACATTTTTTTCGGCGCGTTCATGGCTTTTGACTAATAACCGAGCCACATTGTTGGAAACAAGCTTCCAACATGAGACCTTGGTGGGAGGCCTGTAGAGTTTATATGAGTTTTTGTTGGAAACCAGTGTTTACACTGTTGTAAACCGCCGGTGTGGAGGGCTTGTTTCCAACTCAGTGTGGCTCGCGTTTAATACATAAATCTCCGTGACGCGAGGCTCCTCGAACCGCGAGACCGTTGGCTGTGGCCCAGGTCGCCCACGCCTTACGCCGCCTCTATGTTTATATATGTCTAAGTCAGTGTACAATTTCGAATGATAGCAATTTTCTATATAAAACAATTTTTTTAAACATAATATATTATCCTGCCATGAATGCTGGGTAAATATTTCCTGTTATCAATCGCTCTCTGACTCGTGCAATCCTACCCCGCCCCCGTTACAACTTCATCGTTTAGTTACATTTACAAATACATTTTCAATAAATAATGTCTTAAAATAGAAATTAAATATGACTTTATTAGTGTTTACAACAAAATACAATATTTTTCTTAACAGTACAAAAACTTTACGGTCCTGGCTCAGTAATAATTTATCGCGGATCTGCTAACACTGGTCTGTTACAGTATCTCTGCGTATGACACAGGTATACTAATTACTTACTAAAAAATTCTTTAACTGATTCTTATGTCCTTCATAAATCATCTCCTCCATGACGATGTAACATCTTTCTCTCTCATCCTCATATTTTTATCAATTACCTGCTTCTTCATATGAGATATCGATAATTAAACGTAACATTTTTTTTTTGTTTTAGCTTCACTACTAGTATTTTTATCAATAGGTATTCAAATTAATTGAAACCATTTCCCCAGTTTAAATAAATATTGTAGGTAAAATAAACCAGGGAATCGCTTCTGCGGTCCAGTGGTACGGTGTCTGTGTTGACCACAGACCACAGTTGAGGTCCTGGGTTGGATTCCCAGGACGGGCAATTTTAAAAGGGGGTTTTAGAGTTTTCTGATAAAAATAACTTTGCCCGGGATTGGAAAAGAGTCCTGTTGGCGACAGGCTTGCCATCTATCACATTATGGGACTAAGTATCTTCGGCTAATCGTGGGTGCACTGGTCGTACCTCTGCCTAGTCATTCTTTGGGATACGGGCGTGAAGATATTTTTTAAAGCTGAGAAATAATAATTATATCGAGAATTATCCTCAGCAACATATTTCTTTAAATTTAAAAAATATCTGCGTTTTCATAACATATATAACATTCTACAGTATCCTTCAAGTGCAAATTTTTATATTTGGAGTAGGCATTATATTTACAAATTTTGGAAAGCGCATTCCTTTACACAGAGTGTTTATCAAGTACATCAGGTAGTAGTAGCAATAGTACAAGAGTTTGTAATATCTAAAAAATTATATATATATATATATATATATATATATATATATATATATATATATATATATATATATATATATATATATATATATATATATATATATATATATTAGAGATGGGCCGAATGTGGTTTGAACCGAATTCGAACTTCGGCCGAACATTCGGTAAAAATAAAACATTCGGCCGAATTTCGGCCGAACTTCGGTTCAATTCCTGCGCTTTCTCGAGAGCGACAAGTCGTGACTTGTTTAAGAATTCACTTTAATTATTTTATACTAGCTGCTGCCAGCGACTTCGTCCGCGCGGACTTCGTTTACTCCGCACAGCCTCACCCCCGTAGGTGATAGCGTGATAATATGTAGCCTATATGGTGACCCGACCTATTAATAATATTCATGCAAAATTTGAAGTAAATCTATGCAGTACTTTTCGAATTTACCCCGGACATACATACAGACAAACAGACAAAAATTCTAAAAACTAAATTTTTGGCTTCGATATCGATTGTAAAAAATATTCAATGTACAGTTTTGACTTTTCTACGATTTTATTATATGTATAGATATCGTTAGTAGTTTTCGCAGCGTATGCGAAATAACGTCTTATTGGCAAAATTATGATACCTCGGGTTACATTGTTTCAGGTTAGATAATCTCCAATTTTTTTGAAAATATAATACAGCCTAGATGTTACTCGAGGATGACATAAAGTCCTTCTTATGATGAAAGAATTTTTTAAATCGGTCCAGTAGTTTTTGAGTTTATTCGATACATACAAAAATACAAATATTTCTTTTTTATAATATAAGTGTAGATTTCAGTCAAAATATAATATACATTTTTCTATTGCCGAATGTTCGGCATTTAAACCGAATTTCGGCCGAATGCCGAAGTTCGGTTCAAGCTGCCGAAATTCGGTTAAACCGAATGTAAAACGAATTTCGGCCCATCCCTAATATATATATATATATATATATATATATATATATATATATATATATATATATATATATATATATATATATATATATGTATATATATATATATATATATATATATATATATATATATATACAGGGTATAACAAAAATAAGCACTAACTTTCAAGGGTATACGTGTACATGAACTAAACAAACACCTGGTAAAATATTATACCAAAAGGCACACATTTTTTGTTTCATATAAATTTAGTAAAATAAGAAATTAAAGTTTATTTTCACACCCCTACCTTGAAGATGGAAGTGATGTGACGTCAGCAACACGTTGAATGAATAGCGTGACGCACACATAGACATGAAGAATACCGCGTACTTGTACTTACACACATTTAATAAGCAATTTTTTACATATCACTTTCGTCACTGATTAATTATTATACATTAATCCAAATTCACTATTTACAGGCAATAATAAAACAACACTGTCTTCAAATTAATTTATAAGTAAGGTTCAAAATGACCACCACCCTTCTCAATGCAAAGAGCAGTTCTGCGTAACATTGATAACCTTACATTATGCAACATATGTGGGGTTATGGACCTAAATGCTGCATTAATTTTACCTTCCATCTCTTCACGTGTATGACATTCCACAGAGTAAACTTTATTTTTCACATAACCCCATAAAAAGTAGTCTAGGCACGTGAGATCTGGAGAACGAGCTGGCCAAGGCACCGGGCCACTTCGACCTATCCACTCTGCAAATCGATCGTTTAAATAATCACGCACAGGGCGTGCAAAGTGAGCGGGTGCTCCATCGTGCTGAAAAATTATATTACGGTATACATTCAGTGGAAGATTTTCCAGATGTTCTTCTAAATCCTCTCTCAGGTGTTGTAGGTACCTTTGAGCGTTAAGACCCTGAGGTAAAATAGTCGGCCCCAAAACATAGTCCCCAACGATGCCTGCCCAGACATTAATTCTCCACTGGTGCTGAAAGCTACTTTCACTCGAGGCATGCGGGTTATTATGTGCCCACACATGCTCGTTGTGCAAATTGAGCACACCATTTCTTGTGAAAGAAGCCTCATCTGTCCATAAAATATTAAAAGCAAATTCGGGATTTGCTTCAGCACGGTTCTGGTACCACCTACAAAAGTCCATTCTGGGCATATGGTCTGCAAGTCCTATCTCCTGAGTCCTTGAAAAATGGTAGGGATGTCGTCCATCATCCTGCAGAGTACGCCACACCACCATATGGTTTACATTTAACATAGCACTGCATCGGCGTGTGCTGGTCCGAGGATTCTCGTCAAAATGATTTAGAATTCGAGTCTCAATAGCAGTACCTACTCTTGAATTAGGACGTCCAACGTTTCGTTCGCGGTGGAAGGAACCAGTACGCTGAAGTCGTAAACACATGTTACGGAATACTGAGTACGGAGGTAAATGACGTTGTTCTGCTGGTGGCCTTCCATCAATAAACCGTTGTCGGTAAATCTCCCTCGCTTCATTAATGCTACCATTCCTAGCAGCACCAACACATAGCATCATTTCGTAAAATTCACTATTAGTGTAAAGGTGACGGTCATTATTATTTCTACGTGGCATTTTTAAAATCGCGATTTCCAATCAATGGGTATTAAGTAAGATTCATAAAAAATCGGCAATAATAGCAATAGTTACGCTCTCCAAAGACAAACGGCAACTGAATAAAAAAATAAAAATTCCTTTACAATTATCTAGGTACTTTTCCGAACTAATTAGGGTTCAGTGAAACAAATTTAAAAATAATCTTCTTCATCTTAGAGTTTATTCCGGTTATTCTCCACGCTTGCGCTAGGAACGAGTTTGAGTTTGCCGTAGCGACTGTCGTCTAACCTCCGAACCTCTCTGGAGGAAGCCGGTGCCAGGACCTCTTTCATTGTACAGCAGTCAGGTTGTCTTGGGTCCCGAAGGTGGTGGTGGGACCCCTTGCACCATAAATAAAAAAAAATCATTTCCCGTGTTAGTTTGAGTGCCTTAAGAAGAATTACCCTCCATTCTACCAGGCGAACTGAGAATCGAACCCAGTACCTTACGAAGAAACGCCTAAACCGGCATCACTCTTATCATAAAAGTGACAAAAATGTTGACTAAAACTATACGGAACTACATATTAGTATGATTTTACATAAAAACAAAATGGCAGAAAAAAGGGAGTGTCTTGTCTCTTTCCGAAAGTGGTCTTTTCGCCAATCAAAGCGTTTCGTTGCACTTTGTATAAGCCGCAAAACACGTGTAAGTTCTAAAGGCCTGTACAAACGACCGGCGGCGGCTTTAAAGTTAACTTAATACTTTTTCATTTCCAGTATGATAAACAATATTTTGATGAAAAAGATTAATTTTTCTGAATGAATGAACAGGTTGATATGTAATCCCGGCAATCGCTAAAATTAGCAATAGTTTTCGTTGGTTTCGCTTGCGTGGTTTATTTTTGACATTCACAAAAAACTCTAACCACGCGTGCGAAGCCGCGAGCAACGGCTAGTATTTTATAAAATCTTTGATCTAAAATGTAATCAAAAAAACGTAGTCAAAAATTATCTTTTTCCTGAAATAACTACTACTTAGAAAGGTCTTGCCAATTTCTCCCGTGAAATAGCTTTGCTGTGTTTCGGAGAGAAGGGCAAGACAGGCACTGTAATTACTGGCACCGAGACTTAACATCTTATGTCTCAGGATCTTAACATCTTATGTCTCTAACACATGAATGGAATACCTGGGCTAGTTCCAGCCCAGGTATCCCATTTTTGTTCATTAGCGACGTCGACCACTTACCATCAGGTGGCACGTCTGCTAGTTTGCCTATCTCAATAACATAAAAAAAGGTAAGAAGAGGCGCACCTAAAACAAACTTTAGGTTGGTACTAAGTTCCATCAGCCATGTAGTGATAGTGACAAACGAGCCTATCAACTCACCGGGAACATTCCGATTCTTGACATTTTTTTAGCAGTGCTAGCCATGTCAAATTTCATATGTAACGAAAATTAATTTGCGCAATTAAAATTCCCGCGGAAAATATTCAGTAGTGTGCAAGGATTTAAAACGTTATGATTTCGATATATTTGCGTCGTTGTGATTGGTTATGGTATATGATATTATGACGTTGTCTTCTAGCGCTAGTTGACGAACCAATCACGAAACAGCATGAAACGCAGGGAACCAATCATGAAACAGCAAAAATATCGAAATTATAACGTTATAAATCCTTGGTAGTGTGTGTGAGCAAGGCCTTAAGTCGGGCGCTTGGTGTTGAGACGCCTAGCGCGATGTCGGTAATACTTCAAATCAAAGGACTTCTAGGCTAATCAATGCGTAGGTTTATTTGTCAAAAATGCTTATAAAAGGTTGTGTTGTGTCTTAATTCTTAATGATAATGCATATTTATTTTGCGAAGTGTCGTGTTATCAACGAGAAAGTTTTACTAAGTTTTTAGAATTGTGTGTAAAAAAAGTGATAATAGCTATGATTTACCTGCTCAAAAACTAATTACCTATTTAGACACCTTGTTATGTGAAGTTAGAAGCAAACAGGGTAGGTACTAGAGGTAAGTATTATGCCATTAAAACAGTTTGTAAGTTGAAACCATGCCAGATAATACATTGTAAAATGCCTATGAATCACGGAATAGATTTAGGTACCTACACTGAAAACACATGTGAATAGTTGACTTTGAAGGTGGATATTGTGTGATGAAGTAATTTATGTAATGTGTTTTCATAACAAAAAGATACCTTAATTAGTTATATTGGATTATTTGCCACGATTGTTTTAGAATGTATGTACCAAACTAATAGTTTCACTCAGAGTTAGAAATAATAATCCAGGTCACAATAAATTTTAGGTACACGGCTGATATAATTTTGTTGCCAGGCGGGAGATTTTCCTGCATGAAATGCCTAATAGCCGCAGGTTTGCCTTACGTAAACTAGGTATGAGACTACTAGGTAGGTATTTACGATTAATAAAATTTTATGAGATTTTTTTTATTGAATATGAGTATAGTAATTAATAATTATTTTAATATGATCGTAATATGCTATCGAGTGACACCAATAGTCGGACAGTGTTTTTTTAACATAATGTAATAATTATGGCTATCAAAACCCAGTTAAGTTACCTATGAATCAAATTGTCCAGCCTGGTAATCAAACTAAGGACCCTCATGGGTTTATTCCAACATCAGTCCTGGTAGAAAAAAATATAAAAAAACTCTTTAAATAATATCTACATTATTTACTCTGTCAAGTAATTAGTACTTTGTTGTGCGTCTAGCAGTTCATTGACATCTATCATATGATTGTGACCTTTCATAGCTGCGTAAACCGTGCGCGTACGTTACTGCGTGCTATACTTCAGGGCTGCCACAGATCATTTTGAAAAAAAACTTTGACATTCATTTTCTCAGAAATTTCATAGTTTTTATTTATTAAAAATGTATAATTAAAGAGCTAACCACACATCCTGAACGCTCCTTCAGTATTAGTGCTTATTTTTGTTATACCCTGTATATATATATATATCTGCATTGTCTCGCCCGGGTTTGGTACCACCGCCTTACCTATTCCTGCCGCAATAGCTTGAATATTTGTTACTGTCGTGTTCCGGTTTGAGGGTAAGGTAGCCGGTAAACTTATGCATGTGGCATCAGACCTCGCCACAAGATAGCAACGCACCATTAACACCTTTGGTGTCTATAGGCGATGATTGACTCTTTCCATCAGGAAACCCCTCTGCTTGTTTGCTATTTTATGATATATAAAAAAAAGAAAAAAACATTGACTTCCAATAAACAAGTCAACAGTAACTGCATATAAATGGCATTAAATCCTAAAAATCATTGACATGTATAATATTACCACTGGACAGGTTTCCCATACAAATGACAGCTAATTTTATATGTCAATTTGAAACGCTATCGGCGGGGGTAGCGAGAACTAATTTTGACGTATGTTGCATATGGTTGCAGTGGTAATTTCCATTAATAAAAACAGTAGCTTATTTTTTAATTTGTGGACATTATAGTGAATTTTTAAGTTCATATTTTGTATACTATGGAGATTAAAAAATGAGGAAATGTGTAGTTTGTAAACATCGATACCAAAAGGGGAGCAAAACGACGTCTCACAGGTACGTGCATTTAGTCGCTGTTTTTAATAAAAATTGAGTGAAATTGTATTTTAAGCATCTGATTTTAATATATATTAGCGAGAACGATATAGATTTTTGACAGAATTTATAATATTTATTTAATATTGTTTTGCTTAGAATTGGCTAGTGATATCAAGAGGTCATATCGATAATTTCAATATCGATATTCTATTTTAGGTCTTAAATAGTCCACGCGGTTTTATTCATACATGCTTGCATATTTAAGTCACTTTATGTCACCTTATTTCCTTCGCATATTAATTCAGTTTATTTTTGTAGATTTCCAGTAGATTCAACACTTAGAAACATATGGCTTTACAATATGAAAGCAGTAAATTGGACTCCAAAAGAGTCAGACACTCTATGTTCAAAACATTTTGATAACAAATGTTTTATCAAACATTACAATAGAACAACACTGAAGTTGGGTAGTGTGCCAACAATATTTGAAGGATTATGTGAAGGTGTAGTTTTGTAGTTTAGTACATTTTGTTTGGTTTTCATCTAATCTAACATGCCGAGCAATGTATACTTTTATGTAATTACGCTGATAATTTAGCAACTGGACCAGTGCAGTTTTGAACAATATAACATGCTAATAAATATACATCATGTCCGGTTTCGGATTGGATTTTTAACTTCCCGCTGTGTATGTAGATAAGAAAGATACTGATTTTGCCCCGATTTTTGAAAATCGAGTTTTCACCAGATCTCCACGTTTTCAGGTCCTAGGAACCTTTTCCGACTATTTTCACGATGACAACAGTATGTCTGTATGTATGTGTGTTTTTCCCCGTGTTGGTTCCGGGCTCCTTTGAAGAATAGACCAACTGCCGTTCTGCCAAGCAGGTCGTAAAAGGCGACCGATTGGCTATGCGAGTCACTACCATCGTGGCTACTAGGTGGTAGAGTTCTGCATTGTCTCGCCCGGGTCAGGTACCACCGCCTTACCTATTCCTGCCGCAATAGCGTCAGTGCTTGTCGCTGTCGTGTTCCGGTT
Organism: Apodemia mormo; assembly: GCA_036924255.1. Lineage (NCBI taxonomy): Eukaryota > Metazoa > Arthropoda > Insecta > Lepidoptera > Riodinidae > Apodemia > Apodemia mormo. The sequence goes on from JAUPFN010000008.1 coordinate 22,376,683, forward strand.
TAGAGGGTACGGTAGCCGGTAAACTTATGCATGTGGCATTAGACCTCGCCACAAGATAGTAACGCACCATTACCATCTTTGGTGTCTATAGGCGATGGTTGACTCTTTCCATCAGGAGACACATCTGCTTGTCTGCTATCTTATGATATAAAAAAAGTATGTGTGTGTGTGTGTGTGTGTGTGTGTGTGTGTATGTGTAAATATCTCATAACTTCTAAAGGGCTTGACCGATCGAAACGCGGTTGTTGGCATTCGATTGGATTCTACTCAACTTAGACTTCCTGAAAATTTGACCAAATCGGCCTAAGAGATTTTGAGAAATTTTGAAAAAACCTCAAAAAAATTTTGGCGAAACAGTATTTTTATAATATAACTTCCAGATTAATGTACCGATTGAGTACAAAAACTAATCAGCTCTATTCTCTATTATTCAAAATATATCTCTATTATTAAAAAAACTACGTCGAATGCATACATTTTTCAATCAATCATTTTTTGGTATTCTATGACATTTTTGTACTAAAAAAACTACGTCGAATGCCGTTCCTAAAATCAAAATCAAATTTAATTTTCAAAAGTAACAGCCTTTCAAATAACAAAATTTCGTTGCTTTTAGCAAACTTACTTAATAATTTTTAAATAACTTTCAGACTAATACACCGATTCACTTAAAAATCTTATCAGCTTTTTTCCTTTAATAACTGCGTCAATACAGTTAATTGGATCAAAACCGGATAATTGCCAACCAATTATCCGGATTTATCAATGACGAAAATTTTTGAAAAAAATGTTTTTTGACTTTTCTTCGAAATTTTTCAACTCTTAGATTATGTTGCTAAAGCAATATTTCAGATTTTGAAAATTGAGTAAATGCCATTCGAAAGATCAACTTCGATCGTCGTTTCTAAAATATACCGCTTTTCAAAAATAAATATATTGTCATTTTAATAAAATATGTGTTTGAACTGAAAAATTATATGCTTATAGTTTTTACTCTTTTGAGCTCAAAATACCTTAATTTAGCGAGAAGTTTCAAAAATGGCCTGTAGGGTCAACCGCTTACACATTTTTTCCTCCAAACCCTCCAAACCAGTACACGACAATGACAAACATTGACGTTATTACGGCAGGTAGGCAATAGGAAAGGCGGTGGTACCAAATTCCCAGATGAGACGTTGCGAAACTCTACCACCTAGTAATCACGTTGGTAGTGACACATATAGCCAATCATTCGCGTTTCACGACCTGCCTAGCAGAACGACAGTTGGTCTATTCTTCCAAGGAGCTCGGACCAACACGGCCAATTGTTCTGAATATGAGGTTCTAAACCCTAAGGTTTTGGTTTTATGTTAGGTTCATATAATCCAAAACCGGAAAATTTGTATTAATTTTAGTGCTAAGAAGTATCAATAAACCTAATTAAGTATACAATTATTTCAGACCCAAAGTTTTACAAAGCAGTTAAAATAGCTGACACAAACGATAAGGTGTCCGAAGAAAAAGGAATGGAAATGGAAGAAGCGCAACTATTAATGCAAAATAATTCGAGCACAAGTTCTTCTGTATTAAAGCACCAGTCGCAAAAGCAATGTGGGGTCAAAAGATTGCTAAGCGAAAATATCTGGGGGGAAAATAAATTTCATTTAAGTAAGTAAATTTAAATTGTATGTGTGCGCTAGTAATATTGTAGTAGTAATAAACGTAATTGTAAACATAAATTGCATGCGGCAAGACTACTCGTGTCGAGTTAAGTGCAAAAAGAGAACCGTCACAGGAATAATTAAAGTAGTTCTTGAGCTTTTTTACCATTTTGTTATACTAACAAAAAAGTTGTTTGACACATTGTAGGAACTTACTAGTACGCCTTGTTATTTGACTGTAACACCACGGTGGTTACTTTTTTATTCTGACTAATAATTTGAATTTTTGCCATCTACTTATATAACTCACTTTTCAGACCCAAGTGCAACAGACAAGTCAGCTACGGATCTACAGGATAAAGCAAAGATAAACAAAGAACAACAAATCAACCGGTTTACAGATTTTTTGATAAATTGGAATTCGTACAGCTTGATGAACAGAACAAATTGATGAAACCATTGGCTTACTTTAGGCCAAGATTGTCAAAGAAAAATAGAAAAATGAGTCATTTACTTTCAATACACAAAAACATAACAAAATTCCTGAAGAGATTTTACAGTTTTATAAAATTATATTTCTGGAATATTTGATGTTTTCTTTAATTTCCTCATAGTCTACCTCCATGCCAAATTTCATCAAAATATGTTAAGTCGATATTGCGTAAAAGCGAAACAAAAAAGTTCGAATTTACAGTGGAAACACGATTCGCGCGAATACAGAGGATTCGCGATTATCTGGACAAACCACAAACAAATAATGTTTTGTTAGCACACCCACCATAACTAGGACCCATAAAACACTTTTATGAGCTCATCTCGTGCGAAACCGCTTCAAATCTTGATAGCAACCTGCGAATATATTTTTAGTACTGGCAAAATTATATTTGGTGAGTCTTAAAGCCACTAGCATAAGTTTAAGTTACCTTAACCTCCAAACAAGAATACGATAGTGACAATCATTGATGCATTTGCGTCAAGATTAGGTAAAACCAAGAAACTCATCATCAACAGGTTTTCTCATCCAAGGATAAGGCGACGTCTTTAACGGGCTCTATCACCTAGTAATCACTATGATTTTTTATGTATCATAAGATAGCTAAGAAGCAAATATCTTTCCTGATGGAAAAAGACAACCATCACCTATAGACACCAAAGATGTTAATGGTGCATCTCTATCCTTGCGGCGGGGTCTTGATGCCACATGCGTAAGTTTACCGGTTATCTTATCCTCCAAATCGGAACATGACAGTGACAGGCACTATTGTGACGGAAATAGGTATGGTGGTGATACCAGACCCGGGCGAGACAATGCAGAACTCTAACAGTGTATTCACTACTATAATAACACTATGGATCTATTGTTTGCCTTTTTCGAACTAACTTGGCAGAATCAGATCTACTTTTCAAAGGGGGCTTAAACTAAACAGTAAAAAGGTAAAGTAAAAATTGTGTCCTTTTTTATTTTATAATTATATAAATTATATATATATATATATACCTCAACGGTATATATACCTCAACGGAACGGTGAGGTATATATATATATATATATATATATATATATATATATATATATATATATATATATATATATATATATATATATATATATATATATATATATATATATATATATACCTCACCGTTCTCGCAATTGCCTTAACAACGGGTTCAAAGTTTTTCCTACACATATTAATATATAGATATTAAATATATATGTAAAAATAAAAGTCGCATTTGCTCATACACAGTGCACATACTACAAGGATATTGGGCGAGGCCAGGCTCTTCCTAGATTAGACAATACATATTAATATTATGTGCAATTACTTTTCTTTATACATAATATATTCAGTTATCCGGACTTTCAAGTATATGGATGCCTTATCAATTAGTCCGGCGAATCGAGTTTCTACTGTATAATATTACTAGCGACCCGTCCCTGCTTCGCAGGAGTCAATTTCTCAACTATACCAAATACTAGAATATTTTGTACATATAAATCTTCCTCTGCAATCACTATATTTCATAGTATTCCTATTAATTTTGTACATTTGCGCAAGTTAATAATACAATAATTAAAAAAGTATTTACATGAACCACAGCCCACCTTTGTAAATATTGAACGGTTGCAAATATTGAACGATCGATAAACTTATCCAAGCTGTCGACAAGAAGACATCACTAATTTTAGTTCCGCGGACGCACACATCTGTCTACAGCGCCAAAATGGCGATATTCAAATAGGCACAAAAATTCTGTGACAGCAGCCAGTCCAGTGGTAATATTATACATGTCAATGCTAAAAATGCACGAATGAAAATCTATAGAAACATTTCTAGCGCCCAAAATTGACTTAATTTTTTATTGTGCCGCGTTATTACAATAATTGTGCCTCTAAAGGAATGGTATTATGCTCAATGAAATAAGTTAATTATTCTTGATTTTTTCCAGTTTGAAGTACAAGATGTTTGTGTGTTCTCTTTGCTACATTAAAAACGAATTTGTCTTTTAAATAGATTCCTACAAAATACACTAGCTAGGCTAGGTATTTAAAGCTCGAAGGAGCTAAAAGTATACTAAAACATAGATTTTTGAAACTCAAAGATTTCAAAACTCTAGAATTTATTAAAAATATGACTATTTTCATTTTTGAACAGTTGTCACCTCTGTGGTCTAGTAGTCTGGTGTCGATGTTGACCACATTAGGTACTAGGCTTAATTCTCGTGTCGAGTAATTCGAAAAATGTGTTTTTTTTTTTTAATTTTTTGATAAAAAGAACATTGCCCAGGATTGGATAAGTGCTCGGTTGGCGATAGGCTTGCTACCTGTCACATTATGGGGCTAAATATCTTCGGCAAATCGTGGGTGTACTTGTACCTCAACCTACCTCTTCGGGGAAACAGGTGTGAAGGAACTTTTTCTTCTTTTTTTCGAACAGTTGTGTATTTTCAAAACGATTATCGATTTTGATCCTTTGAATGGCACTCAACTCAATATTTGAGCTCTTAAACTTTGTCTTAGCTTCAAAATCGATTAGTTGAAAAATAACAAAATCACGTCATAAAGATTTTTTTCAAATAACTGAATGTCGTAAATAAATCCCGAACGAATCAAGCAAAGCAAAAGATTCAAGTAAATTAAATTTATGTTATTTGACCAGTTTCTTAAAATCAGATTTGAAAAACGTGAAGTCTTAAAGTTATTTTAAAAATATGAAGAAGATTTATTAGGTTTTGGTCACGTAAGTCAGTTTCGATCTCAATTAAAATGGTTGGACTTGCGTAACCATCGGAATGATCATCATTACATAGTATAAAACAAAGTCGCTTTCTCTGTCTGTCCCTATGTCCTTATGTCCCTATGTATGCTTAAATCTTTAAAACTACGCAACGGATTTTGATGCGGTTTTTTTAATAGATAGATTGATTCTTGAGGAAGATTTAAGTGTATAAACCTTTTCGATATTCCCATATAGTATTATTATATTGCTTTTCTAAATACGCATGATCCTTTCTCTCCATCATATTTACGTGAACGGTTTCATTACTTTTATACCCAGGGTCGTATTCAGCGCTCTATATACACTAATGCCCTTTTGGTCCCAGTCCACAACACAAAGTTATATGGAATCTTTTACGCTTACAGCAATTCGTCTCTGGAATTATCTCCCAAATTATATTCAAGAGGTTCCATCAATAAATACAGGGTTACATCTAAAACACCAGCAAGCTCGCAGGACTAGATACCTAACATTATAAATAACAGCATTTGTTGTATGAGTTTTGCCGTAACTCAATACATTAAATAAAAATTATTTTTTAAGTTTTCATTGTCCTGTCGTGACATTTCTAATTCTTCATTCGGATGCGCTGCTAGTAGTAATAATAGTACTTTCCTACCTCTTAATCTTTGCGATGAACGTAGAATTAAGAACGTTCAAGCGAAAAATGTAATTCATATTAATTTTTGTATGAAAGTAAAATCCAACAAATGGTCAAAAGTCGTAGAACAAATGTTGTTGTATATAATGTTAGCTACCTAGTCCTGCGAGGTTGCTGGTGTTTTAGAGGTAACCCTGTATATTTCAATCTAGAATATATAATTACAACTTCAAGGTTAACTGATAGAAAATCTATTCAGACGTTAAGTTCACCTTTTGTACATTTTGTGTAATAAATATTTTAAAGAAATAAGTTGTAAATGGCAAATTTTTTATAATTAAAAAGCTGTATGTCACAAAAGTACATATTAAAAAACGTAAAATATTGAAAATCGACTGGTTAAAACATTAAGTCAAATCTTTCATTGCTACCTTTCATATTATAGCATCCTCCCTAACTACTTTTTCAGGCCGTCAAATTGTTGTTCTTATTTTAAATTTCACGCACCACTGATTTGATTATAACAATGCGATGTTTAATCAGGGACGAGCATTGATCATACCGCCAATCATTATTACTTGATGGTAATAAAAAACAAACTAGCTGTTTAAAGAAAACAAACGTCATGGGGGCATCAACAAACGTCATAGCTGTTTAAAGAAAACAAACGACATTTTGTTTGAAGTTACGAGTCTAGAGGTATTCTATGTCGATGCGTTACATTTATTATATTTACCAAACTTTGTAGGCAATTTTAATTGATCCTAACTATAACAACCGTAAGAGCACACACTGTTGATTTTTAGCAGTAATTATTATTAGGTAGCAATATCATACTACACAGAAGAACCGTAAGAGCTACTTACTACCCTTGCTACCACTAGAACTTCGTAAAGTAATTTATTCATTATATTCCACCGTAACTTACTTTTTTATCCCGGATTTTATTACGGATGTCCGGGGTAAATTAAAAAAGTACTGCATGGATTTACTTCAAATTTTGCACGAATATTACTAACAGGTCGGGTCAACATAAAGGCTACATATTATCGCGCTAGCACCTACTGGGGAGGAGCTGTGCGGAGTAAACGTAGTCCGCGCGGACTAAGTCGTGGGCAATAACTAGTTGTAGTTGTGTAAAATAAATAAATAAAACTTACTTTTCTTATTAACTCGACATGGGTGACGTATATGTCAGAATCCGGGTGATTCGAAAGATTCGAATAAATTTTTCACCCGCCGACGAACCGAGTTACGATTTCGAGTAACTGCCACATTTTAAGTCCCACACCGTTGGTACCACTCATGACTTTGCCACGGATGCACTTTTACGAGTATCAGCACCAATACGGTCTGTAAGACCAGCGTCACCAAACATGTAAGTAAAATATTTATAATATTTGCATATAGTAAAATACATGTAATATTTTTTTGTTACAAGGATTTATATTTTTGCTTATTTTCTAAGAGTTTGCAATGTCCTAAGATTGACAAAGGCTCATTTTAATCAAAAAATTAAACATTTTTACTAATTTCATTTTTTATAAACATATTGGGTAAAAAGAATATTTTTAGTGCCGTGACTATAATTTTTTAATAAGTAATAAACAACCTGTGATCGACTGAATTTTCGTGTTTTATTTTCATAAATGTGTTTAAACCTAAACTAACTAAAAGTAGAATAACTAGCCAATGGTTGGCAAAATCCTAGGTTGAAAACCCTGGTCTGAAAGACCGGCGCGGCGTCACCTATGTTGTAAGTGAAATTGACGTCACCAATGGCGGGTTAATAGTATAATTCTTAAAAGTTATTTAAGTTTTCTAATACTATTAACAACCAGAAACCACAGTTTGGTCGTATTGGCTAGAGCTTAGTGTAATACAGACGACGTCGTACCTGCAGTTACTCCTATAATGTGTAGTAAAAAGTATTTTCACGTCCGTATCCCTGAAGAGGTAGGCAGATATACCAGTGCACTCACGATTATCCAAAGATACTTAGTTCCACAATATGATAGGTGGTAAGCCTATTGCCAACCGGGTACTTATCCAATCACGGGGAACGTGGCTTTTATCAGGAAACTGAAAAAACCCATTATGAATTGCCCTACTCGGAAATCGAACCACTAGACGACAGGCACGATATAATGTTGATTACCTATTTCTTTAAAAAATATTTAGCAGTCGTTGCATTAAGTGCTCTACTGCATGTATTTTATATACTTTTTATTAAAGAGACCAAAATGTGTCGTAATATTTATTACATTAGCTTACGACAGCCAATTTGTGGATAGCAACAAGAGAAGGAGGAGAGAGAAAAGCAAGGGGGCGACGCAGCGGCGTGGTCAGCGTGTAAGTTGAGGGGATAGGGGCGATTGGCAAGGTGACTGTTCTTGATGACCAGTATGACGAGATTTTGCAGAATTCTGAGAGTTTAGCAGAATCTGATCCCAAATTTAGGGTTTAGCAGATTGTTTCTGAAAATGCAGCAAATTCTACTAAATGCTCTTCAAAACGAATAAGAAGATCAGGAAATAAAATGCTATGAGGTAGTTACGTTACTGAAGTGATCTTATTATCATAAAAAATACTGTTTAATGAGTGCTTTAGTACACATACTTACTCCTTTTTGGTTGTTTTTAGTGTTGTTTTTTAAAAAAATACTCGGGCAAATTACTCTTTTATGTTGTATAATAAAAATGTTTTTTATTCAATTGTAAAACTAATGTTATAAGAATTGTTCTAATCTTTTTATCTTTTTAGGTAAATTTTCTATATTTCGAAAAAGTTTTATATTTTTATTACAACTTGATTACAACCATATTTGTCACTGCGTACCTAATCATTATTAACGTAGTGATACTGTGAACAACCTTGTAAACTGTCCAATAAAATTACTCTCAGGAGTTATTAAGAATGAAAGCAGTAAGCAGCAGTAAGTAACATTTCCTAAGCGTAACAACTGTAAGTACTGGTACTTACGGTCGTTATTGGTAGCATTCTTATGGTTTGACCAGAGAGAATACTAAAAATAAAAACTTTTTCACTTTTTTGTTGAAAATATACTTCTTAATTTTGATTAAAAATATTGAAATATGTAGAACAATACATTAGTATTTAGGTAAATCAACATTTCTTTCAATACTTTTTATAGATTTTTTGTAGTTTCAAAAATAAAAATACAAACTTTAGGCACGATTTTCTCAAGTTTCACCCAACATGCACTTACAGTCGACTCATCGACATAGAATACCTCTAGTAGTCTTGGGTAGTTCGCGAGCGACCTAGGTGAGAAGAGCGCTCCTTTAGGTGAACTATGCGAACTAGTTCATTGAAAATCCCGCTCTTAGTTCTTTTTATATTTCTGTTAGCGTCCACTTTACTAGACAGTGGCACTATGTGACCAACCGACTTATTTACTTTTACTGTGCGCACCTTGATATTTCGATAATCGATATCGATACTAAACAACTTCAAATCCCCATGGTTGAAATTTTATCAAATCATATGAAATCATAACAATCGTGAACTGAAGTATTGCTGGCTGATTATCAAACAGAATACTAATACCATTTATGTCTTATTTTACGGTAAGTTTAATTAAAATTAAAAAAATTCTCTTCTATTCCCATTTATTGTTACAAATATTTGATTATTATTATTATATATCACGTTAATTATGACTAATTATTAATATAAATCATTTTAATTTTTCGTTTTTATTTCGATAAAAGATTTCGATAAAAGTTTTACATTATCAAGTAAATAATCATTGGCGGTATGATCAATGCTCGTCCCTGATTGGGTAAACATCGCATTGTTATATTCAAATCAGTGGTGCGTGAAATTTAAAATAAGAACAACAATTTGACGGCCTGAAAAAGTAGTTAGGGAAGGTGCTATATGAAAGGTAGCTATGAAAGATTTGACTTAATTTTTTAACCAGTCGATTTTCAATATTTTACATTTTTTTTAATATGTACTTAAAACTGCTAAAAATCGAATTAAGTTTTGTGACATACAGCTTTTAAATTATAAAAAATTTGTCATTTACAAGTTTTATTTATTTAAAATATTTATTACACAAAATGTACAAAAGGTGAAGGTCTGAAGACATTTTCTATCAGTTAACCTTAAACTTGTAATTATATTTTCTAGATTAAAATATACTTGATGGAACCTCTTGAATATAATTTGGGAGATAATTCCAGAGACGTATTGTTGTAAGCGTAAAAGATTCCAAATAACTTTCTGTGTTGTGGAATGGGACCAAAAGGAAATTAGTGTATATAGAGCGCTGAATACGACCCTGGGTATAAAAGTAATGAAACCGTTCACGTAAATATGATGGAGAGAAAGAATCATGCGTATTTAAAAGAGCAATATAATATGATCATTCCGACGGTTACGCAAGTCCAACCATTTTAATTGAGATCGAAACTGACTTACGTGACCAAAACCTAATGAATCTTCTTCATATTTTTAAAATAACTTTAAAGACTTCACGTTTTTCAAATCTGATTTTAAGAAACTGGTTAAATAACATAAATTAATTTACTTGAATCTTTTGCTTTGCTTGATTCGTTCGGGATTATTTTGTTATTTTTCAACTAATCGATTTTGAAGCTAAGACAAAATTTAAGAACTCAAATAATAAGTCAAAGGATCAAAATCGATCATCGTTTTGAAAATACCCAACGGTTCAAAAAAAAAGAAGAAAATTTCCTTCACACCCGTATCCCCGAAGAGGTAGGTTGAAGTACAAGTACACCCACGATTTGCCGAAGATATTTAGCCCCATAATGTGACAGGCGGCAAGCCTATCACCAACCGAGCACTTATCCAATCCCGGGCAATGTTTTTTTATCAGAAAATTGAAAAAACACATTTTTCGAATTGCTCGACACGAGAATTGAACCTAGTACCTAATGCGGTCAACATCGACACCAGACTACTAGACCACAAAGGTGACAACTGTTCAAAAACGAAAATAGTTATATTTTTAATAAATTCTAGAGTTTTGAAATCTTTGAGTTTCAAAAATCTATGTTTTAGTATACTTTTAGCTCCTTTGAGCTTTAAATACCTAGCCTAGCTAGTGTATTTTGTCGAAATCTATTTAAAAGACCAATTCGTTTTTAATGTAGCAAAGAGAACACACAGACATCTTGTACTTCAAACCGGAAAAAAATCAACAATAATTAACTTATTTCATTGAGCATAATACCATTCCTTTAGAGGCACAATTGTATTAACGCGGCACAATCAAAAATTAAGTCAATTTTGAGCGCCAGTTATGTTTCTATACATTGATTTCGCTGGGTCGACTTAATTAGTAGGGAAGTACTAAAAAAGTAGAAATCTACTACCTATATAACAGTGGTCACGCTGTTGCATCGCTTCCTTATGGATAGCAATGGGTTGTGATCCTGACAACTGTTAAACTCAAAGTAACAGACTTATTCAGTAGAGTAAACAAAATTTTATTCTGAGTTTCTCTATCTTTAATGGTCAAAATCTATAGAAAAAGTGTCAGAATCATACAATGGCACCTTAACTTAAACAGGTAAATAGTGGCTTTGTAATTTGCTTGGTATATTTGGTATATTGGTATCACAGAATACAGGTGGCAAAAGTGTATCATTGATCACAGATAGAATTGGATCATTTAGCATCTGGATCCGTCGTGAGGTATGTATTAGTAAAACGTATCATTAGGAACATCAGATCGCTAATTCTGAAGGCTATATTTGACATCTGACGTGCAGATATAAGATGTAAACGATCGAAATTGCTTTTACGAAAAAAAATCGATTTTTTATTATCATATTACATGACAATTAGAATTAATTGTCCCTCTGTCTCGCGTATGAGTCGCGAGAAATAAGCCGTTCACGTTCACAGATTCGAATCACTATATCATTTAAAAAAAAACGACTCAGAGAGTCGTTTCTGCAAAAACCTACACAACAAAGAGTATACAATATTACGTAATAAGACTACACAAGACTATCACAGAACATATTATATAATTCTGTGGTATCGATAATGTCCTGATCTAACAAAATCTAAGTTCAGATTACTGTCAATCTGTCTAAAAGAAGAAAAAAGAAAAATATACTCATAACGGATCTTAGACCATGAAGTACTAAGATTATAGCTTCATGTCTTAGACTTCTGAGTTTAGCAGTTGTCAGGAACACACCCATTGTCTTATTGTCGTTTTTGAAATTATTATTATTTTCATTAGGAAAATGATTTGCCTGTTACCTACTATCCTGTGGTAATAATAGAAATAGTAAAGCAGTTGTTTGTTTATAATTTAATTTAGCAAATAATTTAGGGGCTTAATATATTGTGTTATTGATTAGTAACTTTCAAGTAGGTTACTAAAGGAATACAATCCGAAAAGCAAAATATATGGAAAGCTTTAAAAAACATTTTTCTAAAAGTCTAAACCTTATTTCGACGGAAAGTTAAATATTTTGCCATTACAGGCAAGCATTTAAAACATTATAATATCGATATGTTTGTTGGTTTTGATTGGTTTGCTGCGTTTCATGCTGATTCGTGATTGGTTCGCCAACTAGCGCTAGTACACAACGTCATAATATCATATACCATAACCAATCAGTACGACGTAAATATATCAATATCATGAAGTAGGTATCAAGTACAGCTTCATGATCAAATGATCAATATTATAACGTTATAAATCCTTGATTACAGGCTGTATAAAGACTGCTTTTTGCCTTAACGAGAAATGACATTTATAGTTTTTATAATAAATCTTTATTTATCTGTGTTTGCAGTTTATCTGCAATCCACAGTACCTATTTTTTGTTTATACTTTATGAGTTTAATGGTTTTGCAATTTCGAAGACATGTTCTGAGGATTTTATATTTTTCATACGCTAATAGGCTCAAAATTCTAGCTTAAATAAGTGTTTTAGCTATACCAGTGTTAAATTGTGTATCGTCACTAGTGTTTGTTCCACTTCGGGAGTAACTGTAACTACGAGAAAACAAGACGTGCAAATTTAAGACTTATTTTAAAGTGTTATTGGTTCCCTTTATATGAAGTACCAGTTCGTTTTCTGAACACATTGTGAAAATTAAATAATAATATTGTATTAGAATTTTTGGTAACTGTCAAAATAATGCCATGTATGCTCCTGATAATCTTAGAAGGAAGGAAGTTAGAGATGTTATGTATCGTAGCAATTCTAGCCTTGACTTGATATATGGTGATCATCACTCGGGAAACGGCTTGCGTAGGGAATATGGGAGTCACGGATCGATTGACGTAATTGGTAGTGCCAGCGAGCGGCATCCAGCTATGGTTCACAATTTCAATGGTCTCTCTTCATCAGACAAATCACCAGGAATTAACCGTGTTCCTTACCAAGTTCGTTTCCCAGAAATTCTGACAAGTGATCATGCTGATGGACCCACACCTAGGGCTAGTGTTAGCCCAAAACCTCGTCTTAAGTTTAATAAATTATGGGGTGGTTCTACGTCGGCCGTGACGCGCAATGATGGTGAAGGAATGATTACCTCAGTACCTGATGTTAACAAAAGAAAGCAATTTGCACATTATGATTGTCAATCTCTGTTGGCTAACCTAAGTTATGCTGCTGAAATACGTGGAGCATTGTTGAGCAGGCGACGAAATACCACAACAGGAGCATCTGCAGCATCACTGTTGGCTACACGTGGCCTGCCACCTGGTGATGATGCTGTTCCTGATACTGGTGATGGTCGATCAAATGAACTGGTAGAAAGCTGTCCTTTTTTTAGAAATGAATTAGGAGGTAAGCATTTTTAAATAAATACTGATCTTTTTAGTATTTATATTATGGTATTTCCACTTACATAAGAAATGGACCAAACTGTGTCAAAGTTATCTCTTTTACACAAGAATTTTATCCTAAAAATGTAGCCATAATATGCTAGGCACAATTAGGAATATATTTACCATTAGAAGGGCTAAGCTACTGTTCAAGTCTGGACTCATAAGTAAAAAAATGTAAAAGCAATATGTAGGTACATACTTTGAGTTAAATTAACAAGAAACTTTGTACAAATTTACATGGACTAAAGTGTGTCATTGATTTGTAGCCTCCCATGGACAGTAGGCATGGATCATTTAACAGTTAACATATTAAATTTTGTACTACATTTTTTTAACAATTAAAAACTGTTACTTATGTCAACAAATACTGTTAAAATTTTATGCATCACTAAAATTACGAATAACTTTATATAGGATAATAATGTTAGTAAATAATAAAAACTTGAGAGGTGTCAAGGGACACCTGGATGGAACGAAGTTCCTTTCCATTAATTAGTGAAGGAATTGTAATAAAATTTGAAATATGTAATGAAATGTAAATCTGGCTTGCTTTCTATAAGAGAGAGAGAGAGACAGACAGACAGAGAAACATGCGCACGCCACACAGCTTACAATAGTTTACTAAAGCGAAAAGTGTCGTGACAACTTTTCGTAAGAATTTTTTCCGTCTAGCCCCCTTTCACAACGCGCCATAAGGAACTTCATTCCAAAACATTTGAGCTACCTTGATTTATGACAATAATATAAAAATTTTACCTTCGAATAAAATTTGTATTATGCTTCCAATGACGTCCGAAGTCCATTATGAGAGTACATCACTTCCTAAGCCTCGCTTGGTCGTTAGATGTCGCTACTTCCGCTACCTAAACGCACCTTTATCTATTCTTTCTGGTTTGCAACTAAATTAGTCTTGGGTTATAACAGGTCGAATCAGATATCTGTTGATCCTGTTACTGTTACTGACAAATAACAGATGTCATTATCTGTTACTAAAGAACAGCCTGTTATTTTTTCAAGCACGGTCTCAGTATATAATTCACGTACAGTACAAAATATGTGAGTAGCATATTACAAAGTTCTCTGTGGTGAGTAGAGAGTAGTGAGTACTAAGGCCATTTTAGTAGACGACATTTGGCAGATGCCAGACACGTACAAGTTTATATGGAGCTACTGTGTTTTAGATCCCATTTCACATTCTTAGATTTAAGATCTGACAAATATGACCTTTTAAATTTGCCCTACTTTAGTTGATTATTGTTTGATATAATCTTAAAAAATGTGTAAACGGTTAACCCTGCAGTCCATACCTGAAACTTCCCGCTAATATGAGGTATTTTAAGCTAAAATGAGTAAAAACTATAAGCATAATAATATATTTTTTTTTAGTTCAAACATCTACATGGATAGTTAGTTAAAAATCACAGTAGGCTATATTGATTTTTTAAAAGCCGTGTAGGTATTTTGGAAACGATGATCAATTTTGATTTTTCAAATGGCATTCAATTTAATTTTTGTGATCTAAAGTTCTATTTTAGCTACATAATTGATAGCCGATGGGTTGAAAAATGTCGAAGCAATATTAAAAAAAACATTGTAATAAATATAACTAGGTACCAGTTCTGCTAATCACCCGAACCGTGGGATGCTTTTTATTCATATGTTTCTGCAAATACGGATGATCAAAAGATAATTAAGCCTTACATAGATATATTGCAGCTCGCATAGTGGTCACCTACATCTACAAAATGATCCCACACACACACAACACTGTCATCTCTTATTTACATTTGCCATTTTGCTGAACTAATATTATAAAAACTTTTATACAACTTCAACCTATCCTATCAGAACTGCTTAATTTATTACCTATATATACAAAAAAAATATGAATACCTACTAAGTATTTTTATTCGCACTAGTAAACCTTTTGTTTACAAAACAATTTTTGTTTTCGCTAAGTAAATTCAAAGCGAAATTGAAAGAATATAATCCGAAAAACGGGATAGAAAACAAATTACCAAAGAAACGTTATGACCTGGGTGTCTAATTAATATCACCTTTATGGTTAAGTCATAAAGTCGTAGTTACGTTGAACATTTTGTAGCCAATGGCGTCAATGCCAACAAAGACGTTCGGAAACGCGCCATTATATAAACGTTTCGAACTTTCAAATAATTTCTGTTGTAATTTTACTACGAAGAAAAAAATATTTTACCGTTATTTAAATTTTGTACGAGTACCTATATTGATGATTTTATGCAAATAATTGAGATCGACCTTTTTGTTTTTACATACCTAAAAAAGGACGTAATATTTCAACATATCGTTAGAAGTATTCTTGCAGTGTTTCCGAATTGAAAATTAGGAACAGGAACAGATAACAGATTATACGACTAGAAACAGTTGTCACTATTCTAGGAAGATATTTTGTTATAAAAGATTACTATTTGAATTTTCGGATAATAAATACTAGGTACTTCTCGTTTTAGCAGATTCAATTAAGCGGGTATGAGCGAGAGAGACTAATACATACGAAGAACAGGTAACACGAATATCTATTATTGAGTAGGTTCCTAGTACCTAGTACCTACTGTGACTGAAGAACGTAGTGCAGATTGTGATTCAGTATTGTGACTGATATTTTTCAACAGATATTTGATATTGTAGGAACAATTGTTATCTAGTATTTACGAATACCTGTGATTTATATCTGTTACGATAAATACGCCTCACTTCTAAATTAAATTACCTATTAATCTCAAGCCACCATTTTTGACATTGGTTGGCTCATAATGTTGTAGCACCAGGAAGACATTACTGGGACTTGGGACGTCATTGGAAGCATAAAATAAATTTTATTCGAAGGTAAAATTTTTATATTATGCGTTCCGTTTGACGTCCGAAGTCCATTATGAGAGATTGTTTGTTATCTCTTGGTGGCTTGTATTTTGGTAATGTTAAATTAAAACACAACAATGTGATTGAACATAATATAGTATATGAATGCACATTGACTAAGGTGCCAAGTATTAATCAACATATTACTCTCTTAAGTGTTATGAATCAGGCTGAAAATACTGAGACAGAGATTTTTCCGATGTTATTTTTCTATCAGAGTTGATGATTTGTTTAAGATAAAATTTTCTAAAAGTATATTCGTGTTGCCAATTTGCTTTAGCTAGTATGTCATTAATATGTAGTTTTCTAACCAATTTAAAGATGAGACTGCTGATCTAAAACTTCCAGCTGATGCATGAATACCAACATCCGCCAGAAACCTCTTTATCCAGCCACCAATCATCGCTGCCGTAGCTGGCCTAGTGGGGTTTCTAGTTGCTAAAAATAAGTTAGTTATATTTCCCCGAGTTTCTTGTGTCATATTTACTACAATATGTAACCAATATACTGCATCTATGCTTTTATCCGGTGCAGATAAAAATGTCCAACTTGATTGTTGATATGAAGGTGAGTCAGTTTTTACCCAAAAACGGGGTGCAAGGTAATTGAATCTATGTTATCTATAAAATGCTGACTGTCAATATGTAAAAGGGTAAGATCATGTACTCTGCGACCTGAAGATAATAACAAAATAGTTGCAGTGTGTCTGGATACTTGATACAAACTATTCAAGTTTACATTGCTCTTTTTTAATGCCCTTATCAAAATTCTTGCATCCCAAATTGGCAATTTGGGGGATGCAGGTTTTGCCAAAGAAATAGCTTTTAGTATATGTTTTATTTACTATTGGATTTGCAGTAACTTTAATATTAGATATTGTTTCACAAACGGATGCAATAACCGATTTATGAACAAGAATTGTTCGATAAGAGAGACCATCAGTTAAAAATAGATAAGCGAGGTACCTATCTACGTTTGCTGGTTCTGGATAATGGAAATTAATGCTATTTTCTTGGCAAAACTTAACCCATCTGCTCCAAATAGGGACATAAGTTTTTATAGTAGACTGTCTCCAACATAATGACAATAACTGTTTCTCCTGTGGTGTCCACGTATCTGTCAGGGCATCCCACCCGAAATGAGCCAGGCTTCCAGTTGTAATTTGCTGACTTGAGCCGGTGGTCGCATTGTCACTGTGTCCACCAGCGTCTTCTCCAGATTTTTGAGTTTCACAGGACGTTTCAGGGCACGGTTCTTCATATCTGGCCTCCAAAAAGGCTTGTTCCACTTGGGTGCTACTAGGATGTACCGACCTGAGGCTGTGTTTAGGTGATCTAGTACCCTGGGTATTAGGCTGGGCGGCGGGAATAGCCATGCAAGTCGGTAATGCGAGGATCTGCTGAACGCGTCGTGAAAGTAGGCATTTTAGTCTGACAAGTCTAGCGAAACATAGTTTGCTACGACATGTGCCGTTTGTGACGCAAACAGGTCTAGGTCTGGTGTGTCCCATATGCTGAACAGTCTCGATGTCTCTTCGTCTGTGAGATGCCACTCGGCGGCGGCGCGATTCCGTGAGAGATGATCGGCTTCGGTGTTGAACAGTCCAGGTAGGTGTTGAGGATGAAGCACGATATTTAGGTGGTCCACCGTGTTTAACAGGTGTTGAGTCAGATCTAGCAGTTGTGGTGAACGTGTTCCTCCTTCGTTCTTTATGTAGGTCACGACTGTTTTGTTGTCGCTCTGAAGGATAACTGTCGAATTTTCGAGCTCCA
This sequence comes from Apodemia mormo, assembly GCA_036924255.1. NCBI lineage: Eukaryota > Metazoa > Arthropoda > Insecta > Lepidoptera > Riodinidae > Apodemia > Apodemia mormo. The sequence continues at coordinate 22,394,733 of JAUPFN010000008.1, forward strand.
TTGCTTTGGCTGATATAGCGGCTATCACTGCATACATTTCCATCAGATTGGAATGCCTTTTATCTGATATTGCTCCCATATGCCTTTTATCATGTCGTTGTTCACACGGGCTCCCCATTGAATATCCGACGCGTCGATGACAACGTGGTTCATGGGCATTCTTTGGGGATGAATTTGAGACTTCTGACTGATATTCTCCACCCACCAGATCAGTTCTGTAAGTACTTCTTCTGGATACTGAATCTGCGATCGTGGACACTTCCTGAGTTTGTTGCTGTGTTGCTGCAGTAACCGGCAATGCAACCTTCCCCGGTGGGTGACGAAGGTTGCAAAGTTGAGGTGTCCTAATAGGCGTTGTGCCTGTTTTAACGGTTCCAACTGCCAGCCGCGAGTCTTACTTGTAACATTTGACGAATTCGTTGTATCTTGTCTGAGGATAGGAACTTCGTGTTGAATTTGGTGTCCCATGCCACTCCCAGAAAATCGATTAACCTCGTTGGTGTCGTTATCGATTTTTCCATATTGATCCACCAACCCAAACTGGTCAGAAACTGTAGTGCTTGAGTATTTCTACTTGAGCTGCAAGTGTATTTCTGTCTTAATGCGCTATTAAATAATCGTCTAAATAGACCACCAATCACAGCCCTTTTCGGCGAAGAATTTCTGCCGTCCAGTTCGTTATAGAGGCAAAAATCCGCGGCGTTGCTGCTAGGCCGAATGGCAGACATGTCATCTGTAGCAGTTGACCTTGGTAGCTGATCCGGAGGAGCCTCCTGTGTTGGTCTTTTACTGGCAGATAGTAATAGGCATGACTTAAGTCCAATTTTACCATCTAATCTCCTTGTTGTAAAAAACTTGGCACTCAATGATGATGAGACAGATTGAAATGCTTCGGTTTCATGTACTGATTTAATGCCTTGAGATTGAAAATCACTCGACTTTTTCCATTGGATTTGGGAATTATAAACAGTGGAGATATGAAAGACGGTGACAGGGGAGCCGGTTCTAAGACTTTTAATTGAATTAAATTTTGAATTTCGGTTGACATTAAATTCGATGTTAGGGTTTGATACTTTGCTAAGACATCTAGAGTTGGGAAAATTAATGGTGGTGTCTTGTTGAAGGGTATTTTGAGACCTGTTATTAACTTCATTATTGGTTTCGGTGGATTGAAAAGAGCCCAAGTTTTTTGAAAATGTCTCAGACAACCGCCTGAAAACCCTGTCGAGTCATTTATTTTTATATCCTGATCTTCTACCCTCTGTTTTATATTTTCTCCCCCCCATTTTCTTAGCTGACGAATTATTGGGATTAAATCCTTCTGAAATTTTGTTTTCGGTTTGTTTGGATTTATAATTATTTTTTTTGCCCTCGAAAGGACTTTGTGCTAGTAAACGAAGTCGAGGGTTCTGAAGATTTTGGCCGAGTGCGGGTAGAAGATGAGATTTGTTTTTGCAATTTATCCACCCCACCAATTTTCTGTAGATAAGCCAATAACTGACCGGGTTCAAATATATACTCGCAAGAAGGAGGTATTTTACTCAAGTCATCTCTCATATATTTATCCTTTAATTTTTTAACGATATCCCTACGGCGCAATTCTAACACTTCAGCTCGTTTTCCGCAAATGACCTGCAATATGTCGTGTGACACCGTCCCATAATCAGAATCATTACCAAATAACTGGTTTAATTTTTCGTAAATTAAGGACGCATTAAGCTGAATGTCCGCCGAGGCAGACCAATCGACTAGATTTTGTAAGGCAGAATTTACGGCTTCGATTTGAGCCAAGAATGCATTAGACAACGCTGCAAAGCTACGCTCCATTTGAAACCAACGTAATGGGGCAAAAGGATCTTCCAAACGTCGCAGCTCCTCGTTCACTTCTAGTTCGGTAAAAGCTGGAGAGGCGGAGTACTTTTTTGAACATCTGTGTATCGAACCGCGTTCCAATCGGTCGCGTTCCAGAGTCAAATCTTTGCATCAACTTAATTTTGTCGACACGAGTCTGTTTCGCTTTCGGTACTGCCGGTTCTTTGACCGAGACGTTTAAATTTACGATACTACCCCCATCTAATTTAGGTGGACATAAAAACTGTTCATTAGATATTTGAGATGAACTATTTAATAAAAACGAAGAATGTAGCACGTCATTGTTATTAGGGGGTATTTGCACGATTGTAGGTGGTGCTGTCGTGGATGGAGCGAACTTTGCACTTAAAACATTATTTAAATGACTCACCAATTGCTGACAAATAGTCAAACCTTTCTTCCAAATCCCGCAAATCTGCCCGCTTTTGGCGTTTCCTCGGCAGCTCTTGATCTGATGAGCAATCCGAAAAACTATCCTCACTTGAACTAGTTTTTTCAAAAGGTGCGATAACCTCTTTATCACTCATTTCTATACTATACTTAAGCGATTAAAGGTAACGGAAGACAATTTAAACTGTTAGAAATTTACTTTCTACTTAAATCTTGAAAGTAATTTAAAATAATTTTAACACTTGCGACAAATATTTTGAATCTAATGATAATTAAAAATTGTAAAGTTTTTTCGTAACTACCTGCTCGGTTCGAAAAACGACGCAACAATTAGTCTTGGGTAGTTCGCGAGCGACCTAGGTGGGAAGAGCGCTCCTTTAGGTGAACTATGCGAACTAGTTCATTGAAAATCCCGCTCTAAGTTCTTTTTATATTTCTGTTAGCGTCCACTTTACTAGACAGTGGCACTGTGTGACCAACCGAGTTATTTACTTTTACTGTGCGCGCCTTGATATTTCGATAATCGATATCGATACTAAACAACTTCAAATCCCCATGGTTGAAATTTTATCAAATCATATGAAATCATAACAATCAAACAGAATACTAATACCATTTATGTCTTATTTTACGGTAAGTTTAATTAAAATTAAAAATTGTCTCTTCTATTCCCATTTATTGTTACAAATAATTGATTATTATTATAATATATCACGTTAATTATGACTAATTATTAATATAAATCATTTTATTTTTTCGTTTTTATTTCGATAAAAGATTTTATGTGCCATAACAAAAAAGTCAACTTTAATTGTAAAAATTCATACTTTTTAAGTATTCTAATATAATTACACATTATACTAGGAACTAGCCTAGCTGTTGACTAATCATTAATATAAATTATTTTATTTTTCATTGTTTAAATAAAAAATCTTATAACAAATAACATAATCTACAGTTAATCTTCCGATGCACCGGTCAGTCGCGCCCCGTTCGTTGTACCTATAATGTATTCCGTGTGTTTTGTAAAAGCCTAAATATAGTGTTATATCAAGTTAAAAGTGACTATTATTATTAAAATCCCAACAGGTTATGCGGCCCAGTGTAAACTGTGATAATTCTGTGACTATTAGTGAAACTTGCAGTGTTTTAAGTCTTAAATTAAACCAAAAAACAATAATTTCATAATATTAACTAACGCGTGCAGTTTAAAATAAAAGTGAATCTTATCTCGCTAAGTCGGACAACACCTGCCGTTATCGTGTTTTTTTGTTTACGTGCAATATGTTTGAAGGTATTACTGGGTTTCGATTTGATGATTGCTTTGTTTTATGAAGATTTCGATTTTGTTTAATGACAATTAGTATTGAAGAAATAACATATTAATTAATGATGGCTACGTCTGTAAAAATAGATCCCCTGAATGGTGAAAATTATGATACCTGGAAAATTCATATGCGAGCCATTTTGAAGAAAAATGACTTGTGGGAATATGTGTCTGGAGCAGTGCCTCGTCCGGACCGTTCGGATTCTAAGTACCAGGAATGGCTTAAGCTTGATGGCAAAGCCGAGTCAGATATTTTGCTAGCCGTAAGTCCAAATGAATTAATTGTATTAGATGGTTTGGAAACGTCGAAATCAATATGGGATAAATTAAAATCTATGTACGAGTCCAGTGGCCCTGCTCGTAAAGCGTCGCTATTAAAAAAGCTCGTATTGACGCGTATGCAGGAAGAAGATGATCTTCGCAAACACATTGCTGATTTTTTTGACGCCGTGAATAAATTAAAAGAAATAGGCTTGATCGTAATTGACGAATTGCTCGCCATTTTACTGTTGTATAGTTTACCGGATTCTTTTGCTATGTTTCGGACGGCAATGGAATCACGTGATGACCTACCATCAACAGATGTTTTAAAAGTAAAAATTGTGGAAGATTATGAAGGTCGTAAGTCTAAAGTGAATATTCAAGGCGCTTTGTTTGCTAAGCGTCAAATTCCTAAGTCTTGCCACAGAAAGTACTCATTTGAAAACCGAAGCCACAATAATAGAAGTAAATTAGAATGTTATCGTTGTGGCGGTCGTGGACATTTTGCTAAGGAATGCAAAGCTAAAAATGTGAATAAACAAAAGCAGAGCGCCCAACATGCTACACGGAATATTGAAAGGAAATCACCCGATTGTCACAAATCACCCGACACACCGAAGAGGTGATGTTAGGTGACAGCAGATACCCTGCTTGGTGTATCGATAGTGGATGTACAGGCCATATGTGCAATGAGAGGAAACTGATTAAGGGGTTTTCGCGGCTGGATTCGGAGCTAAATTTAGCCAATAATGAAAGCGTAAAAATTACTGGTCAAGGTAAGGTCAGTATGTCGGTTAATACGGGAAATGAAGATCGTCAGATAGACATAGAAAAGGTGTTATATGTCTCAGACTTGCGAACAAATTTATTATCAGTAGCAAAAATTACTGATCGGGGTTTTGAAGTTCGTTTTAGAAAGAACGATGCAATTGTGATCGACAAAAACGACACAATTCATATACGTGCCGACCGTATTGGTAATCTGTACCATGTACGAATGAGTGAAAATGGTGCGCACAATGTTGAGTTGGTGAAAAAACCTATCGATGTGTGGCATGAGCGCCTAGGGCACCTAAACGAACATGACTTGAAGTCGATGGCTAAAAATAGCTTAGTACATGGTTTGACCCTTAAAGACAGTGAAAAATTGTCAGAGTGTGAAATTTGCATTAGTGAAAAACAAACTTGTGCGTCGTTTCCCAAAGCCCAGATTAACCGTACAAGTGAATTGTTGGAAATAGTACATACGGACATATGTGGTCCTATGAGATGTCAATCATTCAGTGGCAAAAGGTACTTTATCACTTTTATCGATGATAAGTCAAGATGGTGTGAAGTTTTCTTTCTTATCAATAAAAGTGACGCACTGAAAGCTTTTAAAGAATATAAAGCATATGTTGAAAAGTTCACGGGTAAGCAGATAAAGACTTTACAATCCGACAATGGTCGGGAATTCGTGAACAATGATTTTGATAATTATTTGAAGAAGGAAGGAATCAAACGCAGACTAACAGCACCCTTATACACCACAGCAAAACGGCATTGCTGAAAGAAAAAATAGAACTCTTGTGGAGATGGCGCGTTGTATGATGCGTCAAGCTGGAAGCCCACCTTCTTTTTGGGCTGAGGCAATTCAAATGGCAAATTATATAAGAAATAGATGTCCAACCTCTGCACTAAATGGGGACATTCCTTTTAAGATATGGAAAGGTAAGAAGCCTTCTGTGATGTACATGAATGTGTTTGGATCGAAAGTATACTACAAGAATAAAGGTGCACAGAAAGGAAAATTTGATTCAAATACTGAATTAGGAATTTTTATAGGGTATGATTTGCAATCAAAGGCCTACAGAGTATATGATCCAAAAGCAAGAAAAATGGTAGTGACACGTGATGTGAAATTCATGAAAGAAAGTGCATTTAGACATGAATATAAAGAGATATTAGATGAAAATGGAAACAATAATGACAGAATAACAATTAATTTGTTTGAACCCAATGTGAGCTATGAGACAGAAAAAGAAAATTCAGAAGAAGAGCGCATTGTTCTGAGAGCAAGAAGACCAGGTAAAGAAGGAATAAGAACAAGGAAGATGTTTGAAATTGAAAAACAATCAAATGACGATAGAGGTAGAAGAATACCGAATAGAAAGAGAACCTCCACAATTTCGTGGGAGAATTTAATAGAACCACCTAAGAGAGGTAGAAGAAAAACGAGATTACTTCGTTCAGGCTATATAGGAAGACCACGCACAGAAGATAGTTCTGTAAATCGCGAGACAGACAGTGAAAATGAGTCAGACGGTAACGAATCAAAGAGGGAAGAGACAGCTGGAATAGCTACAATTGAACCTATAACATGGAAAGAAATTGAACAAACCAGTGAAGTAGATGAGTGGAAACGTGCTTTAGAAGATGAATTTCTAGCACAAATCAAGAATGTTACATGGGAGATAGTGTCTAGACCACCAAATCGAAAGATTATTGGGAGTCGATTTGTGTTTGGTACTAAGACTATAGGAAAGAAGGTACGGCTTGTCGAAAAAGGATGTGCACAACGGCCAGGGGAGGATTTTCATGAAACCTTTTCACCCGTTGTGAGAGCATCATCAATAAGACTCATAGCTGCTTTGTCAGCTGAATATGGACTTGATATTCATCAAATGAATGTGGTAACTGCTTATTTAAATGGTACATTAGATGAAGAAGTATATATGGAAGTACCAGATGAACTTTGCAATGTTTTGTCCAGATTACTCGCAAACCAAAAGATGGGCACACATAGGATGATAGTTCATGACAAAAAAATGATACAAACTGCTAAAAAGTGGTTGAGGGCCTTGAGTGAGTGTGATAATAGTGTGTGTTTGTTAAAAAAATCTTTGTATGGATTACGTCAGTCAGGATTGCAGTGGCATAAGGAGCTGGTAAGAAAGCTTATGATTATTGGTTTTAAAGCTATACCTCAAGATCCATGTCTGTTTGCTGCTCGAAATGGTGAGTGCATGATGTTGATAGCAATTTATGTTGATGATATTATTTTGGCAACGAACGATGTGTTGTGGATGAATGATGTGAAGAGTCGGTTATCTAGTGGGTTTGAGATGAAAGATATGGGCAAAATAAGTAATTGTTTAGGTATTGAATTTATTCGTGATAAAGAAGATAGAGTGTATCTAAATCAAAAAATGTATGTGGAAAAGGTGTTAGAGCGTTTTAATATGAGTGAATGCAAGCCTATGATGACTCCGATGGATGTAAATGTCAAATTGAATAAACCTGAGTGCATGAAGAATGATATAATGAAAATGTATCCTTATCAGAGTTTGATTGGTGCATTAATGTATTTAGCTGTGTCCACAAGACCAGATATTGTTTATGTGGTCAATTATCTTAGCCAGTTTAACAGTAATTACGATATTGAGCATTGGAAAGCAGCTAAGCGCGTATTGAGATATTTGAAAGGTACGTCAAACTATGGTTTAATGTATGAAAGAAGTGGTTTACCTTTGTTTGGTGTGGTTGATGCCGATTGGGGTTCGAATACGATTGATAATCGTAGATCGTACACCGGATATGCATTTATCTTGGCTGGAGCCCCTATTAGTTGGCAAGCGAGAAAGCAACGAACAATTGCTTTATCGAGTACGGAGGCCGAATATATGGCTCTCTCCGAAGCAACAAAAGAAGCCATATATTTGCGTGATGTGTTGCATAATCTAGATGTGGATTGTGAGTGTGTGACGTTATTCAATGATAATCAGGGTGCCATAAAACTTGCACAAACTAAAAACTACCACTCACGCACAAAACATATCGATGTGAGACATCACTTTATTAGAGATGTGTGTGAGAGAGGTGTAGTGTGTCTTAAATATTTGTCCACTGAAAGAATGCCCGCTGATATTTTAACGAAAGGTTTAAATAGGACAAAGCACGATGAATGCGTACAAAATCTAGGCATGATAGATGTGAGTGAGAGTTTAGATGTTTCGCTCATGACTTCGAGGGGAGGTGTTGAAGAATGAACGAAGATCGTGTGCGAAACAAATATAATAATAACATAATCTACAGTTAATCTTCCGATGCACCGGTCAGTCGCGCCCCGTTCGTTGTACCTATAATGTATTCCGTGTGTTTTGTAAAAGCCTAAATATAGTGTTATATCAAGTTAAAAGTGACTATTATTATTAAAATCCCAACAACATAAATGGACGTGTAAAATTTTCATGTAATACTTTGTATTTTTTAAATAACAATAAACAAAACTTACAATAATCATAACTATATTTTTTCTTTATTTATTGTTCTTAATAAATTATTTCAAAAAAAAGAACTAATGAACTAATAGAACTAACTAGTTCATCCTTGGATTATGAACTTTTCCAAGGATGAACTAGATGGATTATTAAGAATATTAAATAAAGATGAGAGAAAGTGCATGTCCCGCCGGAGACGAATATTCAGCCACTTTAATTGTGACCGAAAATGGGTGATATGGTCATATTTACGCAGTCCGAATATATATCGAATGCATAAATTAAGCAGCCTTTCAAGTTTATTTAATAGTTCATTGGTAATATCAGTATAACAAATGTCCGCGTAATCTAGGATAGGCAATAGTAATGCATTAACCAGTGTAATTTTCGTTTTGAATGGTAGGAAGTTTTGAAGTCGTTTTAATGCATGCATTGAGGCGAAAATTTTACGACTAAGTTCACTTACTTGAAGTGACCACGATAAATTGTTGGTCATATAAATTCCTAGGTTTTTTACGGAAGTAAGGTAAGAGAGACATTTACCGTTAAAAGTCACAGGGGGAAGGGTCTCTAAATCAAATTGTGCCAGGTATCTATCGCGCCCAATTAACATTACCTGCGTCTTGTCGGGATTCAACGTAAGTCCATAGTTATTTGCCCAAATGTTGATTGCATCTAAATCAGCGTTCATATCTACGATACCTTTATCTAGGTCATTCGGATGGAATTACAAATAAAGCTGCAAATCATCTGCATACAAATGGTAAGAGCAATGCTGTATGTAAGAAGTGACTGCATTTATAAACACTGAAAAAAGTAAAGGAGATAACACACCACCCTGTGGCACGCCGCTAACAACATCACACCAGTCCGACTGCATTTCATAAGTCCGGGTTTGTTGTTGTCGCCCACTAAGATAGGATGCGAACTAGGCCGTTGCCAATTGAGACAAATTTAAGGAACGAAGAATAGCTATTAAAATATCGTCCACACAGTTGAACGCATTGCTAAAATCAAGGAGAGTAAGAAGCGTGATCTTTCTTGCATCCATAGCCCACCGTATATCATCCGTAATTTTTATAAGAGCCGTTGTCGTGCTGTGACCTGGTCGAAAGCCTGACTGAAAATTATTTAGCAGGCTATGTGTTGAAAGAAAGTCAGAAAGTTGAATATAAACAAGGCGCTCTAAAATTTTTGAGAGGTAGGGTAAAATAGATATAGGCCTAAAATGGGTAGGATCTGTGGGATTACTTTTCTTGGGTAATGGGGTAATGAAAGCCTTGCTCCACGAAGCCGGTAAGTTACCACAGGATAAAGATAAGTTAATGATTTTAGTGATTTGGGGTAAAATTATGTCAAGTATTGGTAGAATCATAACTCTGCCCCATCCATCACAGCCAACAGCCTTGGTGGATGTGGACAGAATGATCTTTCTTACAAGACTTTCATAAACCGGTTTAAAATCAAATTGCGTACGGTGTTTAACAGCGGACAATGTTATATCACGGAGTGTATTTTGTTTAACATGAGGATCAATTTTATGAGATGGTACAGAAAATTGTGTATTAAGATCATTAATGTTTAAATGACGAGGTAGTTCAGTCTGCAACTTCCCAAGACTCAGTGACCGAAGAAACTTCCACATATTTGTGGTAGAGGAACATTCAATATTTGTAAGAATGTGGCGGCGTTTAGCATTTCTTACCATTTGGTTACAGCGATTTCTTGCTAGTTTGAAGTCAACCCAAAGCTCCGGTGAGCGATGCTTATTAAATTTACGCTTCAAGCGGTCCCGACGAGCCATTAAATTGCGGATATGTTCATTCATTCAAGGTGCAGGGGGATGTTTCATTCGAACAGGTCGCAAAGGAGCATGTTTATCGTATAACTCAATTATTAAATTAGTAAAGCATGTAACTTTATTGTCAATACTATTTAGTAGGTCAAGTTGGGACCAATCTATTTTTTCGGCATCTAAGAGTAATTTTGATTCGTCGATTTTGTTAAAATTACGCTGCATAAAAATTTTGCATTTACGTTTTTGGGTTCTTAATCTGTATGAAGCAAATATCAAGTCGTGATGAGAAAAACCAGGTGCTGCGAGCTGCCCACTGTGACAAATGCGATCACTATTAGATGTAATTATGATATCTAATAAAGAGTGGCAATCGTTAGTGTGATAAGTCGCATTGAGTGGCAGTATCCGAAAGTTACACGACATTGTTAGCTGTACAAAAGTACGAGCTCGCTTATTGTCCTTTAAAAGGCAAGTATTGAAATCGCCCATCACAACACAATGGTCGTATTGGGGTGTGTACGACTCTAAAAGTTTTTCGAAATGTTCAAAATAGTCATAGGAGGAGCATACACAACTCCAAGTAAAAATAGAGATTGTCCCATAATTATTTCTAAAAGCATGTATTCGTAGGATCCACTATATAATGCAGATGATTAGGCTATTACTTTATATTGTAGATCACTACGTAGGTAAATGGCTACACCACCACCACCCTTGCCGATTCTGTCATTACGGATTAGTGTGAAATTTGGCATAAAATAAAGAGATAAAGGCTATGCATGGCCGCACTTATATATGGCGATTGGCGTTTTATTTAGTAGAAAGAGACACACCTCATCCATGTCGTGGTACTCTTCGAAACGATTTTGAATCGCGTGTGAACATTCCGGGTAGAATGTATCTGCCTTGGTTGCACCCAACATGCAGTTTTAGGTGATTTTAAAAAGTTGCAAATTTTTAGGCATATTTTTTTCTGTTGCACCTAACATGCACTTACGGTCGAATAAATTCGCAAGACTATATCTATATAATGATTTTAATAAAGTTGCTTTATTTTTGATAAATCTGTCACAGAAATTATACAAACTAATGAAGGCTTGTAGCTCTTTTTTATTCTTATGTCTGGTATATTAACTACACATTCCACTTTACTTGCGGAAGGATGTATTTCCCCATGTCTATAATGAATCCTAAAAACTCATACTACTATTACAATTAGTATGCAACCCTCTTGAAGATCTGTGAAGTCAAAATGGATGTAATCTGGTATTTGTTACTCTAGCTGGCCAAATACTTAGAATATAATGGGCAATATGTGAAAATAATTCATCCTGCTTGGATTTTGATGCATCATATTCTACACCACAAGGAAAATCATCAGGTTTTTGTTTTCAATAAAATCTCATATCTATCTTGCTCTTTCTCATCTGGTAGAGGTATAGGAAGATGACTTAGACTATCTTATTCACCAATTTTTGACCCTGATTTGTATATGATATTTTGATAGTCATGTGATGAAAGAAACTGGTTTGTATATTATTATGATTTGATAGTCATACAGTGAAAGAACCAAGCTATTCTAGTCAGACATTATGATAACATCTTTGACGTAGTCTTTTGAGGGACAAATACATAAGGGTCAAACAAATGCTTATGATCTGTCAGGTAATGTTTTCCCATTAGATATTTATGGAATTTTGTACTGCCAAATGTAATTGATGAAGCTTCTTTATCTAATTCTGAGTGGTGTTGTTCATGTAAATGTAAAATTTGTGATGTCACAGCAACTGGGATTTCCTGGCCATTTTCAAAATCCATAACTGTCACATGTTAAAATCAGTGTTATTTAAATCATACTGGACTAACTTTAGGTTAAATATAATTTAAGCATTCAGATTTAAAAAATGCTTCTGGATCCTTTTTGATTCATATCCATTGATGAGATTTGTCTAATAATTTATGTAGGGTAAGTTTGCCTGTTCGCGTCCATCGCCCAGTTTGCATCCATTTGAACGATCTGTTTTTTATAATACTTGATAATGAGTATATTAACACACTAATAAGATCAAAATAAATTTACGCCAATACCTCAATGTATAAGAGGCACATACACATAGAAAAAAGTTCCTTAAAGCAGTCCTTCCAGTTTAAAAAAAATTGTTAATCTCAGCTTGATAACAAAACATTGTAAACGTGCGAAATGTTTGTAAAAAAGTAGTGAGCAGCAGTGCGTTTGGGGGTTAGTTTTTGTTTTTTGTACAATTTAGGTTACATAGTTGTATCTAGATCATAATAATAAAGAAAGAATTAAAAATAATTATGAAGTTGATTGATTTTTTAGTTAATGCTTAAAATAAAGTGGAAACGAATTACTACACCAAATTTATAAATCTTCCACTTTGCATCTGCAATGGACGCGAAGTTTTCTATTTTTTTAGTTGGTTGTTTAATTTTAAGCTATGAAACCTAAATGAAACATTGGGTTAGTGTTTATTTTAACATTATTAGTATACATATTGTTACGTACTCCGGGTTCGCAATTGTAAGAAAACACCACTTATATTAAATCCGTGTATTTACACAACACAACACAACGTAATACTAAAATACGTTTTACACCCTAGTCACTCGCTATACTATCACTGAACTTAGAATAAAACACTTCCCGCTTCGCACTTGTCACTTGATGTATCGCTCTCGATCGCTTGATAAAAACTGCCTTGTGTTTGTCAACATCTCTGTATTTATAGGCAGGGGAAAGTCCTAGCTAGATCCAGAAAAATCTAAATGTATCGGGAATCAATGAATCACTTCTTGTCGTAAACATGAGCCATAAATCCTAGTACACGCTACTTTCAACCTTATGCCATATCCCACAAAGTCCATTATGGCATAGCCGAGGTCAACTATTTGTATGTCAATAGGAGTAGCTATCTCTTTCTTTTATTTCTAGATAATTACCGCGCGCGCGCTCCAACTCTACACGCTTCTAGATTATTCGTAACAATATTTTAATGACTAATTTGCGTCCAAATTATTATAATTGTAGAAAAAGATACAGATGTTGATAATCATTATTCACACTAAGATGCAAACTATGCCTATAGTGGATACTATATAGGAGATTGCATCCCTCTTTTAACAAGCACAGAAAATAGCGTAAATATTATAATCTAAAACCGCCTTGTGGTCTTAGGGATTGCCTTCGGCTCAGTACATGAGGGCCTGGATTCGATCCCCGGCAGGCAAAAATGTAATTAAGGATTTTTCGAGTTTTTTTTTCTCAAAAATCCAAAATCTTAGTAACAGCACGAAGTCTGGTAAGTGGTGTGTTACCACTCCTGTTCCTCGGATGAGCACGTAAAGCAATATGTCCTGGTTGTTACTAGGAATAGTCGTTAATCGGTAAAATGGGGCGAAGGACATCACCACTAGCCTTGCCATTCAACAAATCGATGAATCGTTATAATCTGGAAAGTGTGTAGGTATTTGGTTTACTCTGAATACCGCGCAAGGGAACCGAACATGATGATACTTATATTAAAAAAAATGGATCTTCACACCCGTATCCCCGAAAGTCCATAGTATACTAGGTCCCACACTGTGAAGCAAGATTATCGCCAACGGAGCACTTTCCAACCCCGGGCAATATTGTTTTTTATCAGAAAACTGAAAAAACACATTTTGAGTTGACGGACGCGGGAATTGACTCTGGGACATCATGTGGTCAACTCCGACTCCGGACCACTAGACCCCATAAGTGATTAGACCACTTATATATTAATGTTTTATCTTGTTTGCAAAAATTATTTAAAATGCACATTAGTTAAGACCATCTCAATAGAATTTTTATTTTATTCAAATTTAAACAAATGATCAAATACGATCAATAATAATTGAACAAGTCCGACCTCATGCATTTTTTAATTTAATATTTTTTCGTGTTTTAGATTTATACTTCAGAGACTACAAAGAAAAATCTATATTAATATTATAAATGCGAAAGTTTGGATGTCTGAATGTTTGGATGGATGGATGTTTGTCACTCAATCACGCAAAAACTACTGAACGCATTTAAGTGAAATTTGGCACACAGGTAGATAATAACCTGGCATACCACATAGCCTAGTTTTTATCCTGCAACAATTAAGTGTTCCGCGGCATTCGACAAAAAAATGTATAATGCAGTGGGCTGCACGCTGCAGCTAGTATCTAATAAATAAATATCCAAGGGTCAAATTACACTTACTGATCTAACCCCAAAGTAAGCAAATTATTTGCTTGTGTTATGGACGTTAGTCAAAGATTTAACCCCGATTTTCGAAAATCGAGTTTTCACCAGATGTTCACGTTTTGAGAACCTTTTCCGACTGTTTTCACGATGACGTCCGTATGTCTGTATGTATGTGTATATGTGTGTGTGGGTGTGTGTATGTAAACATCTCATAACTTTTGAATGGCTGGACCGATCGCAACGCGGTTGATGGCATTCGATTGAATTCCGCTCAACTTAGACTTCCTGAAAAATTGAAGCGATTCGGTCCAGATTTTCAGAAATTTGGAAAAAACACCAAAAAATTTTTGGTGAAACAGTATTTTTTTAATATAACTTCCCTTTTTTAATATAACTTAATATAATAAATATATAAAAGGTATATAAGGTATAGGGTGTATAAAAGGTTCCCCTTTACTTGCTGAAGAATAAATTTCTTCATAAAATCTCGAAACAATGGAGAACACAAAAATGTCAAAATATTACTGTCAAATACATATAATATTGTAGAGTGTAGGTCATGTACATTATATTAGCTTTTTGTTTCACTTCAATATATGCACGAAGTTATAACGACGACAAGATTAAGTTAATTGAATTTCCGAGATTACGCGCGCACATACAATGACGTCACAGTTCACACCCTCGTTCAGTCCGCAACCGCGACACTGCGATCCAATGTCCGCTTTAGCTTTTCTATTTAAAGTTTTTTCTTAATAAAAAGTATCTTCACACCCGAATACTCGAAGAGGTAGGCAGAGGTATAACAAATGCATCCACGATTAGCCGAAGATACTTAGTTCCATAATGTGAAAGGTGGCAAGCCTATCGCCAACCGGACACTTATCTAATCCGGGCAACGTTGTTTTTATCAGAAAACTGAAAAAATATATTTTTTTGAAATGCCCGACCCAGGAATCAAACCTGGGACATCATGCGGTCAATTCCGACAACGGACCACTACACCACAGAGGCGAATTTAGCAGAGGTTTTTCCCAAATAAAAATAAATAAAAGTTACGAAATCAGTGCTCATCGACTTGCGGGCCGGGCTCATCGGTTATTTTTTAACGCCCAACGAAAACTTATAAGTTTGACCACTATATGTGTCTATCTATATGTCTGTCTGTAGTACTTTAGGTCATAAACGGGTGTGCCGATTTCGATGTTTTTTTTTATTTGAATGTTGTTTTTTTAACAGTTGGTTATGCCGTTCAAGTAGTACAAATACGTATGTTTTGTAGTTTTTAAAAAATTCGTAATTGTATTCGTATCGTGAATTAAAAACCGTGTTTAATGTACGTTGCGTCACTTGAAAGGTATTCTATCGTTAAAAAAATGTTTATCATAAAAACTAAGCATGATCATGCATGAGTACTGCAGTCACCTTTTGGAGGGTTCAGCCAAGTATCAACTAGAAGCTTTAGACTCTGTAGACCGAAGAGCCCGTAGGCTAATAAACGACGACAAGCTCACAAATAGAAAATTACAAGCACTTGAGCATCGTCGTAAGGTCGCTAGCCTATCAGTTTTTTACAGGATGAACTTTGACGAGTGTGCGAAAGCTCTTTTCAAACTTATTGGGCCCTCACCATTCCTTTATCGGGCTACTAGACGCAGGCAGAAGTTTCATCCGTATGTTGTTGATATACCAAAAAATCGAACAAAACCGTTTGACAATTCTTTTTTGGTTCGAGTCGCCAAGGCTTGGAACGAACTGCCTTCGTCTATTTTTCCGGACAAATATAGTCCTGGAACCTTTAAGAGTAGAGTGAATAGGTTTCTTTTGGATGGACGTATACCACCTTCGTCTTCATCGACACTTTCCACCAGGTGCGATGGAAGACAAACGCCTATTCCAATTAAATCTTTAAAAAAAATGTGGGCCGCGAGTTTGATACTTCTGACAAAACATTGACTTATTTACAGTAGGAAAAATATTGTTACAATTAAGCTAGGAAAGTGAACAATTAAAACGCTGGAAAAATCTTGAAATAAAAGAAAGAGACAGGCTTCCTCTGTTGATAAACAATAGCCGACGTCACCTAAGCAGCTACGCCATAATGAATGTTCTGTTATAGGGCATAAGGGTGAACATAGCGTGTACTTACTTGGACTTGTTTATCATAACTTGTTTACAATTAGAATTGTTTATTGTTTACGCGATAAATTTAGATTTTTCTGGAACGAGGTAGAACTTTACTAGGGTATAAATAGGGAAGTGTTGATAAATCGAGGGTAGTTTTTATAAAGCGATCGAGAGCGATACTTGAAACGACCAGTGCGGAGCGAGAAGTGTTTTAGTGATTCAGCGTAGTCGGTTAAGTTTAGTGTTAGTAAAGCGAGTGTCACAAGTTTGTATAGTGTGTTTACGTTAGTTTATCAGTGTATTTACGCTACGTACTTCATCGTAGTTTATTGTACCTTAGTGTTGTAAATACACGATTTAATATGAGTGGCGTTTTTTTGCAAATTACGAACCCGAAGCACGTAACAATATTTCCATATGTATATTTTGCGACTCGTCAGTACAGTCCGTTGAGAAGCACTGTACTGTGCTGCTTATTAAAAAAGGCCGTGTGCTAAAGCTCGAGTGCCCGCGGGCGTGCCAGCTCAATTTAGACTAGTCAGCCAGCACATAAGACCAAGACGATCAACGAAACTTGATCGCATTGCCGACAACCACGTTGCGTGCAACAGGTGGGTCAAGTTTCGTTTAAATGTTTTTCATGTTTCAGTTATGATTTTTCGTGTAGACCAGTCTAAGTTAAGCTGTGATGCAAAAAACACCTAATGATTCGTAATCAAAATTATTGCGCCTTTCCATACGCGAGCACTTTATTTATCTTATAAAATAGTATTTCGTCAGGGCTATTTACAAACAAACAATCAAAAGTAGACAAGTAGTTAGGTTAAGTATGTCAAATGTGACAAAGAAATGAAATGAAATGATAATAATTATGGCAATATAGAAAAGAAGAATGATAAACTTTTTTTTTAAATACTTTTACATCGAAATCTCATCGGTCTTTACAGCAGTGCGCTTTAGATTTAGGGCCTATATTAACTCTTTTTACGGCTGACATCCACTTTTTCGTTATTTTTGAATCCTCAAGTACTTAAAAAGTTTATCAGGTGTTTTAACTGTATTTGAATTGAAGCACTGAGTCACAATACAGTAATTACTTTTTTCGCATTTTTACCACAGATTACTTTATAACTTTGATTTGTACTGCGCAGCCGCGTGCGACCGAGAGCGCGACTGTCAAATGACCAGGGTTGTGGCGTCCTCGGTTAGTGATTACGAAACTTTTTTATGGGTTTTTAAAAAAATTCTCAATCTTCTGGACCGACTCGGCTCAAATTTACAGGAAATCTTAGTTGAACGGAATTCATTCGAATGCCATCAATCTCGTTTCGATCGATCAAGTCGTTCAAAGTTATGGGATGTGTAAATACACACACACACACACACACACACACACATACATACGTACTTACATACAGACATACTGATGTCATCGTGAAAATAGACGGAAAAGATTTCTAGGACCTCAAAACGTGGAGATCTAGTGAAAATTCGATTTTAGAAAATCGGGGCTAAATCAGTAACTTTCTTATCTACATATGTAGCTGGAAGTTAAAAATTAATTCCAGAAATCAACTTATTATTATACTCCCTGATAGTACATTACTAGCTAAACAGGTTGAACATTAGACTGGATTCAACAGTTTCTAAGGAATCCAATAATTAAATTGATCATTTCAAACCTATGGGAAATAAAATACTTTATGCAATCATCTATATTTAAAGGGTCATGATGATTTGCATAATATTACTCATAAAAACAAGCAGTAATTTGTTTGCTTGATGAATAAATGAAATGGAAAGTAGTGAATAATAATGCAGAGCTAGTCATGCATAAGCTATAAAATGTACACTATGCAAAATTTATGAATATTTTATGCACATAATCTTTTAATTTTTATAAACGTTTATATGCACTAATTGAACAATAATTAATCTTCAAATTTCATGGTTGATTGAATAAAATAGCAAACAAGTTCTTATTATTTTATATTTATAACGGGCTGTTGCTTACGAAATCGCCTGCATTAAACCACATTTAAATTTGCTCTGTAACTAACATTTGCACACATTACTTAAAAAACTGTAATAATCCATTAAATCCCTACACGTGCCGCCTGGGTGGTGCCTGAGGATGACCATAAAATAATAGGTGGTACAGCCCTCTTTCGGTTTCGCCTGGCATATGATCACCGCCAGTCTAGTCTGTCGCTAAATACCTTAATGGTGTGTTTCGGCAGTAGTGCCTGGTACCAGCTCCCACTTCCCGAATTGGATGTGCCTGGTGAATTGTTTGTTTGTAGCACATTAGTACAATTTGGCGTGACATGATTGCGCGGGGGCTAGGAAGTTACGATGAATTGATTGCCTGCTGGCCGCCCATTGATTCGTATGGGATATATTGTTATCGAATATGTTGTATTTTTTTGATTAATTTTGATATAGAGAAAACAAGAAACTAAAATATTAATAATATTTTTAGAATATAAATTTGGCAAAAATAGATTTTATGTCACTTGAGTGTCAACGTAAATCTGGAAGCGTTACGTCATGCCGTGGTAAAACGTCATTTTGATGTCGTCATTATCTTGAAACCATAGAGTCCAATGTAGATATTACCACGGCGTGATGTCATTAGGGCGCCATGACAGTACAGTGTTTTTGCTGTAAATTAAAATTTTAAAACTCGAAATTTTTATTGTGAATGTACTTTATTTAACCAAAATAAATAGTTATTCCAATTTAGTCAACTAGTCTATTTCGTTTTCCCCTCTTAAAAAATAAAATGGTAAGGTTTAAAAAGAAGAGTTTATCTACAACGGCAATCTTTCACATTTCAAATGGACCTTTGCATTATAAGGGGCTTACATTTCAACCTGAAAGCTGTCCATTTTTACCTCGAAACAGTGAAGCCGGCGATCTTCTTTTTAATGAGACGCAAATGCCTTCTCCGTTGCATGTCGCAAGTAACCAGGATACAACATTTTCTCCCTTGAGCTTGCGTTTGCGCCTTCGCTCGAGGGCGATAATTGTTATAATCGTCTTGGTATCTATGAACTTCAGAGACTATCGATTATGGTGGCCACATTCGTATCTATGCTTGCCTGTATTGGTCTAACCACTAATTTCGTTGGTCCCGTATGCTGAATTGGTTATCCTGGAGATTTTAACACACATCAAATTAAGTGGCTAGGTTCCCGGGTCATCGACTTTGCGCTAAATAAATTAACGTACAGATAGCTGATACATACTGACATAATAGTATATAGTTTTCATTAAATGTGATAATCAGAATTAGTTATATATTAGTATTGTATGTCATCGTTTGTTATTTAGAAGACTTTAATTACAGTCTTAATAATGAGTATTCTTTGAAAATTTTAAGCCCATATGCATGAATTTACCGGCTACCCTGAATTAACCTGCAAACCTGAACACGACAGTGACAAGCGTAGACTATTGCGGGTGGATATAGATAAAACAGTGGCATTAAAACCAAACTCCTTAAACTCACAAGAAGTGTTGGTTTATAACACTATGTTTCAATGATACTTAAATTTCATATGCTTCAGAAGTATTTCTTTGAATCTTTGCAATTTGAAATAAAAAAGGAGTGTTAGGATTATAACTAAAGCCTATGTTATAGTAATTGACCTAGTATTTTTTTGCCTCGTTGGTTTAAAGACCCTGGGTTGACGAAATAGACAAATTGTTATTAAATTATTTCTGTCTAAAAAAGTTTTATCATCAATCAGCAGTCTGGTAATATGTGTTAACACACCTATCCCTCCTAAAAAAAATCTACTTATTGCAAATAAGAAGTAGTGGTCACTGCAGTTGCCAAAAGCGATGATAGGGACTACCGCCAATTTCGTCTGCCCTTAAATTAGCGAATCATCGTAAACGTGAGATCGCCATCACGACCTTACCCTAAGCCGAGGATCGGTCTCACAGGAGGCACCCTTCGGGAGGAGGGCGTACAGTCCCACAAATTAACTCTGGCTCGACATTATGCTTACCCCCGCCACTGCAGAAGCTGTGAAGGCCTTTAAGGTCAGCAGTAATTCAGACATTCCGAAAAAAAAAAGACAAGCCTGAGCGTCTTTTGACGTTTGGTTGACTCTGTGTGCCTGTCCAGGGAAATGATACTTTTGAATCTTTTATGTAGATAGTTTTTGTGATTTAATTGTTTTAATCTACATATTTTATCTTCTAGGTGAAGAAGAGCGTTGCGTATCGCTCTGTTCTCGTACTGCACGTGGGGCAATTCCAGGCCAGGCCGGAGGTTGGCATCGGCCTCGTGCTGCTTATGGATTTTCAGTACTAGAATTCCCTACGGGTCATACGCATTGGCGAAATGGATGCCCTTTTCTCAGAAGTGTATCACCATTACCTATAGAAAGTCAGGATCTTGGAGCATTGTATTATAGAAACTATTTCTATACGCAACGTAAGTGACGCGTATTTAAATTTAACACTTTATATGTATTTAACTTTTAATGATTATTTATTTTAATTTTATAGCTCATCAAAATTGGTTCGGAATGGATGAAAATTTAGGACCCATAGCCATATCAATAAAGAAAGAACGAGTTGAACTTCGTAGAGGTGGGGGCGATGCGTCTGCTCCCGCGTCGCAGTTAGCTTGGCAATACCGCTTAATTATCCGAACTTCAGAACTTCTCACACTACGAGGCTCTATACTAGAAGATGCCTTACCCACCGTCAAACCTAGTAATAATAGCTCTACTTACAATACCAAGGAAGTATTAGAACATATTGCTCCTGAATTGCAACTTAGCTGTCTAAGGTATAAACGTTTACACAAATAATTTTAAATCAGTAAAATTAGAACAACTGAAATGAAGTAGTCATTTCGCCTATAATATCGAAAAAGATTCTTTGATTTCTCTAGGGTCTTAGCATTAGATCCTGATCTGATTACAATACAATCGAATTATCTAAAAATATGTATAAAATACAGTTTCCGAGGAATAAAGAATCTCTTTCTTTTTCGAAGTCTTTGAAAATAAATTTAATAAATATATTGGAAAATGCATAATTACATTTTTATGTATTACAGGCTTGGAATGTCAAACAACGGAGCGGAAGAGCAACTTTTAAGATTAGATGAACAACGTGTCACAAGACACTATAAAGTTGGTGTTATGTATTGCAAAACTGGTCAGTCTACCGAAGAAGAAATGTATAATAACCAAGAGGCCGGGCCGGCGTTTGTAGAATTTCTGCAAATGCTCGGCCAGACTGTGCGGTTAAAGGAATTTGACAAATATAAAGCCGGTCTCGACAACCGTACCGACTCTACCGGCCTCTATTCTGTGTACACAACGTATCAAGGTTGCGAAATAATGTTCCACGTATCAACTATGCTTCCATACACTCCAAATAACCGACAACAATTGCTGAGAAAACGGCATATTGGGAACGACATCGTAACAATAGTTTTCCAAGAACCGGGTGCGGCCCCTTTCACACCGCGCCACATTCGATCTCAATTCCAACATGTTTTTGTAGTCGTAAGAGTCATAGATCCCTGTACAGAAAACACACATTATAGTATAGCTGTAAGCCGCGCTAAAGAAGTGCCTATATTTGGACCCCCGATTAAAGATGGAGCGGTCTACCCAAAGGGTGAAGCTTTCACTGATCTCCTTCTAAGTAAGGTAAATTGATGTTATATTTTCGTAGCTGCCTTCAACTTCGCCTCATTCGAGCACCCAATTATGATAACATTACTATTTTAAGAATAAATACTGATTCGAATTTGGGTATCTGTACGATTTAAATAAATAAATTCAATAGACAAATTATACAAATTGATGGAACCCCAACCAAAGTAAGCAAACTATTTGCTTGTGGTATGTGTGTTAGTCGACGATACTAATACATAAGAATACATAAATAAAATACTAAAATATATTTAATAAACACCCAAATCCAGGAATGCAAACATTTATGCTCATCACACTAATTCCTGACCATGTCGGAAATTGAACCCAAATCCCATCGATTGCGTAGTCAAAGTCGCTAACTACTTACGAATTTGAGTATCATATTATATATCTAATTTTAGTAACAGCACCTAAGGCTAATAACTGTGGTCGCAATAGTAGATCATCTGCCAACACTTTTATTTATATATTTATTTTTATTTGTATGAGACTTAATTCCGTTGGCTACTTGCGGATCAATTAATGACACTTATACTTACCACCTCGGGAATATGGACGTGATGGTGTTTATTTGTTTCACAGGATAACAAACAATCAGAGGGCTGTCCTGGTGGTAAATAATATTAATGTCACCAAAGCTGTTGCGTTTTTATCTGCGTGACAACCAAGCCGCTCAAATTAGCAATGCACCCTCCAAAACAACATGTTTTTATGCGACAGGGATTCCTCAAGTTCCAAACCCCTTTAAAAATGAACTCCCCACAGGCTAGCTTTAACTAGATCTGTCTGAACTTAGTACTCATAACTCGGAAAGAGCGAATGATTAGCCAATAGTATCGTAACAATTAGTCGATAACCTTATACATGTGATATTAAATCCCTGTCAAAATAAATAGGAACGCACCATTACCATCGTTAATGTCTAAAGACGTCAAATATCTCCTTCTTGTCAACAATATTATATAAAAAAGAACATGCAAGCCGGTATAATATGCGTTTTTACGTTATCGGTATAAATATCGCAAGGCCGGCTGGTGTTTAATGTCTTGTGCGAAACGAATGTTGTTAGAAATTAAGGTCTACTTACACCAATTTTTAATACTTTTTAAATGTTTTTTAATCTTTAAAAAGTGTTTAAATTGTTTGGTATAAGTGGACCTCAGATTATCCGCTAGGTGTTAGGTTCTGCAACGTTTCAACCGGGTTTTGATCCACTGCCTTACCTATTTCTACTGCAATAAGGTTGGTGTTTATCGCTTTCATATTCCTTTGGTAATATAAGCCACCACTGTTTTTTAAACTACGGGCAGTTACTAAGATTTTGCTAATTAGTATAGAAACTCAGAAATAACATTTTTAACACAACGGATCTCATGATTTGGTAGTCGAACTGGCACTTCCTAGTTCAAGGCGATGTAAGTACCTAATTAATCAAATTTATTTATTTTTTAACCGATTTAAAAAAAGGAGAACGTTCCCAATTCGAGCATATTTTTTGTGTTTGTTGTTACCTCAGAATTTCGTCATTTATTTTTGTATAGTTAGACAAAATTAGATTTTCGTCAGTTTGAGTATATATATGTCCAGTTTTGTCTCATTTAAAGATGAAGATCTGATTCTGGATTCCAGAGATGCAAGAGTTTGAAAGTCGGCTGTTGCTGTTTTATTGCGTTAAAATTATGACGAATAAGGAAATGTATTATTAGAAACATATTTGTCATTATTAGCGATTAATTACATCATCCGGATAACATGTGTGCCAAATTACATTCCGTACTTCTAAAGTTAATGATTCCCAAATTGCAACCGACCAATCTGATGAATCGGCTTTAGGACTCACCTATTGTTGGTGGCATTGAGAAAAAGCATTTTTGAGAGTGAATGAATTAAAACAGTTGGTAGTCTTGTCGTTCGCTGTAACCTATTTTAATCTATACAATATATATGCTTATGAATCCATAAATTAGAAATTGCGTGGCTCAGTGTTAGACACCAAAGACGTTAATGGTATATTGTCATTCGTATGGCAGGCATGTAATGCTACTCGTTTAAGTTTACGGGCTACCTTACCCTCCAAACCAAAGCACTGAATCTTTTATAAACTGAAGAAGGTAAACACGGAAGCTATTGCGGCAGAAAAAGATAAGGAAGCGGTACCAGAACCGTAATGATACGTTTGGCCAATGCTTTGTTTCTTATAAAATACTTGGTAGGCAAGACGCGCAAAAAACGCAATTTCGAGTTCGTATTTCCTTGAGGCATTTTGATATGAATCCAGTTTAAATTTTTAGGTTATAAACGGTGAAAATGCGGCGATCCAGTCACCAAAGTTTAGTACTATGGCAACGCGCACGCGACAAGAGTACCTGAAAGATTTAGCTAAGAATTATGTTACTGCATCAACTGTGGATACAGGTCAAAAGTTCTGTAAGTTGCACCTTTTATAGTTTCGATAATACCAGTAACGTTATCCCACTAATATTATTAATGCCAAAGCTTGTGTATGTATGCTTGTACGTCATCACATTGAAACAGCGGAAGGGATTTAAATGAGATTTTCTATACTAGTAGTCTATGTCCAAACGACTCATTATATATAATAATTTATATATAAAGTGCGTCGTTTTTGTTAGATTTCCAAAAAAAACGTCGGGTCGGTAGTAAATTCCAAAATGTGTAACTATGTCAGAGAGATTTAATCTTATTTACATTTACAGTGAAATTAAACAAGCAATAGCAAACACGCTAACAAGCTTATCGCTTGAAATTAAAATTAAAGAAAAGGAACCGGCCCAGAACTTAGAAAATAATAATTATTGGAAGATAGACGAATCTCTCTCAGCTCCCAAGCAGCCCGCATCTCCAATACTTGAGTCATCTAGCGCCCCACAAATTTCACTCAGATCGAGTGATTCCCCGGCGCGAGGCCTAATTCCTATCGTACATGATTGCGGGACTGCGATATTAAATGTAGATACGTAATGCTGTGGCCGCACTTGCATCTATCGTCACAAAGCTTCGCGCAATGACGCGATACATGCAGATGTGACCGGCTATTGTCGCAAACATTCGGTCTGCGTGTGCCTTATCACGCGGTTGGCGGTACGTCAAAGGGTTTTAGCGCATTAATACCTTCGGGACGATACACGCAGGTGCAGCCGAAGGTTTAGAATAAGCGATTATACCAACACTTGAGCCGCGTGAGGTGGCAAAGGTACTCGGTGACGATTTTGTGAATAAAGAGTTTGAGATGGTTTTCAAGTGTGGTATTAATAAAGAAGTATTTAATACAAATATTTTGTTACGTAACAAAATATCGTACGTAAAAATATAAACTGCTTTTGTAGTGAAGAAAAAAGCTAAAGCTTACACTAATTTTCACCGACACTTATACTGACTTACATTAATATTATTATATATTTAGCACGAAATAAAGAAAACAAGGGGAAGTGAAGAGTGGGCGTGCCGCGTGCGTCACTATTATGCGCTTTTACTCTAAATTGCCTTAGTGATACTTACCATATCATTAGGAGATAGTCGTCGTGCGAAAATCTATTATACACTGAATTATGCCGTATTGTGCCATCCTTGAATGCAGAAATGATAGTAGAATACAGATGATTAAAAATGGAGATATTTCATATCATTCGAAAGTACAATTTTCATTTTATTTTAATTAAATTCCTGATTTAATATAATCTCTAATGATATAATAGAAAGTCAAGCTAAAATCAGGCGTACACCTTACATATAAAGTTCATTTTAGGTTGACCTAATTTTTCTTGTTGTTTATAATTTATTGTAGTTTAAAATGAAAACGACCAATGAAACAATGTTTGCATTAGTAGTTTATATGCAATAATGCTTATTTTATGTGTGAGTGTGGCGATCGCAGTCCTGATATAAATGTTTGTACTTGCCAATTCCGTTGTTTTCTTTATTTCGTGATATTTAGTCAACTAGTTTTAGCCTTTTTAAACGGTTTTATTTTTTCTTCTTCAAAGCTATGTTATAAAAGTGCTACATAGTAAATATTAGTACAAGACAGTATACCTACATGTTCTTTGCAAAGTTATGTGTATAATGCTAGATGTAAATCCGCCTAACTTGCTCCTTACTTGTCGCTTTTCACAGAGTAAAAGTGTGACCAGCTTGCAAGGCGGTTCTACAACTACAGCATAGTTGATGAATAACAACTTTATAATTCCAATCCGAAGTTGACTGCAGCTAATCTCAGAGGCTGGTGGTTTTGGTCTACACTCTGCAGTCATAATCATACTTTATTAATTAATTGATTACTTTTGTAATAAGTTATTATTAGAATGATTTCTATTTTCCTTGTGTTTATATTATAATAACCTACTTACTAACGCAAAATGCACTTATTATCTGTTGTATTATGGTGATAATATGATAGATTATTTTCGCCGTGTTGGTCCCGGCCTCCTTTGAAGAATAGGCCAACTGCCGTTCTACCAGGCAGGTCGTAAAAGGCGACCGATTGGCTATCGAGTCACTAGCATCGTGGCTACTAGGTGGTAGAGTTCTGCATTGTCTCGCCCGGGTCTGGTACCACCGCCTTACCTATTCCTGCTGCAATAACGTCAATGCTTGTCGCTGTCGTGTTCCGGTTTGGAGGATAAGGTAGTTTTTGGAGGATCCCATGGGAACAACACATTTCTCTGGGATAAAAATAGCCTGTGTGCTATTCCAGATCATCATCTATCTGTGTGTTAAATTTTATTTAAATTCGTTCAATAGTTTTTACGCGACCAAGTAATAAACATCCATTCATTCAAACTTTCGCCATCATAATAATAATATAGATAATATAGATTTAAACGATGACCGTACTTCGACTTAATGGATTTATTGCTTATTCTTTTTCAGCAATTTTCTCTTCTCTACTGAAGAGTGGTAATAACTCCAGCAACAATACTATTTTACCTCGACAAGATGATTGTACTAACGATTTCTTAGTTGGAGGTGCCTTATGCTTTCCAGTAAGTTTTATTATACTTAATATAAATCTTACAACATCATTTTTATGCAATTTTTAGTAAACATTTTAACCATGTTGTTCCCGGGCTGCTTTGAAGAATAGGTCAACTGCTGTTCTGCCAGGCAGGTCGTAAAAGGCGACCGATTGGCTATACGAGTCACTACTATTGTAGCTACTAGAAGGTAGAGTTCTGCATTGACTCGCCCGGGTCTGGCACCACCGCCTTTCCTATTCCTGCCGCAATAGCGTCAGTACTTGTCACTGACGAAGGTGTGGAGGGTAAGGTAGCCGGTAAACTTATGCTCGTGGCATTAATTTCGCTACAAGATAGCAACGCACCATTAACATCTTTGGTGTGTATAGGCTATGGTTGACTCTTTACATCAGGAGACCCATCTGCTTTTTTGCTATCTTATGTTATATATAAAAAGTTAACTCTTCTAATGGAACGAGTTAACCACCGCCTAATATCCGAAGTTGTTAATGGGTCCCTTCTGTATTGGGAGGATGTAATATCACAAGTAAAGATTTACAAGCTATCTTATCTTCTAAATGAAAGACAAATGACAGTGACATGCGCAGTCGCTATTGCTGTGGGAAAAGGTAAGACGATCTCATGATAGTCACGATGGTCGTAAGACGTTTGGCCAATCGTTTGCGTTTTAGAAACTGCTTGTCAGAACGGCACATATTTAATGGGTACCGGACTAATATGGTGTATGGAGTAAATACACATACATGTAATAATAGGGGAGCACAAGATGCTAAATGGGTAGTTACTGGAGCGTCGTACAGACCTATTAGATTTTGTAGATTAAATTGTAGAAAAATAAAAGGTTATATTATAATTATTTTTATTATTTTTTATATTTATTTTTATTTTTTATTACATATATATATATATATATATATATATATATATATATATATATATATATATATATATATATATATATATATATATCCTTTAATTTTCTATATTAATATTCTATAGATATTAATATAGGAAATTATGTAAGAATAACGACAAAATTAACTATTTTTAGAAATTTTCTTAATATTTCGTTTCATATGGTCATAATACAAGGGTGGATTGAAAAGTATTCGGGCTAACAGTTGTATTTTTATTTTTCTACATAATCACAGTCACAGACCGTTGAAAAAAAAATGATTCTTCCTTAGAGTCCAAATATGCATCTACTGCTGCTTTGACTTCCTCGTTTGTCGAAAATCTTTGACCTCCCAAGTGCTTTTTTAAGTTAGGGAACAGAAAGAAGTCTGACGATGCCAGATCAGGTAAATGCGGCGGATGGGGTAATAGTTCAAAGCCACAATTGTGGATTTCAGTCATTGATTTCACAAACGTGTGAACACGGGCGTTATTTTGATGAAACAGGACTTTTCTTCTAAGCATTCCTGGACGTTTTTCTTTTATTTCTTCTCGTAAACGACGTAGTAAGATACAGTAGTAATCGAAGTTTATAGTCTGACCCCTTTCCAGATAATCAATCCTGCTCTTCAACCTTCGAGTCCCAGAATACTGAAGCCATTACCTTATTTGCCGACAAAAGCGCCTTACCCTTTTTGGGGGGTGGTGAACCAGGTCTTCTTCACTGTTTTGATTGTTGTTTTGTTTCTGGCGTACAGTTATGAACCCATGTTTCGTCCATTTTAACAAAACGATTCAAAAAATCTGCATCGGCTTCAAATAACTACAAACAGTCACGTGAAATAGTCAATCGCGTCCTTTTTTGTTCAATTGAAAGCAGTAGCGGAACCCACCTCGCAGATACTTTGTGGAAACCCAATTCGTTGACCATGATATTTTGAGTTCGTTCATAAGAGATGCCTATAATCTCGGCTATCTAATTTTTAATCTGCGGTCTCCCATAATTAAATCAAGTACTTTTTTAATATTCTCGTTAGTAGTGGACGTCGAAGGCCTACCACATCGGGGTTCATTTTTCACACTCTCTCTGCCATGGTTAAATTCTGCTAGCCATTTTTTGACGGATAAATAAGAGAGCAGAATCCCCTAATGTACTCACCATATCATAAAGGATGGCTTTCGGTGATAGCCCCTTCTTATGGAGGTACTTAATGACGGGACGCTGCTCGATTTGCTCCATTTGCAGAAAGTTTGTCCAATTGATTTGTTAAAAAATGTGTAAAATCACAACAAACTATTGTACACGTTTCGAACTTCACACAATTAACTACTCTGAGCTGAATAAATAAAATGGGTAGATTTGATTTTTAGAATTGAATGGATCTGTGCTAGGCCAAAAATTATTCAATCCACCCTCGCAAGGTTTCATTTATTTCCTTGTGTAGCTATATCATTGTTTTATGTACAGCTTATAAATTAGGTCAAATACAATTGACCAAATGAAAATATATAATAGCCAAACTGTTTAAAAATTTTATGTTAAAATATTGTGTTAAAACGATCACAGCCAAACATATAATGTTTATTCCAGTTTACGTCGCTATAATAATTTATGATACTTTCGGCCAAACAGATTGTCAGAATGAACAATAGCAAATAATTGGAAAAAAATACTCATTAAGAATAGACATTTTTTAACTTGTAAAAACATTTTGACAGGTCCAAGTCCAAGATGAGGGAGCCGGCGGGACCATATTGGATTGTATTGTGGGAATTTCAGCAGATTCTATTGTTATAGTCGAAGATAGCTCCCGGCAAATAATTCTAGTTATGCCCACGAACACATTACTGGGTAATCTTTTATTTTTATTATTTTATTTATTTATTAATATCATAATTTGATTTATGTGCATGTGCGTGTGATTACGTGCACGTGTATGTTTGTCTTGGCGGCTCCACATTAGTCCCGTGAATTCGTGCCGTAAATTCATAGCACTTGTATTCCCATATTAAAATTTGAAATATCATTTGAGTTTTTGTTATATAAGATAGCAAAGAAGAAGGAAGGATAGAAAGAGTCAACCATCGCCTATAGACACCAAAGATGTTAATATTGCGTTGCTATCTTGTGGCGAGGTCTAATGCCACATGCGTAAATTTACTGGCTAACTTACCCTCCAAACCAGAATACGTCAGTCTCAAGCACTGGCGCTATTGCGGCAGGAGTATATAAGGCGGTGGTGCCAGATCTGAGCGAGACAACGCAGAACTCTACCACCTAGTAGCCACTATGTTAGTGATTCGCATTGCCAATCGGTCGCCTTTTACGACCTGCCTGAGAGAACGACAGTTGGCCTATTCTTCAAATGACCCCGAACAAACGGGTGACGGGGGACAGACGGACGGACGATATTTTGATCGGTGAAAATCATTTTCACCTATCAAAATATCACATATGTGTGAATATATGGATATAGATATATCCAATAAATTATAAAAGAATATATATTATGCATTGAGCTACCAAACCATACCGCTGACGATCGGACAGTTTTTTGTAACACAGTGTGTAATATGGCAAAGCTAAAGAAATGTATTGTTTGGTAGGGTGGGTTTTGGCGGGCGGGTGGGCGCGCGTGTACTACCACCGCGGCGAGAGCGTGCGGCTGCGGGCGCGCGGCGGCGCGCTGCTGCGGCGGCTGGCCAGCGTGGCGCCGCCGCACGCCGGCCTGCTGCACGAGATCACGCTCGAGCGCGGCGCCGCCAACCAGCTCGGTAATACTGCCGCACACACCACTACACCGACTGCCCAACCAGCTCAATACTGCCGCACTCCAGTACACGCGCCGCCCAACCAAATCAATACTGCCGCACACACCACTACACCACCCGCCCGACCAGCTCAATACTGTCGCACACCACTACACCATCCGCCCAACCAGATCAATACTGCCGCACACATCACTACACCATCCGCCCAACCAGATCAATACTGCCGCACACACCACTACACCATCCGCCCAACCAGATCAATACTGCCGCACACACCACTGCACCGCCCACCCAACCAGCTCAATACTGCCACACTCCATTACACCACCCGCCTAACCAGCTCAATTCTGTCGCACACCACTACACCATCCGCCTAACCAGATCAATACTGCCGCACACACTACTACACTGCCCGCCCAACCAGCTCAATACTGCCACACTCCATTACACCACCCGCCCAACTAGCTCAACACTGCCGCACACCACTACACCGACCACTCAACCAGCTTGGTAATACTACAGAATACTGGAGACTAATCGAAGTCAATATAATATAATGCAGAACAAACTGTCCCAAACCATTCCGAGACATCGCGTCCATGAGCGGTGTCTATTTGTGCATTGCTCGAATGTTACTTGTATGTACATTGACATCTGTTTGTCACCAGTATTCTGTGGTAATACTGCCGCACACACACCACTCACACTGACCGCCCAACCAGATCGATAACTAATGCCACAAACAGCCGTAAACTTATGCATGTGACATTCCGACCACGTTACACGGATAGACGCACCATTATTATTTTTAGTGTCTTTAGCCGATGTTTTTTTTTATATAAGATAGCAAACAAGCAGATGGGGATGATGGAAAGAGTCAACCATTGCCTATAGACACTAAAGATGTTAATGGTGCGTTGCTATCTTGTGGCGAGGTCTAATTCCACATGCATAAGTTTACCGGCTACCTTACCCTCCAAACCGGAACACGACAGTTACAAGCACTGACGCTATTGCGGCAGGAATAGGTAAAGAGCGGTGGTACCAGACCCGGGCGAGACAACGCAGAACTCTACCACCTAGTACCCACGATGGTAGTGACTTGCATAGCCAATCGGTCGCCGTTTATGACCTACCTGGCAGAACGGCAGTTGGTCTATTCTACAAAGAAGCCCGGAACCAGCACGAGGAAAATCACTTTTCATCAGGAGAGTCGTCATTTTTTAACATAACTTTCAAATTAATACATAAATTTCATAAAAATCGGTTTATCCGTTCGGTAATTATGTATCGTTGAAGAAATATTTTGAAAAAATGTTTTTTCGACCTAACTTTTTTAACGAGCTAATTTTTCAATCAATAGTTTTTTAGTCTTCTACAATGTTTTAGTACTTAAAAAACTACATCGAATGCTTTTAAATTTCAAAAATCTTCAAATATTAAAATTATGTTGTTTGAATAGCAAACTTACTTCATATTTTTAAAGTAACTTTCAGGCTAATATACTGATTTATTTAAAAATCTAGTCGGTTCTTTTACTAAAAAAATACGTCAAATACCGTAAATTGAATTAAAATCGTTCGGTTTTTTATCAATGACGAAAATTTTTGAAAAAGTTTTTCTTGACATTTCTCGACATTTTTTGTAGCTAAATAAAACAACCTTGTCAAAAATTGCTTTAAACGCCATCCCAAAGATGAAAACCAATCATAATTTTGGAAATATACATATTTTCGTATATTAAAATACTATTATTTGTACAAACTTTAGATTTTTGAACTCTAACAACTGCTAACATTGTGAACGTATTCTTATTTTGTACTCCTAGTACCCTTGCTATACAGTACGCAACAGCATACAATCTACCAGCGGACGAGTTCAAAAATTCATGCTTCGGTAAAGTTTCCACTTCATTGAGCTTAAACTACCTCAGTTTAGTGGGAAGTTTCAGGGATGGCCTGCAGGGTCCACCGGTTTAGAGATTTTTTACACAAAAATACTGCTCTAACCCGCTCAAAAGTAAAAATCAAGAAACAATGCGAAATACGAACTTCGAAAGACAAAGCACTGTCGAAAACATTTTCCAACACGCTTGCAGGAGGCGATTGCGATTTGGGCGCGAATAGCTGTAGGCAAAGTATCACAAGAATCACTGAGACCGTGATCGGCTTGTCCGACTAGTCGGCTTCTTTTCAATCGGCTAGTCAGCAAAAGTCATAATAGGCAAATCTCTACTAAATTCAAATTTTTTATTAAATATTTTTATTTCTAATCGTATGCTACGTATTCACTCCGTGCGAAGCCATGGTGGGGAGAAACTGATTTACCGTCAGAGCTACTCGTGGCTATATCCGGTACTACGGGGGGCTGTTTTTATGTTTCGAGTTAGCTAAATATACAAGTGAATTGTTATTTAAAATTTATTTAAATAAAATAACATAAAATGAGTCACAAAAGTTGTTGTGTTGTAAATTGTAAGAATACAGGTAAAAAAAGTGCTTGTCATTTTTATAAATTTCCAACAGCAAGTTGGAAAATAAATCAAAGGAAAAAATGGATAGCCGCTGTTAGGAGACAAAAGTAAGTAGAATCATAACCTTACTATCCGTAATAATAAAAATCTTGAAAGGAGTAAAACTTAAAAAATAGTAAGTTTAGAAAATGCTAGGAAATATTATTATTATTTAAAAAAAAAAACATTTTTTTAAACATTTTTAAATTTAGCATAATTATATATTAAAAAATAAGATTGAATTTTTTTATTATAAACTTTTCATTAATTATTTAAGATTTATTTACTCTTTGCCACTTATTATATTAAACAATAAGATTATCCATATCAATGATCATAAATTTTAAATAATAAATATTAAAAATTTTCAATTTTCCTTGCAGTATTGATGGCTCATTGTGGACTCCAAAGGCACATGATTATATTTGTAGTGATCATTTTATTGGAGGCCAAAAGTCTGACGTAGAATCGAGTCCCAGCTACATTCCTACTAAATTTCCTACAGCTTATAAATCTCGAAAAGTTAATGAGTTAATGGTTACGAATAGGTGAGTAATAATATATTGAAATTTACATAATTTAAAAACTAAATAGGAGAGTATTACTATAAATTTTAGATATTATTTTATAAACAAATACTGTGGCTAATAAAATTTGCGACTATCAACAATCTAATAATATGAACTTTTGTGTAATAAATTTTTCAGATTTAAGCGCTTAATGGACCGCAGGCAGAACAAAAATGCATCTTCAGCACTCAATCATAAGCCTGAAGTTAATGAATTGCAATAAATGATTACTGGAGATCCGCCGACAGTAACTCATTTGAGAGTTGATCAAGAGTGTCAAGTTAACTTCGATTCAGAGTCTGATGTCAATTTTTTGTCAATCGATTCAGTCTGATTTCAGTTAACCTATCTTTATGTGTGCTAACTTCTATGCTACTTTTTCGGTATTAACTATACTTACATTTTATTTTTTAATGCCCAAGAACACTTTACATTAACAAATATTTATTATAAATATTCCCTTTAATTAAAAAAGCATTTTTTTATTTATCATTCGATATTATTATTACTGACAGCCATTCAATACTTAGTAAAATATATTACAATAGCCCCTTGTAGTTCAAATGTACCATGGCGCTGAAGTCGCGCACAGAGCGAATAATGCAATTACTATTTGTTTAATGACTTAAAAAAATAGTTTTTATTTTGCAAAAACAATTACACGTTAAAGCGCGATTTAGAATTTACTTAAATTTTGATGTATTGTAGCGTAGTAAATTTCTTGGCTGCTACATACATTCAGCATTGTGTTTAAATACCTATAGACCATGATCCCAGGAACAAACATTTTTTTGATTAATAACAAGCTGAATTTATGTAGTTTTTTTTTTAAATTATTATTATAATTCAAGGGTTACTTTGTCCACGTAAAGCGGAAACTTTTCTTAGTCCGACCCTCTAAAGTTTTCTTTTTATCTATCTTCATTACTTACCTGATTTTTCGAAGATAAAAAAGATGGACGTCTCGTCAAAACGAAGCTGGTCACAAAAATTCAGCTTGTTATTAACCAAAAAAAGTTTGTTCTTGGGACCACTGTCTACTCTAGGGCTATTAAATATTTAAAAGAAAGTTTATCTTGTTTTGTTTGAATCTTTATCAATTAAAGCATCTCGCTGACATAGACGTTCCACGTTAAAACCACTACCGTGTTTATATTCAAAAGGGTTTTAGGCAAAATGGCGGCATTTCTGCTACCCTAATTTGTAATTATTTTGTGAATTTATCATAATGAATGTGTCTGTAAAAAATAATTCCTGGAATTTAGTACAGAAAATTTTCCTTTATTGGGTGTGGTATGAGTTTAGCTGGGTATCCATTTGAGGCAGCTTCGGCCCGAGCAGCTGCCTCGACCTCGACCTCTAGTGGAGACCGTGTCGCAAGTCCAGGCTTGCTGCGACTTGAACCAAATAAGACAGCCGCGCAGCGAGCCGTATTATGTTGGTAGATGTCAATGCTCAAAGACGCCTCAGTGTAAGTCGTGTGATTAGTGGAGACGTTGGTGTGTGCTCGGTACGCGGAAAAAATTGTTTTGTATTTGGGTATCCACTTGCGCAGCTTCCCGCAGACTGTGGCACGCTCAGGATGAGGCAGCTCGTCACGAGGCTGCCTCAAATGGATACCCAGCTTATAATGTGTTGATTCTGGTTTACAGAAGTTACAGTGGCGGGAACGAGAGGTGGGCCCATTGCCCTTTATGATGTGTGTTGTTGTGCACGTGCAGGTTTCCACGTGGCGTCGGACGGTCTGGTGACGGGCGTGGAGGGCGGCGGCGCGGCGGCGCGCGCGGGCGTGCGGCGCGGCGCGCGCCTGCTGGAGGTGTGCCGCGCCGCCGTGCACGCGCTGCCGCACGACCTGCTCGTCGACCTGCTCAAGACCTCCGACCCCGTCACGGTACCGCAGCCACAACACCGCGCTCATACCGCACATCCCTACACCGACACGGTACCGCGGGCACACCTGCACCGTACTCATACCGTACATCCCCACACCGACATGGTACGGCAACCACACATACGCCGCTCTCATACCACACATCTCTTACATTCATATCCCACAACGTCACTGTACCGTATGCACGCCTTCACTGCACTCATACCACACATCTCTTACATTCATATCCCTACACTATGCGTATTCTGTACGATGCACATTATTATCGCACTAATTTTTAAATTATGAATATCTTCCCTCCTCTTTTCTTGCGGCTGAACAGACATTAAACCTTGAAGTCCTAAGATTAATTCCAAAATTCTGCAAAAAAAAGTCAGACTTGGTGATTAGCGCCGTTCAGGATAAACGCGTACTAAAACATGAAGGTAGATTGTCAAGAAAAACTACTTATAACCTGGAACTGAAAGTGCACGTATGGATTTATGAATTGTAATCCGCGAGACATCACACTCATTTTTAAATAATGAATACCAAATACCAAGTAATATCAATAATAATAATAATCTATATATATAAAAAACAATTTCTGTTCGTTAGTCGCGCTAAAACTCGAGAACGGCTGAACCGATTTGGCTGATTTTGGTTTTGAATTAATTGTTGAAGCCAAGGGAAGGTTTAAAAGGTGAGAAAATATAGAAAAAAAAATAAGAGTAGTTAAAAAGGCAGAACAACGTTTGCCGGGTAAGCTAGTACCAAATAATATCCGTCAAATACCAGCTGAAAACGCTTAAGGCAATAGAGGCGTGCCAAGAGGCTCATAAACGACGATCATCTGGTGCAGAAAAAACTTCAGAGCCTCACTCATGTCGCAGAGTGGCTAGTTTATCGGTCTTTTATCGGACACATTTTGAAGAGTGCGCTGCAAGATTGCACGACGATAATTGAATTATTTCCAATGACGGGTAAGAGCTAGTTCATCCCATGAAGTATTTAGTAAATCTGGAGTTAACAGTTTTAATAGTCATCTGAAACATGCACCGAAGCATTTAACGCTTTGACAAGAGAAAGATAAGAATTTGGCATTAATTTCCATAAACAATCAAAATTATAAAAATGCATGCATTCCAACGCTGAACAAATAAAAATGGCTTCGTCTCTGTCTAACAAGTTAGAATTTTCATAATAGACAAAGTTACAAAAAAGTTGTCAGTGTTCTAATTTCAAATCATTTAAGAACATTAACGTCATCTTAAACAGCTTGCGGTCAAAACGCCGTTACTAAAATACGCTGCCGATCTATGTAAGTTAAAATTTTATGTCAAATAAACCTTTGATTACAAAATATTAAATTGATTTTATCGTTTATTTGTATTTTTCTATATTTTTTGTGTGTACCTTAAATGTAAAATAAAAATAAAAATCAATTGCTGTTCGTTAGTCTCGCTAAAACTCGAGAACGGCTGAATCGAATTGGCTAATTCAGGTTTTCAATTAATTGTTGAAGTCCAGGTAAGGTTTAAAAGGTGAGAAAGTATAGAAAAAAAACAAGAGTAATTAAAAAGGCAGAACAATGTTTGCCGGGTCAGCTAGTCTAAAATAAAAACTAATTTTTAAAATAAATGCTCAATTGAAATATATTTTATCAATTGTTATGTAGACAGTAAACAGCTGTTCTTAAGTCCGCCATTGTTAGGGACGAAATGACACGGTTTTCCCGTGGTTATTTCGTATCCAGTAGTAATTTCCTTTATCTAAGATTTAACGTCTCTGCGTCTCACTCTCTAAGATCTCTTTTTCTTACTAAAATAAATGAAAGAAAGATGTGAGACATCAGAAGTTGATGGCAACATAGCGTTTTGGCACCGACCCCACAAGCCATAGACACCTAAATGGCTCCTGACAACACATGTAACTTACAGTCCACGCGGAAATACTCAATTAGTGTCGACCAATCAGATACTCTGTACATCGCCATCTTTCACTGTAGTCTTGAGTTAGCCAATCACGGTGTTGAAACCCCGCTTCGTCTGACCCCAGCTTGTTGCCAGAATGCATTCAATGCGGAAAATCCAATATTAGGCGTCTATGGGCTGTATAGTCGGTGCGTTTTGGTTTCAAGTAAGTATTAGAAGTGTCGTCTTCAGATGTAATAATAGACTGTAATAGTAGGGGAGCCCAAGGTGATAAATGGGTTGTTACTCGAGCGTCGTAGGGACCTATTGGATTTTGTAGGTTAAATGATAGGAAAAATAAAAGGTTATATAATGTTTTTTATTTCAATGGTTGGGAAAAAATTTACAGTTAAAAAAACTGACATGGAAACACTGAATCGCCTCAGATCAAGGTATGGTGGGTTAATTGCCACTTAAAATTTAGAAAATCTGCCGATTCTAGTGTAGCATAAGGGAGTGGGAGGGTCAAAAATTTGCAAAGAAAACGTTGTTTTGACATTCTCGAGCGCGTCTAAATTTTCTTTTATTACAAAGGAAATGATATAAGAATAACGGAAAAAATATAATCTGACAATTTCCACAAGCCGATGTTATTGTAACTTTATTTTCTTTGTGCCTTAGTTACCCGCTTCTATATAAAGGTCTTATATTTGGTGGAGAGCTTCACCAGTATTCGAGGTACCCCCCTATGTTAATCTGACACCCTCGAGTAAATGCAAAAATCCCCTCTTGGGCTCTCCTACTATAACATGATCCGTGGTGTGTGTGTGTGTGTGTCAGGTGACGCTGACGTTCGCGTCGAGCGGGCGGTGCGAGTGCCAGAGCGGCGCGGAGCCGTGGGCGCAGCAGCCGGGCCGCCGCCGCGCCGCCGGCTCGCCGCCGCGCTCCGACACCTCCGGATACGGCACGGGTCAGCGCACCACCCACCACTCACTACCTGCCCCCCAATTCACCTAATTGAATCGATGCGCTTAGGGCTCTCTAACGCACATAAACACAATAGAATACCGAGACGTGCTACAAAGCGGCATAATATGTAAGAATCTATCGTCACAAAGCTTCGCGCAAGGACGCAATACATGCAGGTGTGACCGGCTGTTATCGGCTATCGTCGCAAACATTCGGATTGCATGTGCCTTATCGTGCGGTTGGCGACACGTCAAAGGATTTTAGCGCGCTAATATCTTTGGGATGATACACACAGGTGCGGCCGAAACACACACATAACACCACAAAATTCTATTTATTCCTAGATATAAAACATCCACGGCGTCGAAACGACAATGAGTTTCGTTTTGAACTTTGACACCACATCACAATCGAAAACTTCAATCCATTAAAATTACATAGAACAGATGTACTGCGACCTCCGAACCTAGGATCTATCGCTAAACATAAATTCAGATGAACATCATCTAAACCCTAAAGAACTGTAGAGAAATTAATAAATTACAAATACAAGTATTCAAACTTGACTCTTATTCTCTCAGTGAGTTTCCCCCGTGTTGGTCCGAACCCCCTTTGAAGAATAGACCATCTGCCGTTCACTACCATCTTGACTACTAGGTGGTTGAGTTCTGCATTGTCTGTTCTAAGAAAATACCGTAAATTGCACCAAATTCGGTTTAGCTGTTCGGGAGTAAACGTTGACGATAAATTTTAAAAAAAGCGGTTTATTTTTGAGATATTTTCGAGATTTTTAACCGATTCCGTGCGGATGGCACCGCAGAGGCATTTGTGTATGGCATGTGGCACCCGAGAGGAACCAAAATTTATACACTTAAAACTCGGTCAAAATTACATTTTTAAGATGTTTCCTGATGCCTATAGTGTTCGTTTCAGGGTTTTGCGTGAATAAGTATATTTCAGGGGTTGCAAACCTTTGAATAGACACATAATTACGTCGTCGTCGCATTGTATTTCAATTTCTTTCTCAAGAAATTCTTTTCTTTTTATAGATAATGCTAGAACGAAGTGTAATTACATTATTAAACACTACTTAAAATAAGAATTACACTCCGTAGAGATGAGTGTATATTAATGGTGGGACAACTGGGAGATCTGGACAACTGATGCCGGAGTTGAATTGATAGAACACATTTATGATGCCTGGGAAAACTCACGTAATGCATTAGGAATTTTTTGTGATTTATCTAAGGCGTTCGATTGTGTAAATCACGAAATATTGTTAAACAAATTATACCATTACGGAATTCGGAATGAAGCACTAGCATTTCTTAATTCCTATCTTGAAAATAGGCTGCAAATAGTTAGTATTAATGGTAAAACATCTCCTGGTTTTAAATTACGCATGGGTGTTCCTCAAGGATCCATCCTTGGTCCCTTTCTATTTCTTGTTTACATAAATGATTTGCCATTTTTTGTGGGTCAAAAACATGAAATAGTATTGTTTGCAGATGATACTTCACTAATTTATAAAATTGATAGAAAGAAAAGTAATTATGACGACGTAAACAGTGCTATTTCTGACATCGTGTATTGGTTTAACACAAATAATTTATTGCTCAACAGTAAAAAACAAAATGCATTAAATTCGTTTTACCTAACGTAAGGCACATGGAACTGAAACTAAGTATAAATCAAGCCGATTTAGATTTTGTGGATTCCACATTGTTCTTAGGGATTAGAATAGATTCAAGGCTACACTGGGGCTCCCATATATCACATCTGGCAAAAAAACTCAGTTCTGCTGCGTACGCAATAAAAAGAATTCGTGAAATAACTGATATAGAAACAGCCCGTTTAGTTTACTTTAGCTATTTCCATAGTATCATGTCTTATGGTATATTATTATGGGGTAGTTCAACAGATGTTGAAGTAATTTTTGTTTTACAAAAAAGGGCAATTCGATTTCTATACAACATGCGTAGAAATGAGTCTTTGAGAACTAAATTTAAAGAAATAGGTATACTTACTGTGAGCTCTCAATTCATTTTGGAGAATATCTTATATGTGAAAAAAAATATAAATAAATTTTCCAAGAATTGTGACACTCACAGTATAAATACTAGAAACAAAAATAAAATAGTAACACATTTTTCAAGACTGAGTAAAATTAACAAGTCGTTTTTATGCCAAAGCGTTCGTTTTTACAATACACTTCCTGACGATATTATAGAATTGCCTTATTGCAGATTTAAAAAAATTG
This sequence comes from Apodemia mormo, assembly GCA_036924255.1. Lineage (NCBI taxonomy): Eukaryota > Metazoa > Arthropoda > Insecta > Lepidoptera > Riodinidae > Apodemia > Apodemia mormo. The sequence continues at coordinate 22,435,450 of JAUPFN010000008.1, forward strand.
TGAAACAAAAATTATGCAAAAAGGGCTATTACAAAATACAGGATTTTGTAAATGACAAAGAAGCTTGGAAATAGCTAATATATAATAATTTATTTAATTGGTTGGTATTTTAATTGGCTTTTGTATTTTGGTATATAGAATATTGTGATCATTTTTTTTTTGACATTTATTTAAAATTTATTTTGATATTACTACCATTTTTATAACAGTTTTATGTTTTAACTTTCTAAATAAATTTTGACTTTAAATGTAAAAACTTGCAATTAATTACGGGTATTTAACTTTATATTTAATTTTTTTTATTTCATTTTGACATTTTTAATTAAATCTGATTACAATTATTTATTGCCAATTTTATTTATAAATTAATAGTAATTTAATGTTGACATCACTAGATCTAAATTTTGTAATTATGACATTTAATTGACATATTTTATTAATTTTATAAATGTCCGTCTTCATGTTTGCTTAAAATTATAATTTTAAAATATATATTTTATTTAATTTTTTTTTTAAATAATTGGTCATTTCTGTAATCAAAACAAAATTCTCTCTGGTTGACGTGATTTTTATGAATCGTATTTTCCAAATATTGTATAAATTGTCTTTTATATTTTGTTGTGATATGTTTTTTTGACGTCGACAAGTGTTCTTAAATGTACCTACGTCGAATAAATATTATTTGAATTTGAATTTGAATTTGGAGAGCTAAGAGAGGCAATACTTTATTCTTAAATTCTGTCTTAAGCAGAATACGTCTCAAACTAAATCTGCCTTAAACAGAATCTTCATAAAACGAACGTTCAAAAAGATTCATGATACCATTACAAAATAAAAATTTATAAAACATCAGTGGAAACTGGAGCAAGTAGCTACTTACTTGGTTTAAATCATTTCATAATCAAGGATGCTTTGATACCTACATGTATACATGCCTTTTTTTATACGATACGGGCATTTCATTCAAAAGCTTTTATGATTTTAACATAGTTTTCAAACAAAGCACTATAAAATAAGTACCGTAGCGCTGTATATAATTTGAAAGCTAAATCTATTAAAACCTACAAAAAGGTTTACAACACGCAATAGAAATAAGTCAATTATCTTCCATTTCCATTAATACACGTATATGGTCACTTTTAAACACACTAAACAAACTGTTAAACCGCTTACGATCAATTTCGGGTGGCGACTAAACATATAACTAGTGGAAACAAAAAAAAGCGATAAGTTATAATTTATGAAGAGAGGCCCAGAGGAGCCATCAAAGTCCCTGGCGCTTGGCGTCCCAGAGGTGCCACGAAATATTTGTTCGCCGCCAGGCACAAAAGTTTTCTATAAGGACCACCGCATTGAATCGGTTAACCAATCATTTTTCGCCTTCTACAATATATTAGTACTTAAAAATCTACGTCAAATGCTGTTTCAAAAATCAAAATCGAATCTTATTCTCAAAAATTGAGTTGAATGCCATCATCGTTTTCAAAATATACAGCTTTTCAAAAATTAATATACTGCCATTCCATTTTTAACAAAATAGATGTTTAAACTGAAAAATCTATGCTTATATTTTTTTACTCTTTTGAGTTTAAAATACCTTAATTTAGTCGAAAGTTTCAGGGATAGCCTGTAGGGTCAACCGTTTACACATTTTTACTTAGTGTATTTTCTTTATAAGTGTGACAAATGAAAATATGTCGCGTGCAGGTAGTTCCGGGCGCAGTGCGGCTTCCCCGGCGGGCGGCGGCGTGGCGGAGGTGCGGCGGCGCTCGCACGACGGCTCGCCGCGACACGCGCGCCGCCCGCGCTCCGCCAACACCTCCTCGCTCACGGTACACACTAGACACTATACACACTACACACACTAGTTGTGGTGGCGGCGGCGCTCGCACGACGGCTCGCCGCGACACGCGCGCCGCCCGCGCTCCGCCAACACCTCCTCGCTCACGGTACACACTACACACTATACACACTACACACACTAGTTGTGGTGGCGGCGGCGCTCGCACGACGGCTCGCCGCGACACGCGCGCCGCCCGCGCTCCGCCAACACCTCCTCGCTCACGGTACACACTACACACTATACACACTACACACACTAGTTGTGGTGGCGGCGGCGCTCGCACGACGGCTCGCCGCGACACGCGCGCCGCCCGCGCTCCGCCAACACCTCCTCGCTCACGGTACACACTACACACTATACACACTACACACACTAGTTGTGGTGGCGGCGGCGCTCGCACGACGGCTCGCCGCGACACGCGCGCCGCCCGCGCTCCGCCAACACCTCCTCGCTCACGGTACACACTACACACTATACACACTACACACACTAGTTGTGGTGGCGGCGGCGCTCGCACGACGGCTCGCCGCGACACGCGCGCCGCCCGCGCTCCGCCAACACCTCCTCGCTCACGGTACACACTACACACTATACACACTACACACACTAGTTGTGGTGGCGGCGGCGCTCGCACGACGGCTCGCCGCGACACGCGCGCCGCCCGCGCTCCGCCAACACCTCCTCGCTCACGGTACACACTACACACTATACACACTACACACACTAGTTGTGGTGGCGGCGGCGCTCGCACGACGGCTCGCCGCGACACGCGCGCCGCCCGCGCTCCGCCAACACCTCCTCGCTCACGGTACACACTACACACTATACACACTACACACACTAGTTGTGGTGGCGGCGGCGCTCGCACGACGGCTCGCCGCGACACGCGCGCCGCCCGCGCTCCGCCAACACCTCCTCGCTCACGGTACACACTACACACTATACACACTACACACACTAGTTGTGGTGGCGGCGGCGCTCGCACGACGGCTCGCCGCGACACGCGCGCCGCCCGCGCTCCGCCAACACCTCCTCGCTCACGGTACACACTACACACTATACACACTACACACACTAGTTGTGGTGGCGGCGGCGCTCGCACGACTGCTCGACATATTACACACAAAGTACACTTTGTGTTATCAATTTTCTTCAGGATCTTTTCTTTTTACAGCTTTACAGTAATTTCAATTCACATTAATAATTTAGTAAGATTGTTGTTATCGTATTGTTATACATTTAAAATATTAGTATTATTCTGATATTCTTATAATATTTAGGGAAGGTACATAACCAATTAAATTGAAAATAAAATATTATTTAATATCAGCAAACGCCCGCGATTTCTTACAGACTTTATACAAAATAAAGTTTGAGACAACCATTTTCTAAATATTATTCAGATATATTAGCCGATTTTTTGAAAATGTATTAAAATCCGCGTGTACTTTGTTGTAATACATAAGATTTGATATTTTTTTTGTCGTTGGCTCTTGCTGAAACTTCATATATTATTAGGTTAAAACACAGATCGGTTGTGAATGTTTCCAGGAAGAGCTGATGCGGTTTATGGACGCGGAGCTGGGCGGCGAGCGCGGCGGGAGCGGGGGCGGGGCGGGGGCAGGCGCACCGCTGCCGCTGCCGGACGCCGCCGCGCTCGACTGGGCCGCGCTCGTGCACACCGCCACGCGGGCCATGCTGCAGGTCACCACCACACTACCACACTACTACACTACTTCACCATACCACTAACACTGCTTCACCACACCTCACTTCACTTATACAGAGTGAGCGGTATGACTCTCACACCTACTTTCCTCTCTCTGTGTTGTATTTTAAACAAGGCGTGTGTATTGTCGCCTGTTTATATCTGGATAAGTGACTTCAAAGATTTTAGAATATTTGAGAATACGCATGTTTGATCGAGTGGTAAACTGCATGCTTTATGCAAATGACACTGTACTTTTATGCTCCACTCCATCTGAACTTCAAACACTGAAAAAAGTCACAGTCACATGTACTGGTTACAGCACAGCTACAGCGCTTACAATTGAATGACATAATCTCTAATGTTTGAAAGAGATCCAGAACGGATGTAAGAATTGTCGTCAATGATGTAGTGCAGGAACAAGTAGATGAGTTTGTATATTTTAGATGTGCTTTTAGCAGGAATAGAATGTACATCCCTGATGTAATTAGAGTGTGTGCAAGGAACAGAGTGGATAGAGCATTAGGGATTACTTAAAAACAGTTTTAAGTCTGGGTCTCCGTCTTGCCCTGCATAATTATGTGCTTATCCCGACGCTATTGTATCAAAGAGTGAGTTGGGTATGTCAGAAAGGGCATGAAAGTAGAATCAACGCGGTTCAGATGAGATCTCTATGGAAAATATGTGTCGTGACACTCGCGGACCGGGCTTGTAATATTGAAGCGAGAGAGGTTTGACTTGAAAGTGTCAAGGTAAAAATGAGAAGAGGTATGCTCCGTTGGTTTGGACATAGAGAAAGAATGGTAGATGAAAGGTTAACAAAACAGATATACAATGCGAATGTGGAAGGATGTAGGTACCGAGAAAGAAAATTACCATGATCAGATTCATCGGGTACAGTCCGAAGGTGGTGTCGAAAGTCTGCAACCGGCGTGTTTGTATGAAGTGAGTAATGAATGTGGAGGAAGCAAGACAAATCTGCAAGGATCGTGACGTATAGCACTTGGTTCTCTCTGCCTACTCCGTAAGGGATCTGGCGCCATGAAATAAATGTACGTAAGATTTTACCACGGACTTAATTCGGATTCGGATTTGCTTTGGAATTAAAGTCGTTAACCATATTGCCAATACACAAGTTTTCACTCACACAAAAACAAAATGTATGAAATACACGAAATTAAAATGTATCAAATACACGAAAACTAGTTACTAGATGAAACATGCATCGTGAATGAAACCTTTTTTTGATTATGCAGATTTGTGAAGAACAATATCCATCGATCGATAACTCTGATCCGCCACTAGAGAACTCTGTAAACGATGTTATTCAAGATTCGTGGTCCGAAATTCCGGTAAGATTCATTTTATCAAAAATCAAATGTCAGATAAGCATACACACTCGAAATTTAAAGAAAAATTCAGATATCGTAGTTTGCATTGGATACAGCTAATATTTTTTCTGTGTTTTTAAACACATAATAGCTAAAAATGGCATCGCGCCTTACTAATTTTCTGATATTATATCAAATAAATTGAATATTTTACTTAATTTAAAAGAAAAAAAACTTTTTTTTAATAGCTTAAACATCAACTTCATTAATATTTATTTATTATTTCATCTTGATAAGTAAAATTTCAATTTATTTGATATAATATCAGAAAATTAGTAAGGCGCGATGCCATTTTTTTATTTAATAAAAATTATGTTAAGCTTTTTTATCAGTTCTTATAAATTAAAAAGTAAAATGTTTTTTAGACAAGCGATTCAACCACATCGGCCGAATTAAATTCAACGCACGTCGTGTCTGCCATGTCAAACGCGTCGGGCACTTCTAGCGTTTCGGGCGTGTCGAGCGCGTCCGGTGCGGGAGCCGTGTCCGGCGCAGCGTCCGGGGTGTCCGGAGTGTCCGGCGCGCCCGCCGCGTCCGGGAGCTGCACCTGCGGCCTGGCCGACAGAGTCGCCGCCCTGGAAGCCGACGCTACCAACTCGCAGAGGCATCAGCGGCAATTAGAAGAAGAGGTATGATCCTATATTTTGACTGTTGAATAATGCCTGTATAGATAAAAATAATCGAATGAAATCATTATTCGAATGTAAAATTGTTAAATATGTAACATCACGCTAGGTGGGGGGCGGGGTTTCACAAATGTGACCAGATGTGACAAGGACGGGGGAGGGGTCAAATAATCATGAAATTCCTGTGACGTAATTTATGGATGGCCCCTAATGGTGTGAAGATACTTTTTTCTTTCTTTGAACTGTTGTGTATTTTCAAAACGATGATAGATTTTGATTCTTTGAATGGCACTCATCTCAATATTTGAGCTCTAAAATGTTGCCTTAGTCTTGTTACTTTTAATTATATTTTAAAAGTAACAAAAACACCCATCGCTAGTCGCGACGGTCTGCATGCCGAGATCGAGGCGCTTAGTCATAGCTCGCGCTTCGTCTGTTTGTATGAAAATGGAATACTGTATAAATAATATTACCGTGATGCCGGGGACTATAGCGCGCATGCCACACGTCCTTCATGTTCGTGTGCAAATATCAAAATGAATTACCCACGAATGTGTGAACAGCCACTTCGTGACGGCACTCGACGAATGTTTTGTCGAGTGACGAGGCGAATAGCGAAATCGAATGTTTAAACGTGGGATAATATATACAGCTTTTTAAAAAAATTAAAATACTGTAGTTCTTAACAAATTTTAGATTTTGGAACTGAGCTTAAAAATGTATAGTTAGAGCTTATAATATCGCAATTTAACGGAAAATTCAGGAATGGCCCCGCAGGATCAACCAGTTTACAGATTTTTTCATCACTTGACAAATAATTAATTTTTAACTGTTTCCCAAATAAAAAATTAAATATACTTACCTATACACATATTTTTATAGGAAATACCCTGCGAAATGAAATTCTCCTACTTTTCTAAATTTCCAGATTTTGAGTAGATTTCTGCAATAGCAACTCTAAACGCCCCACTAGCGACCGTCTTCTGACTAGATAACTTGGTAACACTATAGTTACAATATTATTAGGTGCGGCGGCTAAAACGTCAAAACGCGAAGCTCCGCGACGAGTCGGCCCGCGCCGTGTGGCAGCTGCGCCACTTCACACACTGGCTCAAGCGGACCGTCGACAAGCAGTGACTGCGCACCACCGAAACTCAGGTATTACAACCGGCACAGATATATTCACTTTTAGTATAAATTTAATGCTTACTTAATTTAGAATGGAATCAACACGTGGCAACACAAAAAAGGTTCAAGGAGAATAACTACACACATACTGACCTACACATACATACCTACACGAACAAACACGCATAATACATAAAAACAATAATATTTGCTTATGGTGTGTTTACAAATGGCTCTGTTAGTATTAAGTACGTATATTGAAACTGGGATGTTGTTACGTGCTTGGTCCCGCCGTATGCGGAGGTAGGTTATACCAAAATGCGACGGGTTGCGGGTTGTAGCAATATGGACTGTATATTAAGGATGAAAGATATAAAGGATGAAAGGACTCGCCTGGCTGATTGCACTAATCGCGGCGTGCGGTGAGTTGGCTCCAGCTACGGCTCGAGACGGGCGAGCGAGCGGATCGATTGCGGCGCGGCGAGACGCGAGCGGTTCCGCTTAGACCTTTTGTCAAAGACGTTGCGAGCGTATTGGTATGCAGTCACTCGTGACGCGACTCGACCAACGAAGTAGCGTATGAGCATGTGCGGTGTGGCAATTCAGCAGCGCCATCTTCCTCCAAGTGAGAGGAACATATGATGGATGCAGGAAGGAAAAAGACAGAGAGGATGGAACTAGGATTCTCGCGCAAACAGTGCTATATATTTATAATTTCTAAACCCGCATACCTTCATAGTTATATTACGTGATTTTTATAAATTCATATTTATGTTTAAAAGTTTCAAAGTTAATTCTTACCCTGGCAAAAAATATAAGCAAAATAAATTTTTTAGTCAGTCAATATAAATAAAGGATTATAAATAGTTAAGGACTAAAATACATTTTTTCTTTCCAGTTGAACAACATCTTCGTGTCAACAAAAATATCAAAACATCACTACGTTCTCGTAGAATAAATCTGGTATTTCACGCCAGATATTTAAGTTAAATAAATAAATCAACAATGATTGTATCCAAAGAGTAATTATTTTAACTATAATTATTATTACTCACGCTGCATCTTATGAATTTTGTGCCTTTCTTAAGCTTCTAGTGAAGCTATTAATTTTGGCCTTCAATTTATGTAACAATTTTATAGAAGCGTCTATAATTATTGTTATTGCTTATCTGTGAACAATAATATTATATAATAGTTGCAAAATGTGTTTAATCGACGTAATTTAAAACTGTTAGATACTACTCGTCATAGTCTGATATGTTTTTGACCTTAGATTATTTAAGTATTAATGGAAGCACATTGTATTTAAATAACTTCTATATTAGTCTGTGCTTTGAAACTGTAAGGTGAACACCAATTAATATAAGATATGTTACGGTAATGATAATCGCTAGTATAATTGTTCTTATAATAAGCGGTGTATGGTTTTAATTAAGCAATAGTGGAAAGATATTTATTTGTATTTATATTTATCATAACTTATTATCCATAATGTAGTCTGTTACATACGTAATTATAATTTTTGTACATACATTGCAGTTTCATATCCGCAGGTATAATATAAATACGTGATGCGAAAACTTTGCATTAATTGTAAAGAATATTGCGCGCGCGAAGCAGTATAAGTGAAATTTGGTATTGTGAAAGAATGACAGATTGACGGAGGAGTGCAGATTGATTTGCAAGTCGAATTTGCATACATAAGCATCCATAACACTTTACAATACTTAGCACACCATATATTTTTAAAATACTTCATTTAATAAACACTTTTCTTGTATGGATGCCATCTTTAATATTTCACGTTGTTATTTTTTATTGTTAAAATGGACATATTATTACATATTCTGTGGAAATTTCAATGTCTAACTGTTACTGTTCAGAAGTTAAAGCCCTATGACGGATGAACAGGGTTCCGTAAGCGTATTCCATTAATGACACTTTAGTAATTTTAGTTAATTTGCCAAGGTCAAAAGTGTGTTTATTTCTCTTCACTGAAAATATATGAACCATGACAGTAAATGTTGAAGGCTATTATTATAAGCCGCTATAATAAATGCTTATTAATTTTATTTACTTATTGTTACATTTTATAAATGTCATATTCTACATCAAACATTTATATTTCTCCCAAACCAACCTTGCTACATGGGTGGCAACGCAAATTAACATCGTAGGTGTCTACAAACGATAGTTTCTCACTGTCAGGAGAGCCTTCTCCTTGTTTTGTTAAAATATTAAAGATTAAGGCAATAGCATACCTTTAACAGTGATAGAAAAACATCAATATGACGTTATAAATTATATGTTATGTTAAATAGTTCCCTGCGGATATGTTAATCAATTGTATAAAATTGTGTTATTTTATTTAGGCATAATAAAAGTAATTACTATTTAATAAAAAATATGAACAGACTTTAAACCTGCCAAATATTATTACAGTAAGTAATTCATAGCACAATTACATGTTATGCGATCAACTACAACGGAAAATACTCACCATAACACTTAGACTACACCCGCACAGGCAGGTGGCTTGCCTAACGCCCAGAGCCTAGCGAACTACGTACGTAGCAAGTAGCTTAGTAAAACGAACGTTCTAGGATATTCGCGACCGGCCGCTCTACGCGCTTAGCTTCTAGCTAATTGTTTAACGATCTATCGAAGTAAACTGCGGACGGTCGCAAACATTCTAGAACAATTTACTAAGCTACTCGCTGGGTGGTTCGCCAGGCTCTAGCGTTAGGCAAGCCGCCTGCCTGTACGAACGTAACCTAAATCTTGTATATCGTGAATATATTGATATATGTTTCTTGCATACATTACTGATACAAGTCTAATGGCTAATTGCACTAAACTTGTCTTAGCTTAGGACAGTCTTTAGTGACATACTGACATACATTCTTTTCATTTGAGACAAAAAGGCATACTACGTAGGATTTTCCTAAGTTAAGACAATTTTAGTGCAATTAGCCATAAGTTAAAAAAAATCTTCACTTCTTAACTAATATTGTATAACCAAAATATACGGATTCTCGGATATACATAATAATCTTGTATCACGTTGTTTTTTGGTCGTACTCCTCAGAAGTAGCTCGAACGATTTTATGGTAAGTATGAAAATATAGGGCTTAAAGTATATTTTATAGCGCTAGGTGAGAAAATGTATTTCTATTATTTTACAAAGATTTTTATACTTTTTATTTAACATAAAAAATACCCCAAATTTTCACCCTCCTACTCCCACTACCCAGTAGGTCATATGATACTAATTTGACATTGCTCTATAATTAATACACGAATTCGATGACTGAAACTCCGTAATTTGAGGCCTACAGTTACTAAGAAGGCATTCTTGACCTTCCCGCTAAAGGAAATGACTTATTTTACTCCGATTTTCAAAAATGGATTTTTCACCATATCTCTACGTTTTGAGATCCTAAGAACCTTGCCCTACTGTTTTCACGATGACGTCAGAATGTCTCTATGCATGTATGTAAACCTGTCATAACGTTAAATGGCTTGACCGATCAAAACGCGTCTGACGGATTTCGATTGAGTTCCACCAAACTTAGACTTCTTAAAAATCTAAACCGGTTTGCCCCTGGAGATTTTTTAGAATACTGTCATTTTTAACTAACATTAAATTTTTGATCACAGCTCAAAAATCTATTTTGAGCTCAGTGTTCAAAAATCTGAAGTTTAGAGGTAGAAGATATTGGTAATAAGTGGTACATTTAATGACTAATATCTTCAGGGATTATCTGAATGTTTCAATCGTTGGGTTTAGTTTGCTTAGCCGTAGTGCTACAATATTTTTACAAATGATGTCATATATATATATATATATATATATATATATATATATATATATATATATATATATATATATATATACATATATATGTATGCATCTATGATATATGTATACGAAATAAGTTAAGTATTTCTTTGGAGTACCTACTATTTTCACGTCCTTGTGTCTAAATTGAGTTTAAGCACTAAAAAGGAAACACGAGGTATTAACGATTACGTATTGCTTATCTAAACCAGGGGTCGACAACCTGTGGCTCGCGAGCCACATGCGGTTATTTGCATGTGAAGCTACGGCTCTTTAGTTCCTAAAGGAAATATTATTTAATAGCTGTGCCCGCGACTTCGACCGCGTGGAATACTAAAGTAGCCTAAGTTACTCCTTATTACATCAGCTATCTGCCAGTTAAAGTCCCTTCAAAATCGATCCAGTCGTTTCAGAGATTAGCCGGAACAGACAGACAAAAATTGTAAAAGAAAATGTTATTTAGATATATATATATATATATATATATATATATATATATATATATATATATATATATATATATATATACATCCATATGGTTTCAGTAAAAAGCGGTTATTTTAATATTACAGACACTCCAATTTTATTTAATTATATAGAGGTATAGATTTTGTAAAAAAAAAATCTACTTCAATAACCATGCAAAGACATTACTCCCAATGAATTTGTTTGCTCAATTGTTTATTATTGAAACAAAAGTTAGTGTAATAAGTATTTTTTATTATTTGCTATTGTTATTTTGTTGTCAAAAGGTTGCCGGCCACTGATCTAAAGTAATACTTTAAAGAGGAAAGACTTGATTTTTTGCTTGTTTGTTACGATAACACAAAAATTACTCGACTGATTTTAAAATTTCTTTCACTTTTATAAAGCTACTTTATCCAGAAATGACATAGGCTACTTTTACCCTACTAAACAAAGGGAAGTAATAATTTTTTGTCACGCAACCGAAGCCGCTAGTAACTGCTAGTCTCAATATAACTTCACTCTGTTGTTTTTTATACATGTTATGATTTTAACATTTGAACAAATTCTAAATAGTTATGTTAGTTTGTGCGAAATAGAAAATAACATAAAGTGATAGCAAAAAAAAGCAATTTGCATTGGAACATCTAACTTTTTATTATTGAAATCTTAAAAATTATACGAAATGACGTTACGACAGCTTTTTTAAATGTATTAATCAGGCTTTGCAACGAACAAAGTATTATCTAAATCAGACAAACTAAAATGTTTTATATTAATCATTTTTAGATGTATATTAACCATCAATTATATTTTAAGGTGCGATAACACTATCAGGTTTACGATTTCTACAAATAATAAATTAACTAATTAATCAGTCTTATTTATATAATATCTTGTTTAAGAATAATTTGTGATTATTGATAATATTGTTCCATGTAAATATTACGAATCTCGACTTAAGGTTTTTTAATATAAAATAAATCAAAGCTTTATTAGTTTAAGATTACGTCGTATTTTTTTTTTTTCTTTTAAAATGTTAACGATAGTTTTTATTCATTTTATATAATCACAAATAATTTAAATGTTTGTATCAAAATGTATTTAATCTACTACGAATTTTTACATTAACCTCTTATATGAATAATTTATATTTATGAAATATATCTCTTTTTTTTCAGACATTCGTGTGTATGAAAACCTTTGTTATAACACAATGTGAAGATTCATGTTATTATTAAAGCACAATGATGTCTCACTCATATGAAGATATTTTTCCGCCAACTAATAATGCATGCGGCTAATGATTTCTATTAGCCGCATGCATTATTTGTTATTTGGGTAATCATTAAGTTGTTCTTAAAAATACACGGAGTAAATCTTAGACAATTTGAAACAAAATTACTCATTTATCACATTTCACCTGAAAATGGTTACTGGCATACCACTTTTTTACGTCAAATATATTAGGTATGACTTTGAAAACATTAATATACATTATAGCAGTTCAAAAATATGTCCTGTTAATTATTGTATATTATTCTAAAAGTTGGGGTTATTTATTATTACGCCGTTTGTTAATTCGTTGTATTTTTTTTTTTGTATTTGATAAAACCGTGTAATTGCAAATCACATTAGATAACAGTTGTAGTACTGGTATTAAGGAACTATATATGTTAAATTCAAAATCTAGAGGTGTGATATTGTTTTCGTAAACCATACTACAAAGTATACGGATTGTGGTATACTGTTAGAGCTTGCATTGCTGACGCAGCAATTTCCTTTTTTCCTTTACTTTTATTAATAATGTTCCTATTCTAAAGAATTCGTTTAGCATTTTGAGCATTGGCGCGAGTTCTTGATTAGGGTACAGAAATGTATTCAGCGCCCTATGTTCGACATATCTGTAAAGGCGCTATATTTACATTTGTAAAGGCGCTATCAAAATTATAACACTCACTCTAAAATGTTTTTTGAGTTTGCCCATGGCCACCTTACCGCTTAGAAAGATCGTTACTTTGGATGTAACCAATTTTATAAAATTACAATTTTATAATATTAAAAAAATACATCTGCTTATGTGACTTAACGTAATAACCAGTCAAAATATGTTGTATAAAGTTATATATAAAAGTATAAAGTTCTAATAATTTAAAACCGCAAAATTGGTTACCTTTTGCATAGTTTTTCGTGAATCAACGCTATTACTACTTACACCTTAACACAGACGTTGCATATTTTACATTTTGCTACCAGCTTAAGCACACATCCGTCCATGAAAGACTACGTTCTTATAATTTTATATGCATTATACTCTGACGATCGGTAGTAACAATTATTCTGTACGACATTCTGTTTTATTTATTCTGTTCTATATGAATATTCATATTATATTTTTATAGTTTATGGTTACAGCATTTCACGATAATATGGACAGCATTACTAAACTTAATAATGTAATAGTATAATGTTGTTATAAGTAGTATCTACTTATTGTAGTAAAACCTTAAATGTAATTGTGACATCACAATTTTCATACCGCTATTAATACTATCCTATTTTATGAGTTATTATTCTATAATATAAAAATTGAGCATTCTAGACAGTAGATATTATTATGTAAATCAAAATAAGATTATTGTAATTTATAATTGTTTATTTAGCCAATTTTTAGTTATTATGTAGCCAATACCTATATATGCGTTTTTAAAAGTCGTATTTTATTTTCAAAGGTAATAAAAATACGTAATTATTGTATATTAGCAGACAACAAAAATTGCAGAAAGAACATGATATTTTAACCATTGGCATGAAGTATAAATATATTTTTTCCAAACCTTTATTTATTTTAAGGTACCTAGAGTTTACAATTCGTGTAGATTTTCGTTACTCTTGTAGTAAATTTTTAAAACTTGAAAAGTCTAGATTTGAAATGAACACAATATTTTTTACTTTCATTGTGTGATGTAATAATTGATAATATACAAAATAATGTATTCTAAATTTTGTTTTTTGTTAAGTACCTTTTTTGTGGACAATTTACAAGCGAGTCACTTTAAACGAGCAAAAATGCATTCAAGTGAGTGTGATACGAAAATAGATTTGAACATTATATTAATTGACGTTAATTTAAAATAAGCAGCTTGAGTATGAGTTGACAGAACTAATAATTACACAAAACGACACCTCCTAAATACTTTAAATTATTTTTATACACTTTGCCATACTTTTCTGTCAAAATAGATGTGTTTTTTCTGTCAAAATAGTGTAAAAAGTATTGTTTCACGAGCCATATATGATACTTCATGCGTATTTTTTAATGTAATTAAGTTTTGTACCCACCCATTTTAGATAAGTTGTATGCCCATTGATTGATGTTATGATTAATGTAAGAATAATTATAGTTACATATTTTTATTAACCAAAGTGTCAACTCTTTACCGCCATAGTTTTGTGCATTATACAATTGTCACATTATCGTTGTTTTCTTGTAACGATACTGCAAAATTAAAATTTTGTACATTTATTTTAGGACATTCCAATTAATTTTAAATAAAGTGTATACCAAAGAATCGTATTTTTGTTACTCCTAAATTTAAACGTGGATATAAGAGTTAGAATTTACCAAGCTAGTGTGAGAAGGCAATGATGCTTGATCGCTAATTACTATAATATAATGATTAAATATCTACCCACTCTTTTATTACCACTAAATGAAAGTATTGCCTGTAATGGAATAAGTATATTTTGCCTCCATTGCTTCACTTTATGTGTATATTATACAACTATAAATATTATTGACGGCGTAGGGTCGTGACGACCCAATGGCCCACCGGTGGGATAATTTTGTTGCAAAATTATTTCGCTGGTGCAGTCAGTCAATCAAATTAGTGGTAGCATGTGCGTACCCAGGTTCTAGGCCTGGGGGGAGGGGCAACGGTAACATATTAAGACTATATTTTTATCTACAACAATAGCTAGTTGATAGAGAGGTAAACAAATTTCAAGGGGGGAGCAGCTGCCCGTCCCTGCCCCCTCTCGGTACGCCCACGAGTGGTAGTGTGCCAACTGCAGATGAATAGGCTGGCACGCTGAGGGAGACACCACTCTTCCTGTCCCTGAGGCCTAATCCCCCTCCCTATTCTAGTATACCTAACACACCGGTGGGCGGAAGGAGTTGAGTCCAAGGGGAGGCATTGGCAGTTAGATTTTTAGTTTGGACATAGCGAAGGCCTTTGATAGAGTATTGCACAAAGCGCTTCTCGCGAAGCTGCCTTTCTTCGGGCTTCCCGAGAAATTATGCAAGTGGATCACCAGTTTTTTGGCTGATCGAAGCATCAAAGTCGTAGTCGACGGTACCTTACCCTAAATCTGTCAATGCTGGTGTTCCCCAAGCCTGCGTGCTATCACCGACACTGTTCCTTCTGCATATCAATGACATGATGCGAATTCGCAACATACATTGCTATGCGGATGACAGTACTGGTGACACTACATACTCCCTCCGTAGCGGTATTTCTCGGGAACACGTCGAAGAGTGCCGAAACATAAGCTTTGGTCTAAAGTCGAGAATCGACTTACCGATGTCTCGGAATGGGGTCGACAAAACCTGGTCACTTTTAAACCCAAGAAGACACAGCTTTGCGTGTTTGACGCTAAAAAGACACCCTTTGTCGTATCACCTCAATTTGAGTATACTCTCCTGACAACCTCAGCTTATGTCGGAATTCTGGGAGTCGACATATCGAATTACGTTCAGTTTCGCGCTCATTTGGAAGGTAAGGCTAAACTAGCCTCCAAAAGGCTCGGTACGCTAAGCAGAGCAAGACAGTACTTCTTGCCGGCCCATCGCCTTTAACTTTATGAGGCACAGACACAGCCTCACATACATACTGTTCTCATCTCTGGGCCGGAGCTCCCCAGTACCAACTTCTTCCTCTTGATTGCATTCAGTGTAGAGCGGTTCGAATCGTTGAAACAGCTTGACTCTCTGGCACTGCGCAGAGATGTAGGTTCATTCTGTGTCTTCTACCGTATTTATCATGGAAAGTTATTTGGATTAATTCCTGCCTAATTCCATCATCGGACCTCGCGTCAAAATTTAAAGTTCCACCCTCATTATCTCAATGTCTGGAAATCCACAACTGTGCGATTCTCCCGTCACTTTTTACCTCGCACTACTCTTAGATACGTCTTAGGGACCTTCAAGAAAAGAACTTACTCATTCTTAAAAGGCTTTCTACTAGCAGGTGTTTCTCTTCTAGTGTCTTTTCTCCAATTCTATTTTCTATTGTAATAAAATATATAATTACTGAGGTTATTTCTTAGCTTTCATTTATATGCGGATGATTTGCAAATCTACCGTCATTTTAGTGTCATGCATGGGTGAGGCCGAGGCTATTGATTCTATCAATTTAGATCTTAAGAGGATTCACGCGTGGGCAAAAGCTGTTGGACTGGCCTTCAACCCATCGCAGTCCAAGTTTTTAATTGTAGTAAGTACAAAATACTTGCTACCGTAGACCTTACTCGAGTTTTTAAGGTTCCGAAGTAAACTAGGAACCCTTATAGTTTTGCTATAGCCGTCCGTCCGTCCACTGTCTAGTTCAAAGATCTTTAGTACCTACTAGAAAGCTGTAATTTGCCATGAATATACATATTAGTCACGGCAACAAAGTATAATAACATAAAATTATGAAAAATATTTTTAAGGTAAGCTTACATGTAAAGTGGGGATGTTATTTTTTTTTTCTCTTTTAAGCCACAGACCCCCCAGCCCTCTATTAGCTAAACACTTGGTTATGAGCACAGACCACTTAGAGATGCAAGCATGTTATGAGAGTGTGAAAAAATTCACGGTAGTAGAAAAATATGTAACAAACTTAAAAGGAAAACTATCACGGCTTAGTAGGCTTTACAAATTTATAAGTAATAGTCTACCAACTTATAAAACGGACTTGAAGTTTTTATAGGCGGTGAATAGGGGAAAGTGGGGCAGATTCGTACAAGGGGCACTATCATACACCAGATATATCTGATCTTAGACGCACATCAACGGGATGACTTATACGTGTATGCGTAGCTTACCTACGTGTATAGTCCCTGACGGAGTTTGACAGCAGTCAGCGTAAAGAGCGCGTTGGTGTGACACGGAACGTGATTCGGCTGGCCGTGAGTAATTTTATAGCCTCAATTTCAACGTCTTTTTTTAATAACAGCTGCTCTCTAGATTATCCAGTTCTATTTTATTTAATAGATAATAGGGTCAGGTTTGTGGACCAATAAGTGAATAATTCTATATATGGTGGGTTTTTTTCTGTTATTATTTTGATTTAATTTTTTTGTGATGGGGAAGGTTCATACAGTAGTGGACGGGGCACATTCATACTGTATGAATGTGCCCCATTTTAATATTTTATTTAGTAAAATTTAAGCGATGTCATAATTTTGTTTTCCGGAACGATAATCGTCAGAAATTACAAGAAAAAGGGACCTAGGAGTAGAGAGGTGGACAAACAGGCAATGATAACAGCTATCGATGAAGTTTTAGCAAACAAACTTTCTTTTCGAAAATCAGCAGCCAAGTATGGAGTTAATGCACAAACATTACAAAGCCGTTTCAAAAAAATACGCAATACACAAGATCTCGGTACTGAAACTCGTGTATTTGAATCTAAATTTGCATCGTAGCAAGTTTTTACAAGAACAGAGGAGGATCTTTTGAGTAAATGATATATTTAGAGTTTTCTAAGATGCACTACGAACTGTCATGTGTCCAAGTCAAAAGACTTGCATATGAATTTGTTTAGGCCAATGAGATTAAATACCCTGCAAGTTGGAATAATTATAAGATGGCGGGAGCAGACTGGTTAACAAGTTTCTGAAAACACCATAAAAATTTAAGTTTGCGAAAACCGGAAAATACAAGTGCTGCCAGATCATTCGGTTTCAACAAAACCGCAGTGAATGATTTCTCTCAGAACCTGGAGAATATATACCGTAAATAAAATTTTACAGCCAATCGGATTTTCAACTACGACGAATCTGGTATTTATACTGTTGCTGAAAAGTATCAAAAACATGTTACATCAACAATGATAGATTTTGATAATCCTGCACCAGCTACTTCCAAGAGATTAGAAAAAGAACGAAAAAGTAAAGCAAGAGCAATAAAGAGAGCGTCTAATTTATTAAATGATGACTCAAGTAAATCAAAAAGAAATAAAACCAAAGAGATTGAAATGATCAGTAGTAACAGTGAAACAGACATAAGTCTGAGAGAAAGTTCTGCTTCACCTTTCGACATGCTTGAATAAAACGAAGAATACGATCATGAAGTGCCTATTGACCCTGAAAATGTTAAAGATGGTGCATTTGTACTTATAAAATTTGAGAAAAAGGAGTCCATTATTTACTATGTTGGACAAATCATCAAACACTATAGTTTGACAGAAGTAATGGTTTCATTTTTGAGGAAGAAACCAGGGTCTTCTATGAATTTTGTCTTTCCAGATGTCAAATATGAAGGATCGGTAGATCTATCAGATGTAGTTTTTATATTACCGGACCCTAAATCAACTCAGACAGCTAGAACCGCTAATGTTTTAAGTTTTAGCTCTCTTTCTCTCTATTTATAAAGTATATTAATATTATTATTATTGTAACGATAATTCTCTTGAAGTTTATTACTTTGCATTTAAGATTTGATTGTGATATTTTTTAAATTGTTGATTATTTATGGTAGTGCTAAATAAGAAGTAAGAATAGGCCTAAGATATTTAAATAGTGATGGGACTGATCAGAAAGACTGATAGGTTAATTTAATTCTCTTGGTGCCATAAAAAGAAAAGCTACAGATATTAATGTAACTACAGATATCTCTTTCCATGTGTTCATGAAAACGTTGTGCCCTTTATTTTGATACTAGTATTTTTATTTTCATAAATAAATAAATATTTCATATACATACACAAGTTTTTTTGCATGTATCAATCTGCCCCATAGCTCGTATGAAAGTGCCCCGCATGAGGGGCACATTCATACATTTGCAATTATTTTTTTAAATTGATATAAAAAGTCGTACGTGTGTATTTACACAAATTTCTTGATTTTTATTTAAAGTCAGATAGTGAGACTATTAATTTTTAATATATTGATATAGCTATTGGTATCAAAGCGAATTCTATAAGACGAAATATAAAAACTGTATGAAGGTGCCCCACCTTCCCCTATGTGATGCAGATACATCTGTCATTAACGTTAAATCGGTTAAATGTTCATGGTAAGAAATAGCAAAAGCCCTCTTCTTATTCCACATTATTGTGATGGCCAACTTCGGAACCCATTATAGCTAGCTAGACTAGCTCCTGCCGCCCTGCCGCAGGACCAATGTGGGAAATTGCGCCTGCTTACCTACACACATCACAATTAAGGATCATTCCCACTTAATTTGCTCCCTAGATTGCCCCTGCGGCAGGTGTGTGAGTAGCCCGCTTAACTCGAGAAGCTTTCGTTATAATTGGGACTCGACCATTTCGGCCGGCGCACGCTCCGCTGGCACTTTATAGCATGTGCCTTTTTGGCATTACTAAGTTGCATACGTAATCGGAGACGAGTATGCCTATAGACTTCTAAATACTCGATACTCGTATATTCGATGACTGAATACTAAGTATACCGGCTACCTTATCTTCATCTAATCTACTGCGGCAGGATTAGGTAAGGCAGTGGTACTGTAATACCTCCATGCTATTACAGTGAATAATGCTGGTCATTTGTCAACTTTTGAATATTATTTAGAATTGTAGAATGAGTAGTCTTTTTAAAACAAAAAATGTATAAATATGTAAGTTGTCCCGGACATGAGTCCCAATAAACGAAGTCAGTTAAAATATAATCTTTTTTTTTCTGCATCTAAAATAAGTAAAACCCTTTGTATCTGCTCTGTGGTAAAACCGAGCACCTGCACCGACACCAAATTCGCTGCAAACAGAGAAATCCCCAAAGGTGATCGTCGGTATCGTTACAGTATCAAATACCCGGGCAAGACGTTGCGGTGCTCTCTCTAGTAGTCACGATGGTAGTGACACGTATAGCCAATCGGTCGCCTCTTACGACCTGCCTGGCAGAACGGCAGTTGGTCTATTCTTCAAAGGAGCCTGGACCAGCACGGTGTACCTGGAGAAGTGATTACAGGCGGTGAACGGATATATCCGTCATTGACGTAAAATAGGTTAATTAAATGTTAATATAGTATGAAACAAAAAAATCCCTTTTCTTTGTCCGCATTATCGTGATGGGCAACTTCTGAAGTTATATTCATATCTAGTTTCATGATTATTGTGCACTATTTTAATATGTATGTCGATAATCATGTTTTCTCTCATTTTGGTAAGCTGGAACAAAATATATCTTATAATTGAGATAAGCTTACCCATAATTGTACTCTTTGTTTTAAATAAGTTTTTATGTATTTGTTTTTAAGTGTGTACAATAAAGTATTAAATATGAAGGTCTGAAGGCATGTTTTCTACGTGCTGATTGAACGCTGTCACTACCTCTGCGGAGTTGGTAAAAGTAAAACCTCTCATCAAATCTTTGATTTTGGGGAAAATACAGAAATCACAGGAAATACAAATATTCATGCAAAATTTGAAGTAAACCCATGCAGTACTTTTTGAGCACTTCGGACATACATACAGACAAACAGACAAAAATTCTAAAAACCATATTTTTAGCTTCGATATCGATTTTAGATCACGCCCCAAGTATTCTTTTAAAAAAAATCGGTGTTTTTTTTTTGGCATGGGCGTTAACAACTGCCATTCGTCAAGGTAAAAAAAAAAAAAAAAATCGGTTGTCTGTAAAGACGTTGGTTTACAGACGATAGTTGAACGTGACAACGTCTTAAGCTCTCGCTTGTACTCCAAGCCTTAAACGGAACGCCTCAGAGCGAGGTAACGCCGCATGAGTCATGTTTTTTCGTGCGTGCAGCCAGCTCTATCGAATTATAAGACGTTGTCACGTCAAAAATATTTAATGTACAGTTTTGACTTTCCTACGATTTTATTATACGTAGGTCACACTATAAGTTTTGCGTAACTCAAAAAAACAAACCAAAATATTATATTTATTGTTTTTCAAAATAATTTCCTTTACATTTTATTCAAAAATTCTAAAAACCATATTTTTGGCTTCGATATCGATTTACGATCACGCCCCAAGTATTCTTTTAAAAAAATATTTAATGTACAGTTTTGACTTTCCTACGATTTCATTATACGTAGGTCACACTATAAGTTTTGCGTAACTTAAAAAAACAAACCAAAATATTATATTTATTGCTTTTCAAAATAATTTCCTTTACATTTTAAACATTTTTTCTTGCGATCGAACCATTTTTTAAAACAGGAGGACCACAGATCTGAAGGCATGTTTTCTACGTGCTGATTGAACGCTGTTACTGCCTCTTCGGAGTTGGTAAAAGTAAAATCTCTCATCAAATCTTTGATTTTGGGGAAAATACAGAAATTACAGGGTGCTAGGTCGGGGCTATGCGCAGGATGAGTGACGAGATGTACTTTTTCGGAAGCTAAAAATGACTTTGTTTTGTTGGCCGTGTGTGAAGAAGCGTTATCATGGTGTAGGAGAATGCGGCTTTTGGGTCGTCTTTCGCGAAATTTTCTAACACCCTGGGTAAGCAAATGGTAGAATACCACTTGGCATTAACACTCTTTTGATCTTCAAGTGGTTTTTGTACAGATGGGACCCGTAGCTGAGAAATGATTTTTTAGCAACGTTTCTCGCCTGTCTTACTTTTGTTGGCCTGTTCTCATTTTCAAATACCCATTCACAAGATTGCTGTTGTTTTTCGGATTCAAAAAAAATAAATTCACGTTTCGTCTCCTGTGACAATGTCATAAACAGCATTAGAATGTCCGTGGTCGTACTTCAGTAGCATCTGTGAGCATCATTCCACGCGAGCTCGCTTCTGCTCCGCTGTCATCTCATGAGGGATCCAACGACAACAAAGTTTCTGAACTTTCAATTCTTCGTGTAAAATTTTCTGAATTTGGCTCATACTAATCCCCAATAGTCCTGGAATTGTCTCATAGCCACATTATTTTCGTTGACGGCAGTTGAAGGCTGCCCTTCACAAAATTCGTCATGTAAAAAAACTCGACCTCTCTCAAATTCAGCAAACCATCGCCTCACGGTGCTCAAACAAGATGCTTCTCTCCAAAAACCATTTTGAAGACGAGCGGTACAGTCTTGTGGAGAAAGAGAACTTTTAAAATCATAAAAAATCATCGCTTTAAAATTGTTTCGACTAATTCCATTTTCGTTGCGTACATAGAACTTTGATGTGTGATAAAAAAAACAATTGACAAATCATTTCCCGACAATTGGTTTTTTTTATTACTAAGAAGGTTGCAACGTTTTAAAAATATAACATTCGAAATTCAAACAGTTCCGACTACCTAGAAGTGCAAAACTTTTAGTGTGCCCCATGTATATATATAAAAGTCGTGTTAGTTACACTATACTTTTAAGTCAAAAACGACGGGGCCAATTTTGTTGCGATTTTTGTGGGTTTGGTTATCTTTGTCCAGAATAGGCTAAAAATTATTAAAATATAATATTCATCAATCAAAAAACAATAAAATGTATCAGTCTAACCGTTCATCTATGTATATGTATTTATAAAAGTCATGTTAGTTCTTTTACACCTAATTTTAATACATGGTAACAGGAATCTAAATAAAAAAAATATACCAGTTATAATGAAAATATTTTTTGTGTTAGAATTTTTTTGCACACCTTGCTCATTACTAGAGATGGGTTAATACCGATATTTCTCAAGATTAGGTGATACTAATATATTCACTTTCAAATATTATAATGTCTTAACTAATATGTCAGTATTAACTAATATTTCACTGTAATTTGGACCTTAAAGTAACAGTAATAAGATCTGATACTGATACGGCAGGATAATATCTTAACTAATATTTCACTGTAATTTGGACCTTAAAGCAACTGTAATAAGATCTTATACTGATACGGCAGGAAAATATCTTAACTAATATATCAGTATTAACTAATATTTTACTGTAATTTGGACCTTAAAACAACAGCATACTGCAGGAAATACGCCTGTCTCATTCGTACGTACGACGCGGCGTATCGTGAAAATATTTTAATATTTTTACGAATCCGAACGGGCGCCAATCTAGTGAATCCGAACTATTCCGAAGATCGAATGATATTATCTGATTCATTTTGGATACCCATTACAGATATTAGGCGTATATGAAATATTAGCATATTACAGTTCGCCGGATTACTAATCCACGAATCCTTTCAATATTACTAATATCTTAGCGAATACTAATATATCAGTCACACCCTTACTCATTACATATGAAGTTTTTGCAAAATGCGGAGCAATATGTCATCCTGACCGTCGCCGATCCATTGGAACGCATAGTTAAAAGCCCTCTTCTTAGTCCGCTTAATTGTGATTGGCAACTTCGGAAACCTCTATTGCGCGTGGCCCGACCTGGCCCGACACGCACTTTACCAATTTATTGACGTATCATATCAGCTGATGTGAACTGTGGACAGTGAAACAAAGAGTACCATTACAAATACAATCGCTTCATTTTGTTGTGAATTGTGAAACTTGTAAACAATACTGAAATACTCCAATTTAAAATAAAAGCTTTTTCCTCTTTGTACTCCAACAATATTCTTTGCTTGTAAACATACGTTAATATTACATATAGTAATACACATATTTATCTATGGTTAATATCTCTAATTGGTCTCTGTGTAAACACAATAATTATTAATTATAGTTAACAATTTAATTTAAAAAAGTTATTTTTTTATAGTTAACAGTAACGAGCCCAAGGATACTCATTACTCATTATTTTGTAGCAATATATCGTTTCTTTTAATTAGTTACTCTCTCAAATAGTAAAAAAGTTGTAGTGCAACAATACCTTAGGCTTGAAGTATTTAATTATCATAATTTATATATTGTTGATCGAGACAGAAGTTTTAATACATAATAGATATGTTTATTGCCTAAATAAAGCTATGAAGTGTATAAGTTGTGTGAAAATGAACAGCGTAGAAGAAGGTTTGATACCTAGTGAATTAATTGAGTATGATTTTGCTGAAGATGCTTTGGATTTCGAGGTCAGATAATATTTTATATTGCATTGCAATTATTAGCAGCTAAACCTTAACATGAGTTCTCTCTTTCCTACTGCATGCCTGTTTATAAGTAATTCGTATTATATAGTTTATTACCCTTGGCTAGAACTCAATCTTATCTATGGTCAACTAACTACTTCTCATATTGTCACTTTACAATAAGTCTACTACTGAGTAAATTTGGTGATGAGTCCATAGTATTGATTTTATTTACTAAATAATTATTGATAAAATTTAGAAGAAATACATTCCTTTATTTCTATGAACTAATAAATAATGTAATTCTTTGTATAGGTTCTCTGTGTTGTTTCATTTCTTGACTAATTCCACAGAAAGGTGCAATCTATTTTCTGGGATAAAAAGTGTCCTATGCACATTTCAACCGGCTACCCAAAAAGAGGAGATTATCAATTGAACTCTAGGTTTTTTTGTTTGTTACCTCAGAACTCTGTCTTTTATGAACTGATTTTGAGAATTTTTTTTTTGTTTGAGAGAGTATACTCTTTGTGTGGTCCCATTTCAATTTTGTGAAGATTTGATGCATGGTTCTGATCGTATAGGAATTAGGAATCTTTGCTTTGCTGCTGTGTTAAAAAAATACTCAATTTACAATCTATGTGACGTGTGCCAAATTTTCATCCAATACATTTTATCTGATTGAGTTACAAACATTCAAACTTCCACATTTATTATAATACTAGCTGCAATGTTCAGCCCACTGCATTACAAAAGTTTTTGGTGAATCTCACAGAATCATCTAATTTTTCCAAGATTAAAAGTAGCCTATGTGCTATTCCAGGTCCTGTCTGCAAAATTTCATTCAAATCCATTCAGTAGTTTTTGTGTGATTGAGTAACAAACATCCATCCAAACATCCAAACTTTCGCATTTATAATATAGATATAGATTAGTGGAGTACATTAATTATTACTATGCGTTCCAACTGAGAATAGGATTGTGCTTGTTATTAACTTCATATCATAAGTGTGAAAGACTGTCAAAAAAAAATATTTGTTTAAAAAATTAAGCTGATTATTGAAAAACAAATAATATTCAAATAATTCTATAATAATAATATTTGTGTTTCATATCATACTACATGTACCTACTTAGGTGTATTTAACTAATGTCATTATAAACATAATTTGAAACACATAATTAATTTTAGATTTATGCAATATTATGTGCGAGAAAAAAGATTTGTACACCAATGATGGTGAAAAAAGTTCATTATAAGATTTAAAATCCGATAGATACATTTGATTTAGTATTTTGTTGTTAAAAATAAATCTATTTTTATTTTTATACTTTCTTTTCTACACCTAACTTTAACATATACTAGAATGGGCGGATGGGATCCTGAATAGAAAATATACCAATTAAAATGCAATTTTTTTTGATGAATTTCTTTGTTAATATTTTTTTGCTCACCATACCCATCACTAATGAAATTTTGCAAAATGCGGAGCAATATGGCACCTGATAGTCCTATTCTTAGTTAGAATGCATATACAGTATATAAATTTGCTGCCATGGATTAAAATATATTGCAGCTTTTAAAGGTGACAAATCTTTAGAACCTAATTACTCGGATTCGGATCCTATACTAGACTCATAAGTGTTATACATGCAAATTAAAGTTAGGTGGAAACAACTAAATTTCATATCTTTATGATGCCCTTTAATGTTATTTTGGATCTTATGGTTTAATACTCGATAATGGTTTTCTGTAGTTTTGTAAATATAGAGAAAGCGTTTGGTAGTTTTATGAAGGAAATTTCGGGACACTTTACCAAAGTACAGGATAAATGGACCCCTGCTGTGTGCAGTGCAGTCCAAATACTGGGACTGCAATGGCATATGTGTGGGTAGATGGCAACATATCACACTAGTTTGATATCAATATATGTATTAAGCAGGGTTTTGTGTTGTCAGGTCATCTGTTTATCGTGTATCTGCATAAGTGTATCCAAAGGGTAAGAACGATGAATGTGGGAATGTGGATGATTGACCTGGTAGTAAACTGCCTACTTTACAGAGACATTGCTGTACTTTAAGGTTCAACTCTTTCTGAATTCCAAACACTGGTCACTGTTATGAATGATGTTTGTAAGAACATGGGCTTACAATTAAATGCAAATAAAACCAAGAAATACCATAATATTTCAAGTAAGGGAAGTAACCAGAACGAATGTAAGAGAAGTGGTAGATAATGTAGTGTTGAAACAAGTGGATAAATTTGTATAATTTTGATGTGTTTTTAGCAGGAAAATAAGGTATCTAGGTATAGATACCGGAGATATAGACAGAAGACTGTGTGCTGGGAACAGAGTGAATGGAGTGTTTGGGAAATTGCTTTAAAGCATTTTAGGATAATAACCCTGTGTTGGACCTGGGTTCCTTTGAAGAATAGGCCAACTGCCATTCTTCCAGGCCAGTCATAAAAGGCAACCTTTTGGCTATACGAGTTACTACCATCATGGCTACTAAGTGGTAGATTTCTTCATTGTCTTGCCGGGGTCCAGTACCACCGCCTTACCTATACCTGTAAGGTAACCGGTAAACTTATGCATGTAGCATTAGACCTCCCCACAAGATAGCAACGCACCATTAACACCTTTGGTATCTATATGCGAAGGTTAACTCTTTCCATCAGAAGATCCATCTGCTTGTTTGCAACTTTTGATATAAAAATAAAAAAATTGTCCTTAGTCAAAGTGCCCGTCTTGCCCTGTATAATTCTGCGCTTGCCCCAATGCTATTGTATGGAAATGAGGGCTGGGTATCAGAAAGAGCATAAAAGTAGAATTAACGCTGTTGAATTGAGAGCCTAACAAAATATCTGGGGCTTAACACTCGCGAATTCTGTTTGCAATACCGAGGTGAGAGAGAGGTTGGGATTGAAACAGTATTGGTGTAAAAATGAGAAAGGCCATGCTCTGGCCTCCGTTAATTTGAACATGTTGAAAGAGTGGCAGCTGAACGAATGACAAAAGAGATATACGGAGTGTCCCAGAAATCAACGTCAAGCCGAAAACGGATGACGGGCCAAGGGATGGTGGTTCCCAAAAAAGTATGAATTGTTTTTTTTACCTACACTCTAAAAATTATAGCCATTTTAAAAAAAAAGTGAATATCAACACTGTTATGATTTTTCAAGTACTATGACTACAAAATGTTTACTTGGCTTTCTCAAATGCTATAACACTTACTACTTATCCTAATAAAGGTATTTTTTTTTGATTCTTTAAAACCACTCAGATTTATACTTTTTTGATTTACTTAAAAAATGATTCTAATGGCTTGTAAATTTTCTTTAAAGCTTACATAAAGTAAGTCAGCACAAGTTTGGGTGAAACAGATAGAGATGCCACTTCAACGTGTGTGAGTGAAAGAGATAGTAAGCCTGAGCATCATCTATGGCATCAGCTATGAGCATGTTATTAAGTCCAATAAGCAAAGCTAAATTTAGTAAGTACGAAAACAACACGAACAAATACAGAAAGATGCTCGGTAAACAAATGGATGTAACTTACTGACTGAAGTATCAAGTATTGCAGTTTGCGCACAGATAATGCAGTCTATCTTTTTCACTCGTAGCGTCTTTATCCATTTCATTCTAACTCATGCTCAGGCTTGCTATCTCTTTCACTCACACTCTCACTAACATGTTGAAGTGGCATCTATCCGTTTCACTCTAACTTATGCTGTTGATGATGCTCAGGCTTGCTATCTCTGTCACTCTCACATGTTGAAGTGGCATCCCTATCTGTCTCACCCAAACTTGTGCTTTCTAACTTTAATTTATGTAAGCTTTAAAGAAAACTTACAGGCTATTAGAAGCATTTTTTAAGTAAATCAAAAAAGCTTAAATCCGAGTTGTTTTAGAAAATCAAAAAAAAATACCATTATTAGGATTAAACGTAGTAAATGTTGTAGCATTTTAGAAATCCCACTAAATGCGCCTTCTTTTAATGCCACGTGCTGAAATACCGTAGTACATTTTTTTTCAGCACAGCCAGTTAAAGTTGAATGATGTATAATTTTGAGTACATGTTTGGGCAAATTAGGGATATTACATCTGAAACCAAGACAGTTGTGTTCAAATATTGAATTATAATTTATACTAGCATTATTCAGCAACAAATTCCCTCCAAAATAATTAAGCTAAGTAAACATTTTGTAGTCATAGTACTTCAAAAATCATAACAAAGTGTTGATTTTCAATTTTTTTAAAATGGCTATAATTTTCAGAGTGCAGGTAAAAAAATTTTTTCACATTTTTTGAGAGCCACCACCCCTTGGCCCGTCATCCGTTTTCGGCTTGACCTTGATTTTCTGGGACACCCTGTATAATGTAAATGTTAATGGACGTAGGTACCGGGGGACACCAAGACTCTCATACTATTCATATATATCAATATCAAATAGGTCAGGTGCTGTCCGAAGGTGGTGTCAAGTGTTTTCGGAACCGGCAGTAGAAACCCTTATAGTTTCGCTATGTCCATCAGTCCGTCCGCAGTCTACCGCCTGACCACGGGCAATTCGCGCCCGCGATTATTTTTCACGACAGGAACAGCGAAGCGTCTAACGTTTAAAACAAATGTATGGGAATGTACTAATCATGCTACGCGGCGCGACGACCAGCGGGTGCCGGGTGACCGACAAATTTTGCCGAATGAGTCACGACTCACGACGACGGACGATTGTAACAAATGTATGAATCGTGCCATCAACCGCGTTTCGATCGGTCCAGCCGTTTAAAAGTTATGAGATGTTTGCATACACACACACATACAGACATACTGACGTCATCGTGAAAATAGTCGGAAAAGGTTTCTACGACCTCAAATCGTGGACATCTGGTGAAAACTCGATTTTCGAAAATCGGGGTAAAATCAGTACCTTCCTTACCTACATACGTAGTGTGAAGTTAAAAAATCGATCGGATTTTTCTAGACTCTACAGTTTATATACATTGCCTACTAACAAAAATCAGAAGAATCGCGGCCTGTGAATATATACAACCTGCTGGGTTATTAATTTTTGCGCCAATATACTTTAAGATTTTAAGAAGAATTTTTTTTTAAGAAAACTAATCAGCTCTATTCCTCAAAAAACTACGTCTAATGCATAAATTGCATCAAAATTGGTTTATCCGTTTGAGAGTAATCGTCGATGAAATATTTTGAAGAAAGTGTTTTGTCGACATGACTTCGAAATTTTTCAACCAATATTTTTTTGGTATTCTACGATATTTGAGTACTAATAAAAACTACGTCGAATGCCGTTTCTAAATTAAAATCGAATCTAATTTTCAAAAGTTACAGCTTTTCAAATATTACAATTACGTTAGTTTTAGCAAACTTACTTAATATTGAAAAACTTTAAAAACAACAAAGAAAAATATCGACACGCGGGATTTGAACCTGTGACCTTCACTTAAGCCGCGGTGCTCTACCACTGAGCTAGTGTCGACAGGCTCGACGTGGCGAAATTTTTCTTTGCTACATGATCGATTCCATAGACTTACTTAATATTTTTGAAATAACTTTCAGGCTAATACACCGATTGACATAAAAATCTTATCAGTTTTTTTTTAAAACTGCGTCAAATATCGTTAATTGTATCAAAATAGGTCAATTTGTTTGGGATTTATCAATGACGAAAATTTTTGAAAAAAATGTTTTTTAACATTGCTTCGAAAATTTTCAACCTAACGATTATTTAGCCAAAGCAATATTGTAGATCTCAAAAATTGAATTGAATGCCATTCGAAAAATTAAAATCGACCATAGTTTCCAAAATATACACCTTTTCAGAAATTAATATATCTACCTACTGCCTACTAAATAAAATAGACGTTTGAACTGAAAAAAATCTATGCGTAGGTATAGTTTTTACTCTTTTGAGATTAAAAAAATACTTTAATTTAGCGGGATATGTCAGGGATGGCCTGCAGGGTCAATCGTTTACAGGTTTTTTTTAAATAAAAGACCCATTTTAAACAAGCAGACCTGCAGGCATCAGTTAATTACGAAACATGTTAAATATAAACATTAAACACAACTTAAAAAACAAACTAGCTTTACCATCCATGAACTCATGGGTGTGATTATTGTTTATTAATTATTAACTATTAAGTAATGTTTGTACGGAAATCGAGGCAAATAGCAATGAGGTAATAGTATAATTTGAGGTGGGCAAATCATTGTAGTCACTAGTCAGTTCAAACTGTGAATCGCGAGCTGCGTGGACGTAATTAGGACGCTGACAATCCACGAATATAATGTTCGAGCAGATATTTTCGTGTGAACGCGGTGTCCCTGATTGTCGTGTGTTTATTAGTTAGCTGCTAATATCGTATATAATGAATATATTATAGTATTTTTAAACATGGTTGGAAATAGTTACAGTTGTCGTGATTTTTGTCGCCGTTTGTTTTGCTGTACCCGCCCTGAAAAGGATTTATTGGACGAAGAAGCCTTCTCAGTTTCTTTGGTAATATTTTTTGCATGATTATTTGGTGCACTAAAATATGTACATATAGTGTTAACTGTTCGTCATTTAGGTTTGTTAACTATTAGTCACGTAGTGAACAATAGTATTTTCAAATGGTAGTTCAATGTAAACAACGGTTTTATTGCGCGAAAACCCTTTTTTACTACAGATTTTATGGTGCATATTGCTAATGTATTAGTTATGTGGATATAAATTCGAGTAATTAATTTCTTTGAGAGTATTTTCATTATAAATTATTATAACATGTAGCTGTTGCATGCGACTTTGACTGAATGGCATTTTGTTTTCTCTTAATATCTTAAGATTTTTTTCATCCGATTCATACGAAATATAACAGGCAATATCTACCCATTAAAACTTCATTAAATTCATTGCAGTAAAATAAGAAACCAATGCAAAAAAATAAACAGACTAAATTTTTTTTTCACTGTTGACTTTTCTTATCTTCCTCTCCATAATCCGTTGTACAAACACCGGGTTCCAATGTCATGTAATACCTACCTAAACTGACCAAATTGTTTTAATATTAGAACGGGACATTAAGTTAATCTGAACTAGGTACGCAAGTAGGTAATAAATGATAGCAGTGATGGATGTATCTGTAACCATAAAGAGAACCGAAATTGAATATTAATGTTAAGTTAGATCTACCAAAATGTAATTGTTTTTCCTATTGAAAATTTAGCATTTTTAGCACCATTTTTGTGTGCCGGCTTATCTCTGTCTGCACAATTTTAAACTCTTTGTGCCTTCACCGTATATGTTTTTCAGAAAACAGGACATGTTCACGTCCCTAAGATATACTTGAGGACATCGGAACAAAGGAGTTGAAAACGGGGCTGTTCCGTGAAAAAGGGATGTATGGTCACCATAATAATAACGATGTAACTATGCAACTTGCATTATCCAAGCCGGTACCTACAGATTTTATTGTCGCATTATTGGTCTGAACGTACAAGCCTGTATTGACGTGTGAGGTCCTAGGATTCGAATCCTAGATCTAACAGGTATTTCTACTAAATGAGTTTTTGTGAACTCTTTAAAAATACTAGGTAGATGCGTCCCGTATCGAATTAAAAAAAAGTAAACAATAACAGGTGTCCCCGCGCAAACTGCGAATTCCATACAATTCTGGCTCCATCCTAACTTAATAGTGGGTCATTTCTACCCACGTAACACAAATAATCGTTACTGCTTTGATTATATACCTAATCCCTATATAATGACAATTGTCAGCATTATCTTTACTAAATATTTAATAAGAAAACTAAAAAAGATGAAAATTCTCAATACATTTATTAGTTGCAAGTCTTGCAACATTATATTGTATTGAAGCACACTTCCGACTTACTACTGTCTTATAGCAAACAAGCTGATAGATCTCTTGATGGAAAGAAATAACCATCGCCTATAGACATCAGAGATGTTAATGGTGTGTTGCTATCCGTGTGGTGGCATGTTAATGCCACATGCATAAGTTTACTGGCTACCCCACCCTCTGAACTGGAACACGACAGTGACAGGCATTGACGCGACTGCGCAGAATTTTTGTTTAAAAATCTTATAAAAACAATGATTTAAAACGTTATGAGATAAAACTTATTTTACGATACTTAACGTTATTGTTTTTAACGAGACCTCAGTAACAAAATTATTTTCAAAAACTATTTGTATCGCTACTCAAATAACAAAACGAAATTGTAAACGCCAACTAACGTTATAATATCGATATGTATGCGACCTTGCCGCATGTTTCGTGATTGGTTCGCCAACTAGCGCTTTTGAAGTCCAGGGAAGTTTTAAAAGGTGAGAAAATATAGAAAAAACAATAAGAGTAGTTAAAAAGGCAGAACAATGTTTGCCGGGTCAGCTAGTAAAGAATAATGTAACAAGTTCTGTATCATTTTTGGATAACGCTATGCATGATAATATCGTTACGTCAGGTTGCGAGCAATGACGTCACCACATAATAGCGATATTTAAATCTTTGTATAAAAACATGCAGCAAAAACGTATATATATATATATATATATATATATATATATATATATATATATATATATATATATATATATATATATACTTTACATACATGCCAGGCTATGTTAGTAAAACGAGTATAAAAATGTGGATATAGATATATATTTACTGGAATAGTTTCCCAGGCAATTTACTATTCCTATATTATTTCCATTTCTTATCTCGATGACAGTTCTAATTAAATAGTTGTAGTGTTGTGACCAAATAAGTAATGATATCGATTGCATATAATATTTATTATATTATTTTGAACACAGACAAATATAACAAAAACATTCAAATATATTTTTTCGTGGTGGGAGCACTATAGCCCAGCGCCATTTTGTGTTTTTTTTAATCTGTCACTTGCAACAACACGGTCGTACTAGTCACTACATTTATATTCGCCGAGTTTTTCACATTATCCATATGTTACGTTGTGTATTTTCAATTTTGTGTTCCTCCGTGTTGATTGCTGGCCAGCTGTCAAATATCAAAATGCCAAAAGGATCTGTTTTAAAAAGGCAGGTGAGGGAACTGGTGATCAAGGTTCGTAATTACTTTGAAGCAGAGTATCAAAATGGTAGTCCGATTTACCACTGTCGCAAGTGCGAGAGCGTGTTACGGCCGCATTAGGAATTAGTGGACCTACTGTTTTAAAAATTACTACCGAAGCTTACGGTACAAGCGGCATGCAGGAAAATAAGCTTCGTACGCCGATGAAAAAACTCCAACCACGTCGTGTGACATCGGTTGACAACTTCGACGCCGTATGATCATGATACTTGCGCAAAGAAATTCCAACACTAAAAAAACTTGTTGTTTCTTTACGTGAATGTGATTTGTTTCATAGCCAAAAATCGTCATTAAGCTTGGTTTTGAAATAAATTTGATTTTCTTATAAAAAATCAAAAAAACGTAAAATATTGATGGAGCGTCACGATGTTGCCATGGCTCGCTGCGAATTTTTGAACGAAGCCAAAAATATATCAAATTGGTCCAATGTTTGTTTTTACCGACGAGACTTGGTTAAATGCAAAACACGCAGTATCTAGGAACTGGACTGACGACACCATCGCTTCCACTAGTTAAGTGCCAATGGAAAAAGGTGAACGCCTTATCATATGCCATGCAGGGTCTCTATGTGGATTCGTGTTTGATGCTTTACTGGCCTTTAAACTCAAGAAAACAGTGGACTATCACGAAGAAATGAACGCGGAGATTTACGAAGGATGGTTTAAAGAAATGGTGCAATCTCTGGGAGAACCGTACATAATTATTATGGACAACGCTACATATCACTCCAGACAAATTGATAAAATGCCGACGCAGGCCAATAAAAAAACAAGAGATAATTGACTGGCTCCAACGTCATGGTGAAAATGTGGATGGTTCTTTATTAAAAGTACAATTAGTGAATATTTTAAAATTGAACAAAGCCTCTCTAAAAGATAATATGATATCGACGAAATAGCTGCCGAATGTGGTCATTGGGTTCTTCGACTTCCGCCGTATTGCCAGTACAATGCTATATAACCAATATGGGCACAAATCAAAGGACACGCCGTTCGAAACAATACCCATCTTCTTTAACAAGATGTTAAATTTATTAAAAAGTGCTTGTGCGGCAGTAACTGCCGAAAAGTAGGAAAAAGTTGTAAAAAGAACCCAAAACATTATAGCATCGGATTGGGTATAAAGTACTTTTATCCAAAACTAGCTGTTGCTTGCGACTTCGTCCGCGCGGATTTCGTTTACTCCGCACTGCTCCTCCCTCGTAGGTGATAGCGTGATAATATGGAGCTTATATGTTGACCCGATCTGTTAGTAATATTCATGCAAAATTTGAAGTAAATCCATGCATGAGTTTACCCCGGACATACATACAAACAGACAAACAAACATAAACATACAGAAAAATAGACAAAAATTCCAAAAACTATATTTTTGGCTTCGATATCGATTATTGATCACGCCCTAAGTATTTAAAAAAATATTCAATGTACAGTTTTGACTTTCCTACGATTTTATTATATTCCAAAATAAAGTAGGTACAATAGTATAAAGTACGGGTGGCAATCCTAGTCTTGGTACCCTATACTTTTTAAGCAAATTGTTAGAATATGTGTCATCTAGTAGTGCCATTGGCGACAGAGTGCATTAGTGCATGGTGAATTGGATTCAAATCCCTCTGTTTCTCTATGAGGATAAAAGACAAAGATGTATATAAATTACTTCTTTCATTGAATTTTTGGGACCAAATGCGTACACGTTTTGAAAGGCTAAATTTAGATCAAATGTTACGATTTTCATAAATAAACTTATTAGCCTAAAACAGATTATCAAATAATCAATTCTAATATTATGAATGCAAAACTATGTCTATCCGTACGAAATAATTTCCAGATTAATACCAATTGATTACAAAAACTTATCAGCTCTTTTACTCAAAAAACTGAGTCCAATGTCATAAATTGGATCAAAATCTGTGTATTTGTTCGGGAGTTATCGTTTTGTAATCGGTTTACAGGTTTTTCTTATTTATGTTGGGGTCTAGGCAGCGGAAGAGGTATTACTATGTCGATGGGTCTAGGATTAATATTTTGCAATTATACTTTACAAAGATCAAGAATCTCATTGATCATGCTCAGCTTAGATCATGAGATTACGGGTTCGATTCCCAGCTTAAAATTTAACATATGATAATCGTTAAAGTTGCTATTTACCGGTTGACTAGTAAAATACTGTTCACATTAAATTAATTACATTATAGTTAATGGTTACAGGTAAGTAATCAATAAAAATATAATGAAAAGAAAATGTTGTTTTACTTCAAAATAAACCTTAATGAAATTAGTGATATTCAAAAAGTATGGTTACAGCGTGGACGTCTTATGAGACTAGTCACGAGTTCGGCAAATAGCTGTTTGTAAACAATGCACCTCGATATTTATGCGTGGAGGTTTACATTAAACCGATCGTCATACCGATTTCTTATATGTATATCTTTTATAATCCTATAATATTATGATAGTATAAAAAATGATATGAAAAAAGACAAGTCCGCTGAGTTTCTTCCACCGGATATTCTCAGTGTGTGGCCGCGTTTCCGATCCGGTAGTAATTTAAAAAATATATTGACGTGCCAAAATATTAATAACTTGTAAAAGTTTTAGTGAATAAATTATTTCTGATTTCTGAAAAAAAAAACATTGTTACATAGGATAATAATTAGCTAAGTCAACATTTTAGTACCTATTTTTTTATATTAAATTAAATATTCTTTATCCGAAAATGAACACCCTCCTTCAGTATGATTTTTTTTACTAGTCACCTGTATGTAGTTAACCCAAGTTAACCCAAGATAAAGTTAGCAGCAAAGATAACCAATTTCTTCAACCGATAAACTAATGGATCTTGATTAACTCTTGAATTATATTGATATACGATTCATTTTGCTTAACCTGACCGAGAATCGGTAGGATGGATTTATAAATGTTATAAACCTTATTTACCTACTGTTTGTCATAATATGTGATTGAACAAATTTATGAATCGTATATCTCATACTTATGAGTAATAGTAGTTTACGAATGTATATGTTGTATTTCTTAAAATTTATTTGGGAAACTGAATGTTTGATGTGCTACAAAAATATTTCTTACAATATAAAATTCTCATGATATTTTTGTTATAAAACGTTGCTTTGAAGTTTTGGCTAAATAACTACCTAGTTACTTAGTTTTGCCTAAATAACTTTATAGCGGATTGTCATCAGGAAATTTTTCTCGAAACAGTCTTGGCAGAAAATGCTGTTTCAAATTGTCTATAAAATAAAGTCAAAACCAATTTCAAGAAGTACATGTATAAGGTATAATTTATACTTAGTTTAAATTAGTAATAAGCTCTTGCTTGCACAGATCTTTAGCTCTACTTCAACACTTCCACCTCGATAGCAATGCTTAATGAATAGGGTAGGGTTGTCATCCGTCCCGTATGTCGGGACATGTTACCGTTATTAACAGTGGTGTCTCGACGCGACGTCCCGACAAGCTATAAAATGTCCCGACAAATATAGTCGAGCGCAAGAGCTACAAGTTTTCAACAAATTGATACAGCGTAAAATGAATTTGCTTGTTGAGAGAGTTGTGAAGAATTTCATAAATTCGTAAAAGGTAACCGACAATTATTGTCCCAAGTAAAATCATCCGAAAGGAATGGTGTTAATTAATTATTGTTATATTATCTTCGATAATTAATAACTGAATATAAATAATTCCAAATGTTTTTGTTTTAAAGATTCCTTTTTTAATTTGCGATGCGACGGTTCTGCTATTGCCCTTGTTTATATGAAACTCCCGCGCACCGACGAACAGAATAAATACTAAAAAAAGGACTACAGTCTGGGAATTGGGAATTTATGGCAACACTAGAATAATTACATTTTTATCTTACCTTAAGGTGAATCAACTGCTATAGAAATGACTTCAACCTTACCTATTCCTGCCGCAATGGCGTCAATGCTGGTCATTGTCGTGTTCTTTACCGTATAACATAGCCTATTATTCTAATATACCTTTTGTATTCCATCGGGTGTTTAGCGAAATACCTACACAACGAAATCGACGATGCTCATGTTCGATTCTCGAAATGGACAAGCGCTTGTGATGACCATATTTGTATTTTTGGCTCTAGGTGTTTATTAACGTAGAAAACATTTGTAAACGAACAAACTAATTCACATGCAAAATATTACGATTTTATGTTAGTGTGTGTACCGTGTATCTCTACTATTGTATCGTATTGTCATAACTTACCATTTTTCTTTTAAATATTGTTTCTTAGAAATTACAACAGAAGTTTTATGTTGTTCTCGAAACTTAAATTCGCTTTGATGCGTATTCATTTCATGTCGGCCACATTATCTACATTTTATTTTCAACCTGAAGGCTATCCATCGAGCGATGATATCACTTTAATATCGACGAAGGAAATCTCAATTTTCTTATATCGCATATTCCATTAATGGGAATCAAACCCAAGGTGTGTAATGAAAATACACAATTACTTAGGTAATAAAAATATCATTAGATACAGGAGCACATATTACTAAATAGTTACATCGTAACAGGAGTCTACACTAAAATGACGTGCCCCACTACTCTATGTATAATGGGTGTCGAGATGAGTGGTGATCA
Source organism: Apodemia mormo (assembly GCA_036924255.1). Lineage (NCBI taxonomy): Eukaryota > Metazoa > Arthropoda > Insecta > Lepidoptera > Riodinidae > Apodemia > Apodemia mormo. Next base: position 22,473,416 of record JAUPFN010000008.1, read on the forward strand.
CCATCGCCGCATTTTTCCGTTTTTCTCGCCGTATTTAACCAGTACCAGTAGTAAGTAGTACATAAACATATTTTTATAACAACACTCTGCAGTCTGCACTCTTAAGCACTTGATTGCGTAATTATTTTTTTGTGAGTGCCGTAGAAATTATGAACTATATTTTTATTAATTTTCATTGAATTCTGTTAAGTCGTTTTTGTGTTTTTAATTTTAATAAAAAAAAATGTCATTTGTTATTAAAAATATGATTTAGTTTTTGGTAACTAAAATATTGATGTCATTAAAACATTAACACGTAGCAACTTCAAAACTTGTCCATTGAAGGTAGGGTTACCATCTCTTGATTGCATGAATCCGGGAGACAAATGAAGATCAATTTTTTAGATCAACTTTTTATTTTAATGTAGGAACCTTCTATTTTAATCGTAAAAAATAGGTTTTTTCAGTTTTCTGATAAAAACAACGTTGCCCAGGATTGGAAAGTGCCCGGTTTGCGATAGGCTTGCCACCTTGATAGGTCATTGTGGGAACAAGTATCTTCGGCTAGTCGTGGGTGCACTTGTTGTACCTCTGCCTACCTTTTCGGGAATACGGGCGTGAAGATAGTTTTTTGTTCTGATAAAAACAACGTTGTCCGGGATTGGAAGTGTCCGGTTGATGATAGACTGGCCACCTATCACATTGTGGGCCTAAGTACCTATCTTCGGCTAATCGTGGGTGCACATGTGGTACCTCTGGCTTCATTTTCGGGTATACGGGCGTGAAGATATTTTTTTTCCTATTTGACATTTAATCCTTTAATTTTTAAAATGTTTGCCTTCTGTCTAACAAGAAATTAGTAGTCGATTGTAAATTATTTTGCATCAGGGAGATGAAAGTTCACTTGTACCAAGGGGGTATATTTGAAACTAAATGCGCAAGAGGCAATTTTGTGCAGTTAGACTTTCCAGGAGTAATTTATTAAATTTAAGTTCCCACTGAAAATATTTTTAATGTTCAGTACTCAATACCACGGGACTCCCAGAATTCAGGGAGAGGTGGGAACGCTAAGTCTGAAGGGTGGCACGAAGATGTCAATACTGCTATAGCGTGACACACGCAATGCCGCGGTAGAGCCACTATTAAAAAATAAAACTACTTCTGTACGGGTCAATACTATACCCTGTACAAGTTAGCTAGATCTTTTGGACAGATGTAAATTTTCTGATCGACATAACTTTGCAATGACTAACATGTTATTTACTTAATTTAATTATTTTAAAAATTGTTAAAATTATTTGTTTTAATAGTTTCTAGTATATATAAGAAGATATTACAAGTACTTATGTATGCATGATAAGAACACGTCGTCATAGATGACCTCATACTTGTGAATTCATTATACCTGATAGGTATTGCGTTAATTGCGTGAACTGCATGCTTGAGTGAAACGACCTTTCAATTGTTTTTGTTGACCCAGTGTTCGATAAGAAACTTACATGTTCTTGTGTCTTGGATTTTATGATTTTTTAACTTCCCGCTACGTGTATGTTACTGATCTTGCCTCGATTTTCCAAAATCGAGTTTTCACCAGTATCCACGTTTTGAGGTCCTAGGAACCTTTTCCGACTATTTTCACAATTACGTCTGTATGTATGTATGTGTGTATACATCTCGTAATTTTTGAACTGCTTAACCGATCGAAAAGCGGCGGATGGCATTTGATTGAATTAAGCTCAACTTAGACTTCCTGAAAATTTAAACTAATTTAGTCCAGGAGATTTTGAAAAATTTTGAAAAAACTCAAAACAATTTTAGGTGAAACAGTATTTTTTTAATATAACTTTCAGATTAATGTACCGATTGGGTACGAAATCTAATCAGCTCTTTCCTCAAAAACTGCGTCCAATGCATACACTGCATCAAAATCGGTTTATCCGTCGAGTTGACAAAAAACTTTGAAAAAAGTGTTTTTCGACATAACTTCGAAACTTAAATCATTTTTAGACCTACAATATTTTAGTACTTGAGAAACAACGTCAAATGCAGTTTCAGAAATCTCATTGACGTGTATAATATTATACACGTCAATGAGAAATCTAAATCGAATCAAGTTTTCAAAAGTTACAGCTTTTTAAATATTAAGGGCGGCTTGCACAAAAATGCTTAAATGCATTTAGTCCCTTAAACATGTCTAGCAAATGTCAAAACGCCTTAAATGCTGTCACTTTAAACGTATTTAGTGACTTAAAATGATTTAAGTAAGCATTTTAGTGCAAGCCGCTATAATATTTTGTTGTTTACAGCAAACTTAAATATTTTTAAAATAACTTTTAGGCTGTTACGCCAATTGACTTAAAAATCTAAAAGCTTTCTCTCTAAAAATTCTATCAAATACCGTAAGATGGACCAAAATCGGTCTATTTATTTGGGATTTAAGAAAAATGTGAAAAACGATCAAAAATTTTTGAGAAAAATGTTTTTTGATATTACATATTTTCATGTCAGCTGTTATTTTTTGATATTCTTCGTAATTCTATTTTATCAGCACAAGCGTCCAGCTGTTATCCTTAGCTCACCATCACAGTACTGGAACTTTGCAAACGCGATATCAACTTACTGAAAGCTGATGTTGCTCAAAAGTTTATGTTGAAAAAATTAGATAGTCAGGCTAATGACTTGAGCAATAATCTTGCAAAATATAGTAGAAGAACCTTCTACTTCATTGGATACGACTGATACGAGTAGTGAAAATCTACACATGTCCATACAGAAACAATTAGAGAGGGAGATATCCAAATTGCCTAAAACCGAAAGTGCTACCTCAGCTACGATCATCGACTTTAAATTTATACTAAGAGTTGAGATGTGTCTTCGGGTGGTCGGGGGATATTTCTATCGGCAGCTTACAGATATTTACTTTCTGTGGTACCTACAATTAGGATTGAAGCAGAGCGTGCTTTTTCTTCAGTAAGCTATTTATGTAACAGGATAAGAAGTTCACTGTCTCATGCAACATTAAATTCACTTTCCATTTTGCAATCAACTTTCAAAATAAAAAAAATAAAGCGTCTAAAATTCATAAATGTTATTGAAATATTTTGTATTATTGTGTTATTTTACACTTTTATATTTGTTTTACTATGTTGGTCAGAATTATTTATGAACGCTTGATTTACTTTGTTACTTGTTTTAGATTTTTAGTTTTAGATTTTTCACTGTTTTTTTATTGTATAATTATAAGAATGATTCTAAAATGAACACCAAATGATGTCAATTAAACTATATTGATGCCTATGTTGATTACATGAGACATAATGATGACATGTCGATACTATAAGAAGTTTATATTTTTTATTAATGCTGTACTTTACAAAGTTTATGTAAAATACCTTCCCGCAAAAGACTAGATTAAGTTTAAGTTTTGATTAAGTTCCTAATTCCTAGTCCTACCAAAATAAACAATCAAAAAATCCCAAATTGCTATATATAAAAGATCTAAAAAGTATATACTCAAGGTATTTATAATAAATAATAACAATAAAGACTGATTTGAAACTAAAAACACGTATTTTAGTGGTTTTATTAATATCCTAATTGAACTTGCATTCAATACCGGTATTAATACCGTGATCCCGGTATTGACTTCCGATACCGGTATTAATACCGGTATTGAAAAAATCCGGTATTTGAAAGCCCTATACCAGGTCCGGGCGAGACAATGCAGAACTCTACCACCGAGTTAGCCACGATGATAGTGAATCCTAAAGCGTTTATTTTTTTTTTTAATTTAAATTTCATTATGCATGTGATATTACCGTTCTGCTACACGCATAGCAACCATCGGTATCCACAGGCGATCGTTGTCTCTTTCCACCAGGAGAACTTGTTTGCTCCGCAATGTAAACTTTATCCCAATCCCAATATTCATACTGCGCTGTTCCCGTAATTGTCGTAAAAAGGAATAAAAAGTTTTTGTTTCACATAATAATATAGATAAACTCTAAAATGAAGGTCATTATCTCTGTTCATTTGTCTGACCTAACTCATTCAGGCTGCTTATCGGGTTGTCAATTTTAATCATCTTTTTTCAATTTTTTTTTTTAAATAATCGCTATAATATTTCTCTTCCTTTCTTAAATGCTAGTGCAAAAAAGTGCTAGTGGGTGGTCCATTGTTTATTTATTATTACCTACTTATTTTTTTTCAACTTACGTCATGTTACACATGGTGTAAAGAAAACCCTGTCCGATCCGAAAGAGGTTTCAAGGTAGGTCAATGACATTATCAAAAAAAATAATAAAATATTTTTTTATTAAATTAAGAAAAATATCGTAATAGGCACTTTAACCTCATTTTAGTACTAAAATTGAGAAACTACCCCTTAATCATCCCCTCAATCAAGCAAATATTTTGAAAAATTATCAGTCAATATCCATAAAATAATGACACAAGTATGTTTCTATTAAGCTACCAAATGATGCCTTTGAGGATCGGACAGGGTTTTCTTTACACCCTGTATAATCTTCCATAATTCAAACATTTATGATCTATGTTTTTGTTTCAGAATCACCTAGCAGAATCTATTGAAGTAAGATATACGGAAAATTTGAGTGAACCGTTATCTATAGGATCACATATTATATGTACAGGCACTCCTACTGCAGACTTACCATGGTATGTTGTGCAGCTTATTAAGCAACAAGTTAAGTTAATAAGAATATAAAATTGTTTTCGCCTACCGCGTGGTTAACATGTGTGGCTTCGGATTAAGCCAAGATTTTACTGTTGTGTAATGTGTATTTGGGGTTATCTTCGAAAATTATTATTTCAGTGGAAGCTCGGAGTCTGACAGTTTTTAATAACCCCCTACTCCTGCTAATGGTTCTCCTGATGAAAAGAGAAACCGTTGCTTATAGACGCCAAAGATGTTAATGGTGCGTTGTTATCCGTGTGGTGAGATGGCTATGCCACATGCATAAGTCGACCAGCTAATTTACCTTCCAAACCGGAACACTGCAATGACGAGCATTGTCACTATTGCGGCAGGAATAGGCAAGAAGGTGGTACCAAATACCCGGGCGAGACATTACGGAACTCTACAACCTAGTAGTCATGATGGTAGTGACACAAATAGCCAATCGGTCGCCTCTTACGACCTGCCTGACCGAACGGCAGTTGGTCTATTTTCCAAAGGAGCCCGGACCAACACGGGGCAAAATTTTTCGGATGAGGAAGTAAAGTAGTTCCAGTTATTACAAAAATAAAGCGATAATCGTCATCAGGATGGTAAATAGCGGCGCTGGTAATCACCAATCACTCACTGTCTTGCAAACTGAAAAGCTAGTGAATCGTGATGAAGGGAAACATCTTTTAATATTCATTTCACCGTGCCACAGACTAATTACAGTGCCTGCCCAGCCTCTTCGGAGTTGATAAAAGTAAAACCTCTCATCAAATCTTTGATTTTGGGGAAAATACAGAAATCACAGGGTGCTAGGTCGGGGCTATGCGCAGGATGAGTGACGAGATGTACTTTTTCGGAAGCTAAAAATGACCTTGTTTTGTTGGCCGTGTGTGAAGAAGTGTTATCATGGTGTAGGAGAATGCGGTTTTTGGGTCGTCTTTCGCGAACTTTTTCTAACACCCTGGGTAAACAAATGGTAGAATACCACTCGGAATTAACACTCTTTTGATCTTCAAGTGGAATTGTACAGATGGGACACGTAGCTGAGAAAAAAACGCGATCATTTTTTTACTAACGTTTCTCACCCGTCTCACTTTTATTGGCCTGTTCTCATTTTCAAACACCCATTCACAAGATTGCTGTTATTTTTCGGGTTCAAAACAATAAATTCACGTTTCGTCTCCTGTGACAATGTCATAAACAGCATTAGAATGTCCGTGGTCGTACTTCAGTAGCATCTGTGAGCACCATTCCACGCGAGCCCGCTTCTGCTCCGCTGTCAGTTCATGAGGGATCCAGCGACAACAAAGTTTCCGAACTTTCAATTCTTCGTGTAAAATTTTCTGAATTTGGCTCATACCAATCCCCAATAGGTAGTCCTCGAATTGTCTCATAGGTAATCCGGTAGGCGTATCATCTAACGTTTGCAATTCGCCAGCGATCAGCGATGACTCTTAAACGTAATGAAAAAATCATCAAAAACGTCGCCAATTGCTTGCTGGTCACTAGATGCACTTTTTGCAATGTCACAGCATCAAAACTAATCAAGCGGCAACGACTACCACTAATGTACAAGACTGTTATGTGTCTTGCAATAATTAAACAATCACGATAATTTCGCATTGCGAGTTACGTGATCACCCCGCCGGGGTTTTCTTCAATTAACCGCTTAACAGTAGCCACATTATTTTCGTTGACGGCAGTTGAAGGCCGCCCTTCACGAAATTCGTCATGTAAAGAAACTCGACCTCTCTCAAATTCAGCAAACTATCGCCTCACGGTGCTCAAACAAGGTGCTTCTCTCCCGAAAGCATTTTGAAGACGAGGCACAGTCTTGCGGAGAAAGAGAACTTTTAAAATCATAAAAAATCATCGCTCTAAAATCTTTTCGACTAATTCAATTTTCGTTGCGTACGTAGAACTTTGATGTGTGATAAAAAAACAATTGACAAATCATTTCCCGCCAATTGTTTTTTTTATTACTAAGAAGGTTGCAACGTTTTAAAAATATACATTCGAAATTCAAATAGTTCCAATTAGCTAGAAGTGCAAAACTTTTAGTGTGCCCCATGTAATGTGTGTGTGTTTCGGACTATAAAGTTAGTTATGTATATAAAATTTGTCCAGCTGTTAAGGCCCGAACTTGGGTCGTAATTTGAAAAAATTGCGAGCACGGAGGAGTCCGAAATTTTCTACAGGTACTTGACGTTTAAATGGAGAAGTCCGAACCTCGTAAGCAATAGTCCATCTGCCAATCTACCACACCCTTTTTAAAAGACTCACGGCTGGCTATATGATTCACTATCATCGTGGCTACTCGGTGGTAGAGTCCTGCAAAGTCTCGCCCGGATTTAATACCACTTTCCTTTCACGCCTTTCACTTTCCTGTGCCGGTTGGGAGGGTAAGGTAGCTTATAAAATTTTTTAAAAACCAATTTAAATTTCATATGCATGTAGTATTACTATTCTGCTAACGCATAGCAACGCACCATTGGTATCCACAGGCGATTGTTGTCTCTTTCCATTAGGCGAACTTGTTTGCTTACAAATGTATATGTATAAATGTATGTAAACATTGTCTGTCCCAATTTTCATACTGCGCCGTTAGCGTAATTGTCGTAAAAAGGAGTAAAAAGTTTTTGCTTCATGTATTAATATATGTATAGATGAACTCTAAAATGAAGAAGGTCATCACTCATTATCTCTGCTCATTGCTGTCCGACCTGTCTCATTCAAGCTGCTTATAGGGTTGTCAATTTTAATTTTTAATCATCATTTTTTATATTAGCTATAAAATTTTATACCATAAAATTAACAAATCTAATAAATCAACTTTAAAGTTTCTAATCAAATATGATTTATTAAATATAAAATTGAAATCTTTACTATAAGTAAAAAAGTGTTTAACCCTAAGTTGTGAACTCGTGATGGTATAGATTTGTTAAACCCTCTTGCAACTCCTATATTATGAAGACTCCTTGGCTGATTTGGGTCTTATTCGAATTAAAGAAAATATATCATTAATTTAGCTATAACCCTACCAAAATGACTACTAATTTTATAATAAACAATACTTTTGGCAGCCCTATGCTATGGCACAAATAACTAGCACTATGTTACTTTAATTAAATACTTCTAATTGTGTACACAAATTTTCGGGTTAACACTAATTTACAAGGAATCGCCAATGTGTAGTAACTAGTACCAATCACACACTGTTTCGTAACAATTTTTGTTGAGCCAAATACTACGTTTCTATACATATCTATCTAGAGCTTTTTAGACAAAAACTGCGCTCCACAACTCGTGCGAATAAAGCGCGAATAAAATCTTTATTTGATCACTGGCTACTCTACTTTTCCAGAATAAGTAATCTTTCAATGTTAAAGGATTACGATATTTTTTTGTAGAAGGGAAGCAAACGGACAAGACTTGACAGGAGGCTCATCCTCAACCAACTGATGGTAAGTGAGCAACGCTGTCTATAGACAGCTACACTACCAGAGGGTTACCAAATGGATAGACTGACATAAGTGCCTTTATTAATTTAGGTAGCTTATTACAGTGGGAGTCTTCTGAGGATGGATCTGATGCAATCAGGAAGTCTAGCGACACCCTGACTCCTTGTTTATTTACAGTTGTTTAGCCTCATTGGACAGGTTTTATTTTATTTTGTATGACTAGACTAAACATATTGTTTGAGTCTTAAAACGGAACATTAAGTCGATGTTTATTGCGCAAGCAATAAATAATAGCAGTGATAACTGTAGGATGTATCTATTTCCATAAGGAGAACCGAAAGAAATTTAATATCAATGTTAAGTAAGATCTACCATAAGTTTCGTTTTTTTTAATTAAACAGTTTTGTACAATTTTCGTGTCCGATTTATGTCTGAGCGAATATTCGTTAAGTTTGAAGAAATTGCTGACCAATTGATATACAATTTGTAACTTTTTATGCCTTTGCTGTGTGTATTCTTCAGAAAACAGGATATATTATCGCATCTGTGGTCTAGTGGTCCAGCGTTGGCGTCGACCACATGAGGTCCCGGGTTCGATGCCCGGGTCGGGCACTTAAAAAAAATATGTTTTTTCAGTTTTCTGATAAACACAAAGTTGCCTGGGATTGGAAAAGTGCCCGGTTGGCGATAGGCTTGCCATCTATCACATTTGTGGGACCAAGTATCTTCGGCTAATCGTGGGTGCACTTGTTGTACCTCTGCCTACCCCTTCGGGGATATGGACGTGAAGATACTTTTTTTTTAATAGTGGAGCGCTGTAAGATTTATACCTCGGAATCCAGGGCTAGTCAATGAATCTGCATTAATGTAATATACTTTATACGTGGGAACACCGGGACAGAGTAGGTGAAACTGGGAAGTCCCGGTTAAAACGGGACATATATTCGCGTTAAAGAACGAGGATAGCCTGATTATAAAAAACGTGTTTGGTTTTTTAAATTTTCAATTTAGACGTATATTTAAAAAAATATTTTTGTACCTTATGCAGGTATGTAAGTGGCGAAGAAACGATGCACTAAGATTCAGTGAATTATATCGTCATTTTGATCTTCGTGGATTAAGATCATGATTGCTCATATACCTAGGTGAAAAGTATTAAAATCTGGTTGAAGATTAATATAACCAGCGATATTTCCATGTCTAATAATAACGTACGAAAATAGTGTAAATCTAATCTCGACAAAGTTCGAGGTATTTGACATTTCATTACTGCGAGGACTAGGCCATGTAAACTAATTTATAGCTTAGTTACGACTTCCCATCCGTTTTGTTCATAAAGGGTGTGTTTTAGATCGTTACTAATAAAGATCGTTGACCTTATGCGGATAATACAGTAAGTCATGACTTATGAATTACAGAACACTTAATTTGCGAGAATTAAAGTTACTATACAGTTAGTAATAAAAACCCAAAGGAGAAAAGGGCAATGACATTATTTATACAAAAAAATATTGAAATTATTTTATTAATGAAAATAAAAAAATGTTATGGTAATTTAAAATGTGCGCGTTTTTATCGATAAATTTTCCTAAAAATTTGAAAATATTTTGAGCAGGGTAACACCACGTTCTGTCAGCAGCGACTCGCCTTTTAATGCCGTAGCCACTAGCCGGTGCCGTGTCGTGCCGTGCCGGTCATGGGGTCATGAACCCCCCGTAGACAGGGGTCTAGATATGGATTTATTGCAAACAAATAAGGATTAGAGCCTATCTTGACTGAACCTCAAATATGTGACGCCCCTGACCCGAAGGCTGGATCCGCCCTTGCGCCCCACACGGAGGTGGCTACTACTTTGAAGGATCTGCTTTTTACTAAGACTTATATGTCACCTTTTGTGTTGCGATAAGTAACATTAAAAAATAATATTAATTATTTTGATCGCAAAGATGTATAGCTAACGTTATCCAAAAATAATGACGCTTATACGATCCGTTACGATTTTACATCGTATTACGATGCCAAATAATGTCTTAAACGATCGTACAAAGTTTTTTGGGTGTGCAAATATTTAACATTTTTAAATTATTCATAAAATGATAGTTTTCATATTAATTAAAAATATTAAGCTATTTTTTATTTATAATTACAAAATTTAAGAAACTTGGGCGAAAATACTAAGATTCTTGTGTATAAATCAATTATTATTTGTGTATCTTTGTCAATATTTTTAAATCAACATATTTTATTACTTGATTTGATTTTATCTGCAAAAATGCATTTATATTGTAGTATGTTTTATCTTATATTTGTAGCAACTTGAACAGTGTGTTATGATTTTTCCAATGGTAGTGATTGTAAATTACAGGAATGTGGTTATACATTCAATGATAGGTATACGCTTATGATCCCGGTCCTAAATAATTTTCTTCCCAAATATGTCTTAACGTCCGTGTGATGATACATCGTTTGTTCAGTTGGCCCCACGTTGCCCCCAGAGCCGGTTTGTTGTGTTAAGCATTTATTAAGTTTACGTTTTTATTGAGAACTTTGTTTAGTAGGTATAAAAATAGTTTAGCAACATTGTGGTTCAGCCAGGTTAGGTTAGGTATGTGTAAATTTACGGGGCCCCAGTCTGGTCTCCGGCGCTGCGAAGCGTCACCAGTGCCCTTTTGCGACAACCGCAAAGGGTGATGGCGATCAGGGCCATCCGGGGTTATCGCACCATCTCGACAGAGGCGGCGTGCGTGTTGGCGGGATCGCCGCCGTGGGATCTGGAGGCCGCGGCACTGGCAAGGCTCTACGAGCGACGCCAGGAGCTGCGGTCTGGCGGCGATCCGCCAACGGTGACGGAAAGGTGGAAGTCCCACGCTTGATGGTCAACCGTCCGGAGATGGACGGAGCGGCTGGCCGAACCTACGGCCGGCCACCGGACTATTGAGGCTGTCCGGCCGGTTCTCCAAAACTAGCTGGACAGAGGCGGCACGGGCGGCTCACGTTCCGGCTCACACAGGTGCTTTCCAGACACGGATGCTTCGGAAAGTACCTGTGTCAAATCGCCCAACGTGAGCCGACGACCGAATGCCACCACTGTGCAGGCAGTGAGGACACGGCGCAGCACACCCTCGAGGGGTGCCCATCGCGGGCGGTGCAGCGGCGTGTCCTGCGCGATGCCATCGGGGCTGATCTCTCGCTTTCGACCGTCGTGAAAGCCATGGTCGAGGGCGAGGAATCGTGGACGGCCGTCCTCTCCTTCTGCGAGGACATGATGTCGCAGAAAAAGACGGCGGAGAGGGAAAGGGAGTCTGCGACTAACCCCGACCCGATCCGCCGGAGACGCAGGGGGGTGCGACGCCGGGCCCACCAGGCCCTGCTTCGTCCCCCGTGATCGAGGCCGGGGCCCTGCCCCAAAAAGCCTCGAGGAAGTGCGCGCGGTGTCACAAAGCCGCGCGCTTCGTAGCCGTCTACTGGGGCCACAACGGCCCTAGTCCCGAAGAATGCCGGCAAGGCCGGCAGGTGCTGGCGTGTTGGTGGACGTTCCCACCTTCTCGCCACCACAGCACAGTGGGGCGGACGCAGGGGTTTTAGTGGGTAGTGGTCGGTTCTGTCCTGCGAGTCCCACACTCGGGCCAGTCCACACGGCCCGGCAGTGCGTAAGGGCATTTCCCCTGCGAGATAAAAAAAAGGTATGTGTAAATTATGCTAACTTAATGATATTTTAGCGGAAATATGTTTAAAAAAAGCAATATTTAAAAAATATTTTATTGAAAATATTTTTAATTCTAATTAGCATCAGTCCCGTTGGAAACTTTTTGTGTTCAGAACACGTGACTCCCGCGTCGAGTCTAAGTGTGAAGGGTTTTTCTTCTTAGAATAATCTCAGAAGTAACTTGGAGTCTAGTGTTGTGCTAACACTCCCATGATTCGGAAAGCAAGTAATCCTATTGGTTATAACAAATAACATAATAGTAGAGTAAACTTCTACACTGTACTGATTCGTGAAAATTATTCGTTGCAGCGATGAGCATAACCACCGTTTCACCAGTCGACAAACTGGTAAATCATGTGAAACTAAGTGTCTATTAACAAATTTAACTTGGCCTGCGTTACAAAGTACCTAATTGTTATCATGTTATTTAACAATTGTTTGCAGGTTTTCAATAAATATTGGATGTGGCGATGTGGAAGCTGGCAACGGAGATATAGCAGTACACTTCAACGTGCGTCTACCACAGTGTTACGTTGTAAGAAATACGAAGCGTCGCGAAAAATGGGGACCTGAAGAAACTACTTCCTTTAGGTGTGTCTAAAACGTTAGTCCCTATATTAATTAATTTATTGGTAGATAATAATTTAGTATTGACGATCGTCACATCTGATTACAAAATATCCTCACGCCAGGTCCATTATAGGAAATGCAGAGAGAATTGAGTGCCATGTATCACGGTCCAGACAGTTGGTCCGAAAAGTTTAAAGAAGAGACTCTGTTGTTCTGCAAGGCAGTTAGTTCGTAAGTGACGAACGATTGGCTATGCGAGTCACCATCATCGTGGCTAATAGGTTCTGCATTGTCTAGCCCGGGTCTGGTACCACTGCCTTACTTATCCCTTCCGCAATAGCGTCAGTGTTCCGTTTTGGAGGGTAAGATAGCCGGTAAATTTATGCATGTGGCATTAGACCTCGCCACAAGATACCAACGCACCATTAACATCTTTGGTGTCTATAGGCGATGGTTGACTCTTTTCATTAGGATACCCATCTGCTTGTTTGATATCTTATACTATAAAAAAATCCATTAGGCGATCATTCGTATTTATAAACTCTTCAGATAACTAAAATATTTTAACTATATGTGTTTTTAAACTTATCCCGTGCTCGGGAAAACTTTAAAAAACTTATAAAAGAAAAATTGTGACATAATAGGATTTTAAACTGCGACTCTGCCTCTCGCCGGTACGGTCTAACAAATATAGCTACTGTCGGCTGGTTCATCGTGGTGAAATTCTTCTTTGCTTTGTGATCGATTCCATCGATTGCACTGACCGCCGGATATCCATACGTGTAATGTAAATACTAGTTAAATGAATTCGTCATTACTAAAATATTTTGTCTTAATTTCAGGCAATTTCCATTTAAAATCGACCGAATGTTCACAATCGAAGTTCTAGTAGACGAAAAAGAAACATTATGGGCCATTGATGGCGAACACTATTGTAATTATGTCCACCGAAACCCAACGCCATTCGCTGCGAAATGGATACAAATAACCGGCGTCAGAGACGCGACATTAAACATCCAGAAGACAGATTTGTACCCGACCTTGTCGCCACCTGTGATGGAAGTGGGTTACAGTGTACATTTGTTATTTTGTTAATTTTAAGCATGTGATATTTCATACCCGCTATTAAGATGGCAATGTATCATTCACGTCTTTTGTGTCTATCAGCGATGGTTGCTTTTTTTCCATCATAAGAGCAATCTGCTTGTTTGCTATTCTATTATATCTATTATATATATATATATATATATATATATATATATATATATATATATATATATATATATATATATATATATATATATATATATATATATATATATATATATATATATATATATATATATATATATATATAAATCAATCCCTATTTTTCTTGGTCACGACATCACGTCTGAATGGCTGGTAATTTTTTTTTGTTGTGTTTGTAATTGTAATGAGAAGGTTCTTATAAAAGAAAATATTAAGAAATTGCGCGGAAAATTAGAAAATTTAAGAATACTTAACCACCATATAAAGTTTAATGCCATTTTGGCTGCGTGGAAGGACAATCCCGTAGTCTTATATAAATTACGTGTCACGTTGTTTGTTCGCTATGGACTCCTAATATGTAAGGCAAAACAACGTTTGCCGGGTCAGCTAGTATAATATAAAAAGAAATTATTGACATTAGGACCATGCGCACTATAAGCGTACTCCAAATATAAAATTATTAGACCACATTTTATCATAAAACATATTATATGTGCAGTCAGTGACTCGATTTAAACTGCTGCTTTTATAAATATTATACATATTTACATGCCAAATATCTTGTGCAGTGGCAGGGGCAACCGATGTAGTTTAACTTTTATTTCTCCGGTTGTTGTGTATAATAATAATTAATATCCTTGAAATTTTTGCTTTTACGTTGATAAAGGGATCTCAAGTAGGCCTAATATGACAACTGGTCGGTCGTGCCTTTACTAATGTCAGATTAAGTGGGCTTAAATAGTTTTATCGCTTTGAATTTGTGCAATTATTATTTATTAGTTTTCCTACTGGGCACCTACTAAGATGATGAGCAAAGGTGCAAAAAGCGAAAAAGACAATACTTTTGAACATACATAACATATAAATATATTCTTGTTATTATCAGTTCTGTGTTATATAAATTAACACTTATTGTTTTATAACATAGAATAAGAAATTAATTTATTTTTATAGAAATTTAAAGTTTCTAATGTCCACTCGGTCCACGGGCACTAACCCGATAACGACTTCATTATTTATCAGTATGCACGTATGATGTAGTGTAGGAAATACAACACAATGTATTATATTATTTATGTTTCGGTCCTTAGTTTGGCAAACATTAAAACACTAAGAAGATCCTTTATAACTTTTAAACAATGCAAGTTACTAATTTTGTAGTCAGTTGAATTGTTTGTTCTCAGTCATCTTTGTATTGTAAAATCCAAGATGATGTAATCAATGACAAATAAAACTGGTGTCTTAAATGGCCTATTAAATGCTAAGAAAAATTAAACTTAAAATGGAAATTATTAATCAAATTGCTGTTTTTTTAATTGGTTTTATTTGGTTAAGCAATCAAATTCTATTAGCAAGTATTTGTTATAAAGTCAAAAACCTTGACTGTTTAAAAATAGTTAACTGAAAAAGTAATCGCCTTTTGTTTCCTTTTTAATCGACGAAAAAACTGAGGAGGTTCTGAATTTGACGTGTATATATTTTTTTAATGTAGGACTGAGTTGTCCGATTTTGATGTTTGATTTATTGAATATGAACTACCCTTGTCTAATAAAAAAATATTATTTTTTAAAATTCCAATCATTATCGTAAACAAGGGATGCTTGTTCATTTACTTTATTTAATGACCACTCATAAATTTTCGTCGGCTTCATTTTTTGTTATAATGATATTAGGTATAGTGTAATAAAAGCAAACAAGAATAATCCACTCAACAACAATCCACTCAATAACAATCCATTTTAACATACCCTATTTCATATTATTTTAGTAACTAAGACGATTCGAGGACAAGTCAAGTCGCTTTACCTTCAGAGTATGCCAAATTAAATTTCATTCATAACAACTGGAAAAACAAAAACGTGCTTTTGTCACTAACGTAAATAATATGAATCCCTTATATTTACTTGCTTAATTAAAATGTCAGTATTGATTTATTACAATCTTGAGTTAATGCAATTTTTTGATGTTCCCACGATAACGTCATGACAAATTTCCTCCGTGATGTAACCTATATCTCATAATCCGTGATACCTAGAAAGCTGAAATTTTCACAAATTATGTATTTCCGTTGCCGCTATAACAACAAAAACTAAAAATATTAAGGGGTCCCCATACAATAAAAGTGTTTTTTGTGTTTTTTTTTTTGCTATAATGATACGGAACCCTTCGTGCGCGTGTCCGACTCGTATTTGGCGTTTTATATTTTTTTTACATCAACAACATTATTTTCATATTCGGCTTTCAGGTGCCACAAAGATCAAGTCTTACTGAGGATGGTAAAGATGAACCTAGTTGGAAGCCCAATGTTATTGCAGGCATAAAGGATGGGATCCCTGAGGGATATCAAGTTGTGATACGGGGAAGGTAAAAAAATATTTTTATTTTTACTTTTTCATAAGATGTAGGCTTATATGGTTGTTACACTAGTTTGCGTCATGACAGGGAGCGCAACAAAGTTACCGGCCGGAAAGTAGGCATGAAACATTTCATAAATAGCTTGCGATATATCATATGATATGATTGTCGCCAATCGCATGTGCTACGTCTCTTCATTTGGTTTGTGATATGTCGCACTCGATGAAATCGCATCGTTCGTAAATATTCGGAGTATCATCGTATTGACATCGACGTAGATAGCGAGCGAGTAGTGACGAATCGTGCGTGTTGTGTATAGTATGCCGTGTTATGATTACGAAGAGCAAAGCGCTCTTAGGGAGTATTTTAAAAATAGACTTTAAAGTAAGTGCGTTAAAGTATTAATTTCCTTGGAATTATTTGACGCAGATCTAAAAATCATTTGTTTGTTTACGTAAGTACACGAATTAAGTCCATTATTTCATAATAATGATTTTTGACGACAATTCTTACAAGCATGACGTTCGAACTGCGACGTATTGTGATTTGTGTACTTTGCGTTTTGTTGAGATTTATATAGAAAATAATTATTTATCGTAATAATTTTTAGTAAGCATTTAGATTGTTCTTTAGTGAGTAGGTATATGTATAGCGTTAATATAAATTAAGACCAAAATAAATACAATGAGTGGACTTATATGGAATAACTGGAACTATGGAAAAAACTATGGAAAAATCCTATGGAAAAAACTATGGAACTATGGTAAAGAATATTCGTATAAAACTTCCAATACACATCTAAAAAGACATTTTAGTTTAAAACATTTAAGTTCCTATCAAAAATTTTTAAATTCCAAATAAAACAGAGAAAATGTTGAAGTGTCTTTTTGGCCTAAATTGAATACTAAACTCATGTCATGATAACTTTTTTTTTGAGATATACATATTAACTTCTAAGCCTGCCTTGCGGTATAGGAGTAGCCTATTCGGCTCAGATCATGAGGTCGCGGGTTCGATACCCCGGTGGGGCAAAAATGTTATTGAGGTTTTTTTAGAACCTGAAAATTATCTTTAGCGATATTTCGCATGCGAAATCATTGCGGTTTTTTTCTTAATTTCATGGAATGATAATGATTTAAAAGTAGCAATTATTTCCATGCCTACCGAAAGGCATCCGTGATGTATTGTACTGCGTATATTCTTCATAAAAACATATACTTTGGGTTAAACATTAAAATGCAGTTTCGAGCTGCTTTGTCTGGCACCGGGCACGGCGCAATGCAATAAATCTATATAGGTATACACGTCCGGCCCGATAAATATATTAGCTATATACGTGCTTTACGGTTTATAGACACTTACATATACGAGCTATACAGTGTCTGTACCTTATCTTGAGTCCTTGTTTTATACCGTATAATATAAAGACTAAAGCGTACAGCGTAGAACGGTCCGAATCGTTGACGACCAGACTTCTTCGAAACAGCTTGACTCTCTGGACTGCGCAGAGATGTAGGTTTACTCTGCGTCTTCTACCGTATTTATCATGGGGAGTGTTCTGACGAGTGTTTGGATTAATTTCTGCCACCGAATTCCATCGTCGGACATCTCTTCAAAATTTACAGTTCCATCCTCACCATTTCGATGCCTGGAAATCCACAACTGTGCGATTCTCCCGACACTTTTTGCGTTGCACTTGTCGAGCAGACTAATTCCACAACAGAGTAGTCTGTTGTGGAATTAGTCTGCTCGACAAGTTGAAAATCGCCTGAAATAGAGATACTGCTCTTAAAATTATGTGCGATAGCTCATTGGATCCGGAATGACGCCTAAAAGTGCTAAAAGTGTGTATTAGCACATAAAAAATTGCAAAAGTTATAAACAATTAAAGATGAAAAAAAAAATGGCATTTTATTTTTATGCCAATATTTCATAAACTATTAATATTTAAAAAAAATCAAAAAAAGACTCGGAAAGAAGTGGTAATTTCGAAGAAAAAACTCTTAGATGCCGGAGCTCTGTCTCCATTATTTATAATTTTAATCTAAATCTAGGTCTCCGCATGACATTTTTAGGTTGCGCGCACGGCCTCAAAAGCGAGTACGACACATAAATTAATTAATTTAAGGTATTGAATATTCTTTTTTAAATTAGAAAAATATATGATGTATTTTGAATACTATAAATTTTTTTTTTGTTGGAAATTTTACTTAAAATTAATTTTTCAACAAGTTAAACGATTGTTAACTAATAAAATTTTCTCGTCTTAATTGTAAATGAAAAAAAAATGCATTATCGTTAAATTTTTTCGCTTCAAGGAACCTTTCTCTTATACAAACTTAACAAATTCAGGTCATAAAGGTTAAAAATAATATTCATACTTATAATAATTATTGTACTTGAACGAAAACTGAAAAATCCACGTAATGTTTATATTGCGGACACAGATTGCGGAGGATAGAAATACATTAAATTAATAAAAATAAACACGCTACATTCGTGTGACATACTTAAGCTCGTACATAAGTAATATACACAGATGTATATCTAATATTTTCTTTACGGCTAAAGACAGCTGTAAACAGCGGTTTAGTCTACGGTCGAATTTCGGGCCGAGGCGATCGCTAGTAGGTATATATTATAATGTAGACTGCGTCCCCTGCTGCACTCGTTCGTGATCGACCTGATGGATGTGTGTCGCGAGTGGCCGCGGCCGGCGCTGGCGCTGCACGTGAGCGTGCGGCCGCACGAGCAGGCCGCGCTGTCGCGCCAGCTGGTGGTGCTCAACGCGTGGCTCGGGGACTGGGGGCCCGAGCGGCGCCAGCGGACCGCGCGCCTCGTGCCCGGCGAACAGGTAAGTCGCTACTACACGACTAACACTAGTTTGTTCGTCTGTTTATTAGCTACTAGCTGACCCGCGAAGGGGCACCGCGGGTAGATTAACATATCAACGATATAGTTTTTCTTAAAAACTATTTTTCACCCCCTGTTTGAGTTCCTTAACCGCTCATACCACCAGCCACTTTCGATTTTTTTTCTAAAAACATACGAACCGTTACGCGCACGCGTTCCGATTCCGTTCCGGTGGACCGTGGTCAGAAAAATATTTTATGAGTTGTTTGGATTGAATCCGATACTGTTAAGCGTATATTTTAAAGAGGTCTTGAGCACTGCAATACACTGGTGTTAGAATTGTTTAATTTAAATGGCCTAAGTTACAAAACAATTCAGGTGTAACACGACACTGAGAAAAATATGACTACTTGTTAGTCGAGGATTTTTAATTCAAAAAGTAAATCGATGACCTATGCTTTTTATATTTTTTATATAACTGGTAAACATATACATACGAAAAAAATAAACAACATATATTATAGTACAAAAATATTTATTTACATAAATATTAATATTTTTTTTTCATAATAATAATAATAATAATTCACGGGACAAATTACACTTACTGATCTAACCCCAAAGTAATTTTGTTATGGGTGTTAGTCAACGATACTAATACATAGAAATACATATATAAATACTAGAATATATATAATAAACACCCAAACCCGGAAATACAAACATTTATGCTCATCACACAAATGCTTGTCCCCGTCGGGGATCGAACCCGAGCCTCGTTGATTGCGTAGTCAGGGTCTCTAACCACTCGACCAATAGTTTAAAATAATACATAGTTTTTTTCGTAATTTTTAAATAATTTATTTCTTTTTCAATTTTACAGCTATGTTAATTTTTTTTAATATTGTTTAGGATATTTCACATTCACATCATATGATTTTTTTGAGATCAAGATATCAACACTAAAATTTACGAAAATAAACAAAAATAGGTACCGTCATACCCAAAGCGCTGGTATCAAGTTGGTCGTTAACGAAATATATGTTTTATTAATTGATATTTACGGTTTTTTGACATAATTATTATCTAAACTGTTAAGATCTTGAACTAATCTTGATTATAAATAAAGTTTACTTGTTGATTAATACGCAAAAACACTTTTAAATTAACCTGTATCATAAACTGCAACCAACACATAACACACACAACACGAATCAAAATGGCGGACTAAGTTCTTTTATTTTTCCCCAAGAGCGTATTTGAAAAAAGAATGCCAATTTGATGTTGTTATGTACAATGTTTCGTTCGAAAACGATAAAATACATAGAGTATTGTATTAAAACTGGTAAATAGTGAAAATATTGTTTTTTTTGGATAAGGTTAGCGTTGGTCCCTATAGAGACCATAGTGAATTTTCTCCGAGGTGTCATTAGTTACCAAAGTGAAGTGAGCGGTTAAGGGTTAATTTTTGAAAAAATATTTAACTTCGGATTTTTAACTATCTCCATACCAAATTTCATCAAAATTAGTTTGACGATTTAGCCATGACAGCGTAACAGACTGATAAACTTTTGCATTATTAATATAAGTATGGATTATGTCTTGAAAACTGTCTAGTATTTAGAGCAGTCTAGTTTGTTAACAACATTATTTATGATTTATAAATATATGTACTTTAAAAATACTGTAATTGTCCCACTTCGAAACACAAAAATACGAATAAACTGTTCCTACCTAAAACCTAAAACCTTCCTGTCAGATTGTTCGTGAAAGACTAACGATTGATCAAACACATCATCACTATTTGACCTTCACTACTAGGGAGTAGAGCTCTCTCGGTTTGATAATACCACCTTGAATCGTGGCCAGACTAGTCAGGCGACAGCCCCGTACAGACGGACCAGGCGTGGATGAGCTCTGCACTATGAAGCAGGAACTTGCTCTAGGTAAAACCTCAATGGAGCAAATGAGTCACAGGAAACATATACGAGAAATCTTAGAGAAAAGAAAATCAATTTTCATTAACACAAATCACGAGGGCGATATTTACATAACATCACCACATGGTCGGACAAATTACAAGAGTACACTTGTATATAAATTACAACGCGGACATAAGGCGTAACTACAAGAACTTTACAAATCCTTTTTGACATCCCCCGCTTAGACTAAAAATAATTTTGCATTCCGTTTACTGTAAAAAAATAGTTTAATCTAAATTACTACATACCTGCAAGCAAGAGCGTCCACACTTTTCGTCCGCCGGAATTAGGAAAGAAAAGAGCAGATCTCGCAAATCCATTATAAAGCCCCGCATCTCGAGAGAACCGCGGAATGCGTTCTTCGCTAAGCCGATGGGTCATTCACTAGCCAAGACGGCCGCCTGTTTTTAGATATGAATATAAATGTTTATTACTTCTACGTGTTACAACATCCCTGATGTTAAACTAGGTGTAGTTGATCGAAAATCCACTACATTTTACTTCGACTTCGTAAATGGTGCCACTGACCGACTTACGACGATGATCTTACCCTTATAATCGGAAACCGACGGTCAGTGGCACCATTTATGAAGTCGAAGTAAAATACTGTAGTGGATGTTCGATCAACTACATTAAGAACGGTGACCCTGCAGTTCGGTGCTGCTGTGCCGATTCAACGCCGATCCAAGCTATTCTTTCTTTTAAATTAATAGTTATGAACTGTTTTTAATCTCCACAGACTTCTTCCTAGTTTATTAAGTTACATTTAAAAGCATGATGTTCTTATTTTAGACGGAATTTCGCATAGTCCGCGGTCCTGCAGACTGGTCAGTGTTTTGCGACAATTTGCTGATCGGAGAAATGGAGTACCGGGCCGCGCCCGCCGGAGTGCGCGCGCTGCGCGTCCGCGGTGACCTCTACCCTGAACAAATATTTCTGTGTCCAATAAGTTCATCTCCAATAGAACAGAGATAGATACACAGTTTAAATATATTCATACATATAAATGTTTTGTTATATACTGCAGTGTCATATGATTGTGTCTTAAGTATTTTAAAAGACATGATATAGAGATAAGACTCGTCATATATACGAGATATAACATATACCTAAGGTCCTTCCAAAATAGGTGATCATATTTCAACGCAGCGTTCAGTATGTCTATCCAGTATGTGATTCAAGTACTAAAACTTTTTGATTTTTACGGATAAAATAATTTTGTCTCATAACGCTTTACGCCTTTCTGCATAAAATAATCTACTTTTAACGTAATATGGCGCAAGGTTGTTTGCCTTATCACTCACTCTTACGTTAAAAGTGGATTCATGGGCGTACCGAGGGGGGCAGGGAGGGGCAGCTGCCCCCCCCCTCTGGAATTTGGTTATCTCCCTACTAACTATCTACTGTTGTTGATAAAAATATAATAAGATAAAAATATAGTCTTAAAATGTTACGGTTGCCCGCCCCTCCTGGCCCAGAACCTAGGTACGCCCATGAGTGGATTATTTTATGCAAAAAAGCGTAAAGCGTTATGAGATAAAATTATTTTATTCGTAACAATCAAAAAGTCTTAGTCCCTTGAATCACATTCTTTTTTGACTTTTTCGTTGGTTTATTGGTTAGACATACTGAACGCCGTGTTGTGTATGATCACTCCTTTTAGAAGGACCTTATATATTGTCACAGGAAACCTGTTTGTAATAAGCATTTAAGTAAATATTAAGGGTTCTAGCTTACCACCGCGCTCAGTGATATTTTACGATTATTAGGCATGCGCCATATGGCATAATATAGGAATTATAGGTACTTACATATATATTTGTTAAAATAAGTACGTCATACGAGATATAACCCACGTTGATTTGAAACCTGTTTAAAATAAGCAATTATGTAGAAGTTAAGGGTTCTTCCAGCTTACCACTTAGCTCTGTGACATTTATAGACTACGGTTTACACCGTATAGCATAATACAGTAAAGATATAAATATTTAGATACATGTATCGTGCGAGATATAATCCATATTATCACATGATACCATAACAATTTAAGTAAAAGTGAAGTGTTCTTCTAGCTTATTACTCACGTGTATCTAAATCTGCTCAGTCTATAGACAGTATGTATGTTCCCGTGTTGTTGACACTTAGTTTCCTTCATCTAAGCACTTATCGCATCTTCTCATGTATCCCCAACATAGAAAATAATTAGTTTATGTTAAAAAGTTTCAGTTTCTAGTTTCAATTTCTAAATTCAAGTCAATAATTTAGTTGCACTAACTCAAAGTCAAAAAAGTCAAAGAAGTAAGCAGGGTCATGTATTTAGAGTCCCGTATGCTTTATAAATGATCAATTCACTGATTTGCACACAATTAGCACACAGAACGCACGAAATAACATTATGACACTTTACCACTTTGAATTAGTGGTTAGCGACTACACATAACGACTTGATCTTGTCGAGACTCTAGTTCGATTACCGACAGGAACAAGCATTTGTGTGATGAGGATATGTTAGGTGTTTATTTTTCAGGTTTGATATATTTATTCTTATGTATTTATATTATTATATAATTATATGACAAGCTAAGAATTTCCTAACATTGGAGTTATATCAATTCGTTTTGTTTGTTTTTTTATTGAATGAAATCACGCAAACTACTGAAATTTTAGATTTTCACCTTTAAGATTACGCTTAATATATTTTTTGTAAAAACCTAAATGAATTCACACAGATATTCAGTTTAAACTGAAATGAAGCGAATATCGTTAAAAATTGATAACAATTATTACACTCAAGTTTAGGGTGGCCAAACGCCCTGTGTGTTATATGTTAATGTATTATAAGGGTTACCCCGTTTTTTACAAAATATAGCTAAAACTAAAACGCTACACAAATATAGCTAAAACGCTACAAAATATTTGGTACCCTTAATTGATAATTACGGGTTTCTAAATTGATTAGGGGGTAAATGAAGCTGCTTTATTTTTACAAATTCTGTCATGGCTGGCCAACGCAGCTAAACACGAGCGTTCTGTCTGACATGCTGGGGCTGTTTGGCCTCGAATTCACTTCTGTGCTTAACATGCAATATTTTCTTTTTGCATTTGCTTCCCAAAATGAGGATATTTTAAAAGCTGTTGTAGAAAAATAAATTTAAGATTTTATTATGAATTTATTATTGCTCCGTCAATTATCACAAGCAAAAAAATAAACCCTGCATATTTGAAGCTGATATCTCTTAAATCAAGAAGTGGCAGGTACTATTTACATTAAGTGTTCCTAGTGAAGATCGAATCAAGAACTCATGTGTATCTTATTAGCTAGAATTGCATTAACTCCAAGTTGTGTATGAAATTATTGGTAAATTCTATACTAAAATCGTTCAAATAGAAACTCGAAATGTCGAATAAGAAGATTGTAAAATTGCTAGACATAATAATTATACACATAATTTAATAGCCAACAATTATTACCATCGAACCGTATTAATGTTTTCAATTATATTTAAATGGCTTATTTAGATTTTAATATGTTATGTATATTTAGAGGTAGAGGAGGTAGGTACTAAATTTTTTTTCAAGATTTTAATTTATCATTTTGACGGTGTGACTAACATCGTTATTAATTCAGCATTAATACGCAGTTTTCTAGTACTCCAGCGTGAGATTTAAGCTGCGGAAGGACTGACAGACAAACATGGCAGAATTATGAGTGTTTCTTGTTGACTTCGGAACGCTAACAAGGACTTGGACAATGGACATACTTTTTTACTCAATCTCTGCACCTTGCCTTTAATGTTAATAAGTATATTTAGCCTTCCTAAAATAATACACCTCGAATAGTTACTTTGTCATAACACAGAATACTGGAGACTAACAGTAGTCAATGTACATACAAGTAATATCAAGCAACGTACACATAGACACCACTCACCTGTGGCGTAGCTAGTCATGGGCGAAGTGGGCCTTCGCTCACGGCCTCGCACCTAAAGGGGCCTCGCACTACCTGATTTAAAATCTTTGTTTATTTTTAAATTAAACAGAACATGAAAAATATTGGCCTCACTCTTCTGTATCTGAAATACAAACAAAACAACTCCTAGATCCTAAGTTAACGAGTTATAAAGACAGGATAGCTTTTCGCTTATTATAAACTTGGCGCGTGTTTTTGGGTAGCTTTTGGGAACGAACGGAAAGGGGCCTCGCAGATGCAACTTTGCCCACGTATATAATAGTCCACGCTACGCCACTGCCTCTCACGGACGCGATATCTCGGAATGATTCGAGACAGTTTGTTCCGCACCAGTCTTGAGATATCGCACCCGTGAAAGGTGTCTGTGTAATATGCTCGAATATTACTTATATGGAACATTGACTTCTTTAGTCTCTAAGTATTCTGTGGACATAATCTCATATTTAAAATTGAGACCACTGTGAATTGAACACTAAATGAAATGTAACAATAGCTTTCGCGTAAGTGCTGATAACCTCCGTCCATACAGGAGCAATTATTATGTGAAAGTTAACTTAGCTTTTACCTTGTATTCATAGCAGTATATCAAAGCCCTAAAGGATATTTTTAAAGTATTAGGTATGTATAAAACAGGGCGTACTAAAGTCACGTTTCAGTATCTCTTTCGTTTTATTAAGATATCTGAATAATAGCTTTTTTATTTACAATGTGCCTTCTACAACAAGTGAACGAATATACAAATGTTACTGGAATGAAATGTTTATTTTAAAATTAGTTGTACATATATTTTAAAATGTTAATACGTTTATGTTAAATAATTGAACCCTTTTATATATATTGTTTTTTGTATGTTAATTTTATCTTAAGTAATATTAAGGGAAAATGAGCTGAAAATATATTTTTCCATCACATAATTATCAGCAAACATAAAACAAAATGGATACGTCATATATACTCAGATTACACATGTCAATTTGCATTTAAAAATAATAAACGACTGACAATAAAAAAATATCTTACTCGAATTTATTTTTTTACAAATTTCCTTGAACCCCTAGACAAATAGAAATTCATTTCGCTACATTTCGATTTTGAAGCAATCTTGGTTTCTCATAACTCTTCAATGTTCTATTAAATCTTGGGAAGGATTCATTGTTATCATGAATTCTAGAAACTGCATTGTTTCTCGCTCTTGATATCGATAAACTAAAAATATCTATCCCACTGAAACAATGCAGGTCATATGCCATTACCTAATATAACGTGACTTTGTTTGACTTTTAGGAAGCAATAATATATGTAGTAAAAATGACGAAAAGATAATAAAACATTTAGAGTGAAATGTCCTATTATTACTAAACATTGACGTGTATAATATTACCACATTATACACGTCAATGTTACTAAATAATATACCTACATATGTCCATACTTATCTTCATGACAGATACCTTACGAGGTAGGCAGAGAGAACCGAATGCCATACGTCACGATTCTTGCAGATTTTTCCTACTTCCTCAACATTCATTACTCTCTTCATATGAACACGTCGGTTGCGAAAACTTGACACCACCGTCGGACAGTACCCGGTCAATCTGATTTTGGTCTTCTCCGGTGCCTACATCGGGTGTTCCGGTGCAGCCCGGCCACAGTCAATTTTGTAATTTATAGACATAAAATTTAAATGTTCTTTTAATGTTCTTGCAGTACCAATGAATAAATTAAATGTACCTCAAGTATATCTCCTTAAAAGAGCACTTTTTGGTGGCCGGGGAGTAACGTATACGCTGCAGCCCGGCCACGGTTATATTTTCCAGTAGGATGCTCAGAATGTTCATAAATATAAGCCAAATAAATGTACCATTTGCGTTCTTTGGTTTTTTGAATGTAATATACGAACAAAAACGACTATATAAACAAAAAATGATTTTAAATTAAAATATGCACTTAGCGCCTGTAAAATTAAAATAGCAAATCTGCTTATTTGTAAAAAGCTGCTATCGCAATTTTTTTAGGAGCAATTCTCTAGAAAACCAGACGTAAAGAAAAACAGTAAAACAGTTTTGATTGTAAAACGATGGTGCATTTTCCTATAATATATTTTATTATTAACAAAGAGTAATTATAAATATTTTATATGTATCTAGATGTACGTAATTGCATAGAATATTAAAATAATAAAAAAAATGTTAAATGTTGTAGGGAATTGGAATTGCATTATATCTACGATTTGTTTTCTACACTCACATATTTTTATTTATATTGATAATTGTGTACTATATCGGTAGGATCTTCTAGCGTATGCCACCTACATCTTGAGCGCGGTCATCGAGAATCATGGTGAAGCACTAGCTATCTTGCTTGATATCTCGAAGGCTTTTGACAGGGTCTGGCATGATTTTTCCCCGTGTTGGACCCGGGCTTTTTTGAAGAATAAACAAACTGCCGTTTTGTCAGGCAGGTCGTAAAAGGCGACCGATTGGCTACGTAAGTCACTACCTTCGTGGCTACTAGGTGGTAGAGTTCTGCATTGTCTCGCCCGGGGCTGGTACCACCGCCTTACCTATTCCTGCCGTAATAGCGTCAGTGCTTAAACCTTAAGCCGGTAAAATTATACATGTGGCATTAGACCTCACCCCAAAATAGCAACGCACCATTAACATCTTTGGTGTCTATAAGTGATAGTTGACTCTTTCCATCAGGAGACCCATCTGCTTGTTTGCTATCTTATGATATATAAAAAAATGTGAGGGTAGAAGACAAATCATAGATATAATAATAATAAATATTCACGGGACAAATTACACTTACTTATCTAACCCCAAAGTAAGCAAACTATTTGCTTGTGTTATGGGTGTTAGTCAACGATACTAATACATAAAAATACATATATAAAAACTAGAACATATTTAATAAACACCCAAACCCGGAAATACAAACATTTATACTCATCACACAAATGCTTGTCCCCGTCGGAGATCGAACCTGAGCCCCGTCGATTGCTCGCTCGACCAACGGGGCGATTAATTTTATAAATATTTTAATTAGATATAACAGAATAAGTACCCATTCACTACAAAATTATTAATGCAATTACGTACATCTAGATACATAAAATATATTTATAATTATTTTGTTTATAATAATAATATATCATATAGGAAAATACACCATCGTTTTACAATCAAAACTGTTTTACTGTTTTTCTTTACGTCTGGTTTTCTAGAGAATTGCTCCTAAAAAAATTGCGATAGCAGCTTTTTACAAATAAGCAGATTTGCTATTTTAATTCTACAGGCGCTAAGTGCACATTTTCATTTGAAATCATTTTTTGTTTATATAGTCGTTTTTTTTCGTATATTACATTCAAAAAATCAAAGAACGCAAATGGTACATTTATTTGGCTTATATTTAAGAACATTCTGAGCATCCTAGTGGAAAATATAACCGTGGCCGGGCTGCAGCGTATACGTTACTTTCCGGCCACCAAAAAGTGCTCTTTTAAGGAGATATACTTGAGGTACATTTAATTTATTCATTGGTACTGCAAGAACATTAAAAGAACATTTAAATTTTATGTCTATAAATTACAACATTGACTGTGGCCGGGCTGCACACCCGCCTACATCCTTTCATATTCGCATTATATATGTTTTGTTAAATTTCGTCCACCATTATTTCTATATGGTACTAAATAACATTAGTGTCTGCCAACTATATAATATTAAGTGCCTTTGTACTATGTCACCGCTTTCACTATTACGATGTCAGTGCTTGCAGTGCGTGCAGTGGACTCCTGATGGAATGAACAACCACCGCCTATAGACACCATAGCTGTTAGTGGTGCGTTGCTGCCCGCGTGGCAAGGTGTGAATGCCACTTCCATAAATTTATCGGCAAACTTACCCTTCAAATTGGACTGAGACAATGACCAACTTTGACGCTATTGCGACAGGAATAGATAAGACGGTGGCACCAAATACCCGGGTGAGACGTTGCGGAACCTAGTACAATCGTCGCCTTTTACGAAATGGATTATTTTTCAAAGAGGGCATGGATCGATGGTCGATCGAATGAACCTGTCCTTACAAGCAGTCTCCGATTGGGGCGATGCCAATCTGGTGAAGTTTAATGCGACTAAGACTCAGGCGTGTATATTCTCTGCTAAACTGAGTCCATTCCACCGGTCTCCGTCTTCAGGGTGTGTCCGTACCGATAACTGACCACCTCGATCTCGTTGATATCACCTTAACGCTTACTCTTAACTTTGGTTTATACGTGGGGCACACTAAAAGTTTTGCACTTCTAGCTAATCGGAACTATTTGAATTTCGAATGTTATATTTTTAAAACGTTGCAACATTCTTAGTACCTAATAAAAAAAACAGTTGGCGGGAAATGATTTGTCAATTGTTTTTTATCACATATCAAAGTTCTACGTACGCAACGAAAATGGAATTAAGTCGAAAAGATTTTAGAGCGATGATTTTTTATGATTTTAAAAGTTCTCTTTCTCCGCAAGACTGTGCCGCTCGTCTTCAAAATGCTTTTGGGAGAGAAGCACCTTGTTTGAGCACCGTGACGTAATAGTTTACTGAATTTGAGAGAGGTCGAGTTTCTTTACATGACGAATTTCGTGAAGGGCGGCCTTCAACTGCCGTCAACGAAAATAATGTGGCTACTGTTAAGCGGTTAATTGAAGAAAACCACCGGATTACCTATGAGTCAATTCGAGGACTATTGGGGATTGGTATGAGCCAAATTCATAAAATTTTACACGAAGAATTGAAAGTTAGGAAACTTTGTTGTCGTTGGATCCCTCATGAACTGACTGCGGAGCAGAAGCGGGCTCGCGTGGAATGGTGCTCACAGATGCTACTGAAGTACGACTTCTTGCTGTTTATGACACAGGAGACGAAACGTGGATTTATTGTTTTGAACCCGAAAAAAAACAGCAATCTTGTGAATGGGTGTTTGAAAATGAGAACAGGCCAACAAAAGTGAGACAGGCGAGAAACGTTGGTAAAAAAAATGATCGCGTTTTTTTTCTCAGCTACGGGTCCCATCTGTACAATTCCACTTGAAAATCAAAAGAGTGTTTATGCCGAGTGGTATTCTACCATTTGTTTACCCAGGGTGTTAGAAAAAGTTCGCGAAAGACGACCCAAAAGCCGCATTCTCCTACACCATGATAACGCTTCTTCACACACGACCAACAAAACAAAGTCATTTTTAACTTCCGAAAAAGTACATCTCGTCACTCATCCTGCGCATAGCCCCGACCTTGCACACTGTGATTTCTGTATTTTCCCCAAAATCAAAGATTTGATGAGAGGTTTTATTTTTACCAACTCCGAAGAGGCAGTGATAGCGTTCAATCAGCACGTAGAAAATATGCCTTCAGATCTGTGGTCCTCCTGTTTTAAAAGATGATTCGATCGCATGAAAAAATGTTTAAAATGTAAAGGAAATTATTTTGAAAAGCAATAAATATAATATTTTGGTTTGTTTTTTTAAGTTAGGCAAAACTTATAGTGTGACCTACGTATAATAAATTCTAGGAAAGTCAAAACTGTACATTGAATATTTTTTTTAAAATAATACTTGGGGCGTGATCTGTAATCGATATCGAAGCCAAAAATATAGTTTTTAGAATTTTTGTCTGTTTGTCTGTATGTATGTCCGAGGTAAACTCAAAAAGTACTGCATGGATTTACTTCAAATTTTGCATGAATATTACTAACAGGTCGGGTCAACATATAGGCGACAGTTCCCTTTTCCATGAAGAGAGGCATCTACTTGTTTGCGGTCTTTTGACATAAACAAAAATAGTCACGAGAAGTTATAGTGTGATTTAGGATTTGTTTAAAGTTGTTAAAAATGTTTAAAATGTAAAGGAGATTATTTTGAAAAGCAATAAACATAATATTTTGGTTACAACATGTTGTTTTTTTAAGTTACGCAAAACTTATAGTGTGACCTTCATACATCGAATCAAAAGTCCAAGTTGCCTCAAAAAGCTTTGTATTCTGGCGGTGAGACAGTATTTCAGCTCGGGACAGTCGCTCAGTCTTTATCAAGCACAAGTCCGTTCGTGCATGGAATACTGTTCTCACCTCTGGGATGGATCCGCCAAATAACGCCCCTTCTCGGTCGAGTGGTTAGCGACACTGGCTACGCAATCGACGGGGCTCGGGTTCGATCCCCGACCGGGACAAGCATTTGTGTGATGAGCATAAATGTTTGTGTTTCCGGGTTTCGATGTTTATTATGTACCTATGTAAAAGTATTTATATAATAGGTCGGGGCAAAAGTATTTTCGTGTTTTGAATGTATTTTCCTGGACTTTGACCATAAAACAGTTTTACGTCATTTACGAAAGTCTGGGTACAAGAAAAAACTTGACATTTGGGTACTACATGATCTCACTGAGAGAAACCTAATGCAACGTATTTCCATTTGTGATTCTTTGTTGAAACGTAACAATTCCGAACCATTTCTTAAACAGTTTATAACGGGTGATGAAAAAAGGGTGACTTACGATAAAAATATGCGAAAAGGATCATGGTCGAAGCATGGACAAGCCTCACAGACCGTGGCAAAGCCCGGCCTGACTCGGAACAATGTGATTCTATGTTTTTTGGTGTTTATGGTGGTATTGGAAAGGAATCGCCCACTATCAGCTTTTGCCACCTTGCTTTTGCTTTTTTGGGTTAAACTATCGATTCCAGCAACTGATGAGGTTAATTAAAAAAGCTATTGAGAAAAACTGGTCGGAGCTGGTGAATAGGAAGGGCGTGGTGTTCCACCATGAGAACGCCAGACCGCACTCATCTATAGCCACGCAGGAAAAATTGAAAGAGCTTGGGTGAGATTTGTTGACGCATCCTCCGTATAGCCCTGACCTTGCTTTATCAATTTCCAACTGTTTCGGTTATTGCAGAACATTTAAATATGTGAAAGTTAAAAAAGGGAGAAAACCGTATATTGCCCCACCCGTGAGGCAAAATAGGCTACCCCCTAGGTGCCTCTTTGTCTTCATCCCATTTTATGCAAGAATTACAAGCTATCCAGCCTTCAGTTGATTCTAAATATAAACCTTGGCAGTATAGGCGAGGTGTATCTTCGTCTGATTCTGATGAACTTTTTATTGTCTTCTTTAGTTTTTCGGTTTGTTTCATACTAATTAATATTCCTTATTTAGGTTCTACTCTTTTTTTTTCTTCATTTCGTTCCTCTTCTTTCTTTCTTCAGCTTCTGTTTTCTTTCGATTTTTTTCTTCTAATTCATTCTTGTACGGTGAAGACGTTATAATAGCAATTTTCCTTCTTCGCAAAGTCATTCGACACTTTTTTGGCGATAGGAAGAGGCTTCCTGTCTGTCCCTGTTTTCTTGATTTCCAGACCAATGGGAGCATTCTGGAGAAGTTGTGGATACATGGGCATTTTATAAAAAAATAATAAATTAAAATTTCCTAGGACACGTCTGATTAGAGCTTTGTCTAGCGACTTTAAGTCTTCTCTCTAATGTCCATTGAGGCACAGAGAAGGTTTTCGCGGCTAAAAAATATCCCATCTTCCCTTCCAGGACTGCTTTGATTGCCCCATCCATTGTATTCGGATCCCATTGTACTCTGTTAGATTTTCTTACATAGTTTCGTACCATTCTATAATAAAAAAAACAAGATATCTTTAATAAATAACACTAAATATCTTTCGAAACCGCGACCTCCGTCGGTGACATGATTGCTCAACCGTTACTTCAACTGGGTCGTCGATTTAATATTCCTTCGTATAAAAAAGCAGGAGGCAATATAGGGAAGTACCCCATTTTACCTCCCTACTGACTACCCCATTATGCCGGTCGTCGACCTTAAAATATAAAATTTAAAAAGAATGACTTAGTAAATGATACGTAAATAATAACTTCTTACCTTATTCTGCATAAAATGCTTTACACAAATCACTGAGTGTACCTACACGCAAAATAAGAAAAATTTCTAACAGTGCCACAACACAAAAGAAACCAAAATATTTTATTGAAACCGCTCAAAATATTTTTTTCAACTCAGTACCTACGTTACTACGTTACGACTAACACCAATAACACAAGCAAATAATTTGCTTATTTTGGGGCATCGATATATAAAAACCCAAGATACACAATCAGTGTCTCAAAAACGTCCTCTAAGAATGAGTGCACAATTTAAAATTGTGCACTCACTTCAAATAGAATCCCGTCACTCACGTCATTGCCCGCACGTCAAAAATACAGAATTGTTCTCTGATAAATTGTAAAATACAACATCATGAACGTTAAAAAAATATAAGATATTGTATTTTCGGTAAGGATAAGAGTTTATCAATATATTTTTGTTGTTTATGTTACTAAATATAGGGTGAAATGTATGTTTTTTATTTTATGTGTCTTAAAAATTTACTCGACGCTCCAAATATAATACGACAAAATTTCAGTGGTCACTTTTTCAGTAAAAGGACAATGCATTACAACCTCCTTTTAATTTAGTCAAATAATACAAATTGATCCTGTTATTATTAGTGGAGTCGATTCTTTTTCATTAATAAGTTAATTTTTTTATTAAGAAGATTAATTATTTTTCATTAATAATTTTGAATACCCTTTATAGTTGTTAACCAACTGCCAAAAGAGAAGAGGACATCAATTTGACGATTTTAAAATGTTTGATTATATTGATTACTTATTTTGAGGATCAAGTTAGGTAATTCTTTTTATTCTACTTGTACGAATATAAAATAACAATATATAATTGTGATTCATCGTAAGAATCACAATTATTTGGAATATGAAACCTTGGAGATATATTACGAAACTTTTAATATAACAATAGGAAATCATAAGTAGCATCGATTTTTGTTCTGTTTACACGTGTTGTTGATAAAGCTTTCTTAAGTGGTAGGAACAGGTTGCGTTAAGAATGTTTTTTTTAATTTAATAATTTAATTTTAATAAAATGTTGTTTTTGATTGCGGATATCTTATACTATACATATTATAAATGTTAAAGTTTGTATGTTTGGATGTTTGATAATCACTCACGTAAAAAATGGCTGTACCAATTTGGATTTGGACTCGGATATAAGATGACCTGGAATAGCACAAAGAATTCTTTTATCCTAATGCAGAGGTCTGCAGCTAGTCTCGTATAAATTTTAAGTGACTGTTTATATATACAAGTTGTTTTATTTGCATACTAGCTGTTACCCACGGCTTTGCTCACGCATATTTACTTTAGAACTTATTTAACCATTCTTTATTTTATTAAAAATTTCGGTGGGCGGGTGGGCCGTTAGTACTTTAAAAAAATAATATTTACATATCCATCTTAATTATTTATATACGACATTTTTGTTATTAAAATTTAAGTAAAAAACTTACTACCTAAACTTCCTATAACTTCTAAATTTTCTATACCTAATATCAGAACTAACTATATCTTAATTTAAAAATACCTATTGGTAACACACCTCTCGAACAAACTAACCTAATAATTATAAAAGAAATTTATAATTAACAGGAAATATCTAAACTAAAATTACCTTTGGCAATAATATTATATGTACTAAATTATACTCCAAACTAAATATACCTATCTACTACGATTGCTATGTATATAACACACCTATGCAACCAACTAATGTATCTATATTAAAAAAGTCTGTAAGCTGGTTGACCCTAAAGTTCACCTGAAACTTCCCGCTAAAATGAGGTATTTTAAGCTCAAAGAAAAAAACTATGCCTAAGCATAGACTTTTGATTCCGAAAAGTTCAAAAATCCAAAGTGTTTTTTAAATGATACTTTGTTCAATATTTGAAAAGATGTATATTATTTCAAAATGATTAACGAGTTTGATCTTACGAATAACGTTCAACGCAATTTTTTCGCTCTAAATTGTTTTATTATGTTAAAAATGTCGAAAACATGTAAAAAAAGCTTTTTTCAGAATTTTCCGTTATTGATAAATCTCGAACGAAACAACCGATTTTAATCCGATTTGCAGTATTTGACGCAGTATTTTAAGCAGAGGAGCTAGGTGATAAGATTTTAAAATATATCGGTATATTATCCTGAAAATTATTTTAAAATACGAAATAATTTATAACAGTGTAATTTTGATTTAAATATTGTTGAAAGCCGAAAAATGATAAGTTATGTCGAAAAAACACTTTTTTAATTTTTTGTCAATTCGTGCGAAATTTCATACAAATATGTCCAAGGAGTAAAAATTTTCATACAAATTTTATACCCTATTTTATGGCCATCGGAATTGAATTTTGAAAAATCATTCCTTAGTGGACCCTACATCATAAGAATACGTTTGCGAAATTTTAAGTTTTTAGCCCTAAGCGTTTTACTTGTGAAATTATATAAAACATTCATCCCCTATTTTACCCTCTAAGAGGTTGTATTTTGGAAAACACAGAAATACGTAGGTAAGTCATTATTTTTGCCGTACTCTTTTGCCGAATTTGGCTTACGCCGTAGTGAGAGATTACATCCAGTTTAATTTGCTTGTACCTTCTTTATACAAACAGACAAACTCTGGATCAGCTTACCTCACTCAGTTTTTCCGACCAGCCTTGATATTGGAATTTTTAACAGGAGGGTCAATAAAATTTTCAAAAGCCGGCAACTAACCTTTCGTATTGCAAATGTCTATGGGCAATATTCGCTCGTACGCCTGCAAATACTATAACTAAATAAATGTTCGTTAACATAATACTGCAAAAAATAACCGACAGAAAAACTGAAATCTAATTCAAAAAAAGAATTCTAAAAAAAGCTAAAGTTAGTTCTAGGAAATTAATGCGTTTCCTACTATGTTGTCGATACATAATATAATAAGTCTGAAGAAAAATGTAAGAATCTATGAACTTAATAACGTAGTCATAGTCACCATTGCAGTAAATTTCCTATTACAATATATTCTAAATCTATTAGACCATGCAAACTAAATATATTAATATCAAACGTCAAATACTACATGGCTATACACCCACAGTTTGCCGATATGTTTAGGTTCTGTGTAATAGAACCAATAACCTACAATGTTTGAAATATAAATAAATTATTTTATGGTCATTATTTGCTTTATTGATATATAAATGTTCTACGCAAAAACAGATTTTCGGTCAGATTTTTTTTATGTAAAATTTACAAACCCATAAAATACTACCTAAGTCAATGCATAAAATATTTATATTCGACTCCACTGATACCGTGTCCTACCGGTTAACTTAAGTCAAAAAATTTATTGCTTTTTGTACGTTGCTTTTTTAAAACAACTTTAAATCTTGTGCTTAAGGTTGAATATGAAAAAACACGTTTGTGCCACAACTACAAACTTTTTAGACTTAATTAGCGACAGTTTTGAATGTCAGTTTTGTTCGGAACTGTGTATCTTGGGTATTTTATATCAATGTTTTGGGGTTAAATCAGTAAGTGCATTTTGTCCAAAAAAAACCAGCTGGAGACGCTTGAGGCGATAGAGAGGCGTGCCAAAAGGCTCATAAACGACGATGATCAGGTAGGCAAAAAACTCCAGAGCCGATAGACTAGCCACTCTGCGGCGATGAGCTAGTCATCGCCGCAGAGTGGCTAGTCTATCGGTCTTTTATCGTATACACTTTGGAGAGTGCGTTGTGGAATTGCACGACTTAATTCCAGAATCCCCGTTTTTCTATCAATCGTTGAGGTGCACGGATACTAGGCATCGCCATCGTACGTTCCACGTACCCGGACAAAGCGGTTCGACTCGACATTCTTGATCCGAACCGCTAGGGACTGGAATATGCATCCTGAGTCTGTGTTCCCCGACGAGTACAACCTGGGGATTTTCAAAAGAAGAGTGAACGGGTACCGGTACCTTCTAGGGAAGTGCACGTTCCATCTTAGGCCGCATCTTAGCTTACCATCAGGCGAGATCGTGGTCAAGTACTTCCTTATGTGTAAAAGGTTGACCCTACGGGCCATCCCTGAAACTTCCCACTAAATTAAGTTATTTTAATCACAAAAGAGTAAAAATATAAGCATAGACTTTTTAGTTCAAACATCTATTTTGTTAAAAATAGCAGTATATTAATTTTTGAAAAGCTGTTCATTTTGAAAACGATGATGGCATTCAACTCAATTTTTGAGATCTAAAATATTGCTTTAACAAAATAATTGATAGGTTAAAAAATTTCGATGCAATGTCAAAAAACATTTTATTTTTAATTTTCTTCATTGAGAAATCCCAAACAAATTGACCAATTTTGATTAAATTAACGGTATTTGACGCAGTTTTTAAAGGAGAAAAGCTGATAAGATTTTTAAGTCAATCGGTGAATTAAGTTGTAAGTTATTTAAAAAAAATAAGTAAGTTTGCTAAAAACAAAATAATTTTAATATTTGAAAAGGTATAAGTTTTGAAGATTCGATTCTAATTTTTGAAACGGTATTTGACGTAGTCTTTTTAGTGTTAAAAGAAAAAGAAAGAAGAAGAATAGTGTAAAAAGAATACCATAAAATTATTGGTTCACAAATTTGTAAGCTATGTCGAAAAAACATTTTTTCAAAATTTTTCGTCAACGATTACTCCCAAATGGATAAACCAATTTTGATGCAGTTTACGTTCTTATTAGACGTAGTTTTTTGAGAATTAGAGCTGATTAGTTTTTGTACTCAATCAGTACATACGTCTGAAAGTTATATTAAAAAAATACTGTTTCGCTAAAATTTTATTTCATGTTTTTTCAAAATTTCTCAAAATCTTCTGGATCGAATCGGTTAAAATTTTCAGAAAGTCTAAGTTGAGCGGAATTGTTTGCAAATTAGTAGTAATTTGCAAACAACGCACGGCCGCACTTATATATGGCGCTTTATTTAGTAGAAAGAGACACACTCCTTCAATGTCATTGTACTTTTCGGAATGATTTTGAAGCGCATGTAACTTCTTTGGTAATTACCATAATTACTTCTACCTGCTAATACCACAGATTATGCTATTACTATCGTCTAATATTGCAGCACTGGGCAAACGTCTTTATGGCATTATTATAGTGATTACATAACTCCGTTAGGAGTATATTGTTCTGTGTTGTATAATCTTAAGCACAGAAATCTTAAGTGTCAATGTCTGTTGTGTGGTCTGTTGTCAGTTGTCACTTGCCAGCGTCAACTAAAAATGTTATTTGAAGAAACATAAATAAAAATAAAATTGCATTTATTATTATTTTTTATAAAGTACATCTATAAAATTAGTAGTTTTTCATAAAATTATATTTATATATTATCTAAACATTTAGTGTAAAGGGTATAAAAGCAGCGGTCAAACTTAATTGTTTGACCTTCACAAGGTGACCGATAGTAGTGCTCGCTAGCTCAGTTGGGGTTTGGCTGCGGAACAAAATTGTATCTTTGTATTTAATATTAAATTAAAATGAGTGTCTCATCAGATGCCGAAAAACGAAAGCAAATTTCTGTGCGAGGTATCGTAGCAGTTGAAAATGTAAGTGAGGTAAAGAAAGCATTCAATCGTCATGTTCACTACACCTTAGTCAAGGATCGAAATGTTGCGACTCCAAGGGATTATTACTTTGCCTTGGCACATACTGTGCGAGATCACCTGGTTTCTCGCTGGATCCGCACGCAACAATATTACTATGAAAAGGATCCCAAGGTAAATACCACAATATTACCATTATCTAATTTTATCTCATATAATCCCTAGTCGAATTGTTTTTTGATACACTAAATATATTTTTATAAAAAAGGGATAATATGTTGATGGTTTATTTCACTTCTTTTATGTAATCAAACTTATAATCAAAGGAGAAGGATTCAGATGTTTTAACAAAGAAATATGAATGTTATTAGGAATATTCAATTTCTAGATCAGTCTTTTTTCTTTGTGTATAACATTTTTTATTTTATTTGTTTATTTAGTTACAAAGTTGGTTTTATCCTTTATTTTAGAGTTGTACATATTGTGTAATATTTTTATCATCAATGTAGCAAGAACTACAGTGATGATAAAAATATATACATTACTACATTTTGTAAAATGACTTATTTTAAAATTTTTATAAGAACCAGATAGTGGCATAATATTTTTACCTAAGTAATACGAAACAAATCAAATATTATTTGTGTGTCAAAAAATAAATTACTGTGTGAATTTACTTACTATTACAACCACCCTGTTGGTCGAGTGGTTAGCAACCCTGACTACACAATTGACGTGGCTCGCATTCGATCCCCAACAGGGACAAGCATTTGTGTGATGAGCATAAATGTTTGTATTTCCGGGTTTGGGTGTTTATTAAATATATTCCAGTATTTATATATGGATTTCTATGTATTAGTATTGTTGTCTAACACCCATAACACAAGCAAATTAATTTGCTTACTTTGGGGTTAGATCAGTAAGTTAAATTTGCCTGTGAATATTTATATTTATTTATATTAAAACGTGACATTTTAGTACTTAATTAGAATCAACTGAAACTTAAATGGAAGGGAGATGTTGAGGTGTGGAATTTGATATAAACTAATCTAATTTTATTGGTGCTATATTATATTCTTTTACTCTTGTTTTTTAATAAATAAAAATAGTAAATTTAAAAACTAAAAAAATATTTTGTATTAGTATTTTTGACAATATTTTGATATTATGATAAAAATGTTGCAAGTATTGAATGGTAAAATTGATAGAAATGTTATTCTACAGCGTGTCTACTATCTCTCACTGGAATATTATATGGGAAGATCGCTACAAAATACCATGATCAACTTGGGCATACAGGGTACAGTGGATGAAGCTTTGTACCAATTGGGTTTGGACATTGAAGAGTTAGAAGAACTAGAGGAAGATGCTGGCCTTGGAAATGGAGGTCTTGGAAGATTGGCAGCTTGTTTCCTAGACTCCATGGCTACTCTTGGCCTAGCAGCTTATGGATATGGTAAGATGTAATTTTTTTAGCTTTATCCATATATAAAATATAAAAATATTTGATCACTTATGTGTCACTTACCCATCTATCTTCACTTATATCAACACTTCTTCGTATACCACAATCCTTATAGTTCGGAAAAACCTATTTCAAGTATAGATACAAAATAACAGTATTTACCAAAATCTCAAAAATTTAAGAATCATCATCAACAACAATCATCAATGATATTTTGCAGTAGTCTGGGTATTAACTATCTTTTTTCTACTCAGACCAACATGTGCTATTCAGGTATTACGTAAGCACTAAAGGGGGGTGGAGGGTCTTCAAACATGCTTATTTTTGATGATTGTTCTAATGGGATAATTTTGTTTTTGAAAAATTTCTAACTTTTCTTGTTGGGCAATTTTTCAAGCAACCACGTACTATACGTTGATCTGTGTTAAAATTGAAGTTTTGTATTACATGTGTATCTCTAAAAAATTTTGGATTATTTGTTATTATGTAGTTAATTTCACTTCTATGTTTTCCATCTGGCGACAGCCAGGTCCATTTGGCTTTTGTTTTTTTCTAAAGATTGAATTTTAATTTCTAGAAAAATTCAACTAATTTATGGCCATTTTCGCTCCTCCTATGTCCATACTTTCCTATTACCAGTTCTTCACCAGCTTCTTGGGTACCAATTTGCGCATTAAAGTCACCCATTACTATGAGTCAGTTATTCTGGCATAGAATAATAACGCATAGAAACCAAGTCGACCCGCACTATATTAAGCCATTTCAAAGAAGCCTGAAAAGGCTTCTTACGGTCGCCGGCCGCTCAGACATGTGACACGTGCCACACTGAGTACAGCTCTCGCAATTTCAAAAAATGTGAGGTACTGTGTGGTGAAAGGTTGTCACCGTGCTTCACAAAAGCGTATTTAGGGCTTGAAGATCACATTTCACAGATAAGAACTACTTGGCATCGGATATTTTTGTATAAATTCCAAACAAATAAATCGTAAATATCTAAGTTGAACGATATTCAAAATGTTGCCAGCCAAAGAGGAAAATATTCTACCACATATTTGTTTTTACCTATTTTCATTATAATTAATAATGTGTGTATTACTATTTTATGTGCGATATTACATAGCTTGGACTTTGCTTTTGCATAAAAAATATTTTTTAAGT
Organism: Apodemia mormo; assembly: GCA_036924255.1. Classification (NCBI taxonomy): domain Eukaryota; kingdom Metazoa; phylum Arthropoda; class Insecta; order Lepidoptera; family Riodinidae; genus Apodemia; species Apodemia mormo. The sequence goes on from JAUPFN010000008.1 coordinate 22,514,377, forward strand.
GTTGGGACTTACCATTATACTGGTACAAATATTACAAAACCGTTTGTAATCCAATATTACAAAGCTTATATTCGTGTATAATGAGGACTTTTAGAAGGCAAAAAAATTGTTCCAACTAGCATTCTAGATGCCGTAACGTGCCCTAAAATCAGTCTGCCCCAAATGTTGGCCTCCTAATATGTTTATGCTGATAATTAAGTTTCAATTCTACATAGCTTGAAATTTATGTTGCGAATGACGATATTGGTCATACACGACTTAATTAATTTGTGCCGTATACTCCAATGCATATATTATAGCACATAGAAGCCAAAGAGTCGCCACGAAGAGCTGTATTGTTTCCGATTCAGCTAAAAACGTTAGAGGAAATTACGCACAGGGATTACGTTTTTTTCTATATTCTAAGATCTGAACCAAAACAGTTGCGCACGATAGGTGGTGCTCAAGTAGTGCACAGAGCCAATAGTAGCTTGACACAATATAGTAGTCAGAAATATTATGTTTAGCTTAAAACATTTTAACTTTTTAAATTGATTTAAATAAATAATTTGATTAATAAGCATACCTATGCTATTACTTTTTACCTCAAAGTGCTTGTAAATATTGTTCCTGCTGCCCCGCCCATTTGCTAACGTTCAAGCTAGTTTAGCTTTCACCAAATATATACATATACACACATACACGCACACAGACATACACATAAAGACACACAAGCATTCGCCAAACAATGTACAAATTTGTAATAACATTTGACCGCCCCTTGGTCAAGTGGTTAGCGGCTCTGACTACACAATCGACAGGGCTCGGGTTCGATCCCCGACGGGGACAAGCATTTGCGTGATGAGCATAAATGATTGTATATCCGGGTTTGGGTGTTTATTAAATATATTCCAGTATTTATATATGTATTTCTATGTATTAGTATCGTTGACTAACACCCATTACACAAGCAAATAATTTGCTTACTTTGGGGTTAGATCAGTAAGTGTAATTTGTCCCGTGAATATTATATTATGTTATATTATTATTATTGTACAATTATATTTTAGTAGATATATTACAATAATTTTTTTTAAAGAATTACTTCAATAAATGTTTTTATAACTTCAATAATGTAAACTTGTATTGGCCATATATTTTATTTACGGTTGGTGCTGGTTGGTTACCGCTGTTTGATTACTGATATATACAAAAAAAATATCTTGACTCTTTTAACATTTCCCTGTAATTCTACTCATTTGACCTCACTGGGATAAAAAATGTAAGTTTTAAGTTTTTTATATGTCTAATAATACTATTGGAAAGAAAGACAATCTTTATTTTAATGAGGTAAAAATATTTTAAATTACAAATGAAAGCACAAAAACTAAAAAAAAATAAAAGGTTAAATAGCTTTGAAATATCATCTTGAGAACGTCTAGAATATTTCTCGACATTTAAAATATTTTACGTAACCGAATAAAAGTATAAATTTCAAGTTTATACTAAATGACTTTTAATGTTATAATATGAAAGACTATTTGTAAGGTAAACCTATTTTAAATACCGTTTTGGGAAAATATTCATTTGCTTGCAACATTATTCACGCAATAATGTGTTTTTGTGTGCGTGTCAACGCAAGTAATTACACGAAGGGTGACGAAGGTCATGCACAAATCGATACGGTTTTGGCTTAAAATATGAACAAAACGTTGAACGCAATTATCACTCTAAGCTTTATTACTCTATGTATTCTGGTATTTTTTACAATATCAATTACTTCAGTGTAGAAGGCCTCAATGTCTTGTTTAGATGCTGATTCAGTAGGTGAGTATACTTGTAAGATTGTCCATGTTTTTTTTGTAACTTGGGACATTGATGTTGACTATTGCTAATCTATCTGACATGCCTATCAGGTCTTGTATGTAATTTTTCCAGGACTTTTTTATGAGAAAACCCACTCCTCTATGACCAGCTACTTCACCCTTTTGGTACAATATGAAATCGTTGTATTCCACTGTTTTTTTCTTCCAATCTTCTCATTTCACTTATCATAGTTTATATGTTGAAGTGCATTTTCCAATTCCAATAAGCTTTCTTGTGTTTTTAAGGTTCTTACATTAAGTGTTGCAATGTTGAATATTACACCTCTTTTGGCTGGAGGGTTTTGGTCTAATACTCCCTTGGGGACCAACAGTATTTATTGGGAGATTTTTGGATTGATTCTGTTGTGGTGTGATGTTTGTCTTTATTTGCTTATTGTTTCCGGCTACTATTGTGAGTTGTTAGTTTTTTGAGGTTTTTGATGGTGAATCAGATTGCTCTTGATCGACATAGCCCGGTTTCAGAACTTCCTTTATTGTTTTTTTAGTTGGTCCAGGCTTATTCCATAAAGTAGTTTTCTTTTGTGTCAACAAATTAGGTGAACCCGACTCTTCTCTTTTTCTTTTATCACGGTTTTTGTTCCTTTGTGTTGGTGTCCTTATAATTATTTTGTCATATTTTAGAAATGCTATATTCCTTTTCTTTTTTTCTTGTTCAACTTGTTGTAATTGTTTTCTTTTTTCCAAAACCTCTTTAGGAAAATCTTTAATATAAATACCTGGGGGGATATTAGCCTTGTTTTTCATTATTGTGTGTTTTTCCACAAGGTTGTGAAAGAGACAATCACTGGTCGACTTTTGTTGTTAATTTGTCGCCCTATTCGGAATAGATCTTTAATTTCCAGGCTGTCAATAGGTACACCGGTGTCTACAATTATTTCCTTAATGTAGTCTACAAGTTCACATTCTGTTTTACCTTGTTCCTCAATTCCGAAAAAGATAAATTATTTTTACGTTTTTCTATTTCTACATATTTAAATTTTTGCTCCAATGTATTCACTCTCTTTTTCAGTAAATAGTTTTCCTCCATAATTATTTTCATTTTCTCATTTAACCCTTCCATAACATTTTTGGTGACAGAAGTTGTTATTTTTACAGTTTCTTGATTTAGTGTTTCTTCAAGTTTTGAGAACAACAACTCCATATTTTTATCCATTGTGTTTTGGTAATTTTTGTTTGCTTGAGCTTGCAACCCTATGATTGACAATGTCACTTGAAATTTGCATTAAATGTTGATAGTATTAACTGTCAATTATCAAAGATAAGATGTCACAGTTTGTATTTTATAATACCTACAACGAATTGCACTTTTTAAGTTAAAAATCACAAGTTTTAATTTGCACCACAGAACAATTTACTCCTAATGGGGAGAAGTGAACCTTCATAGTCCAAAAATGCAAACACAACCTTACACACCTACATGGCAGTAGTGCCATATCGGATTAGCAGTAGAAAATTATAGAAGGAGGGCTACTCACAGAGAGCGGGGGGGGGGGACAACAACAGGGGTGGGGGACGAATATGGGTGGGAATTTTTGAAACCTAGATTAGATTTTTTTATTGATAAGGAAACAACATTGGTTAAAAAAGCTACAATTAAAACTATATGTCCTTAAGTAACATGTGAAAACTATGTATAATATAGTCAAATTATAAGTTATAACTTTACTGCAGCTTTATAATCTTTAAATTGCAATTATGACCGCCTAATACAGTTTAATCAAATAATTATCGTAATTTAAAGAACTTCACAAGAACAATTATTAAAAATGGCTACCTGTAGACTATGGGTGTATTCAGTATAACTGCTTACCTTAGAAATCTAAGTCAGACTAACAGAATTCTGAAAGAAAGAAAGAAAGAAAGAAAATATTTATTTGCAAGAATATGGGTGTTACAAGTTGTTAAAAATAAATTAAGTTACCAACATATTCTACCATTATATGGTGTGCAAATATTTAAAAAAATTATCATTATAAAATATTACATTTAAAAGATTCTATCGAATATTTAGAATTACTACCGGATCGGAACGCGGCCACACACTGAGAAGATCCGGCGGAAGAAACTCAGCGGGCTGGTCTTTTTTCTCTATTTTATGTACTTGTTATAAATGTACAATTTCATATTACAAAAGATTTTTTTATAATTACAAGTTTCATATTTTGTGCAATTAAATTTTTTATAATTTACAAAATGTTCACTATTTACAAAATTTTACTAGGTACATTGAAATTTTTTAAGGACAATTCAACAAACTTATATTTCTATCCATTAATATTTAATTTTATTGGCTAAAAATCCTTTAATATCATAATAAGTTTTATCTAACAGCAAATCAAACAACTTTTTGCGAAATTTATTTATAGGTAATGATTTAAGACTATCAGGAATATGATTGTATATAATAATAGACATACAATACACATTTTTTGTAAAAATATTTAATTTTTGATTAGGCACATATAATTTTTTACTATTCCTAAAATATGAGTTACCAGTGACTTCAGCATTTGTTTTAAATAACTTTTGGTGCTTTTTTACAAATACGCATACCTCTAAAATATACAAACATGGTAAGGGAAGTACCTTAAGAGACTTGAAAAGTGGTTTACAGGAATGTAACTGATTAACACCACATATTGCTCGAATACATTTCTTTTGGACTCTAAAAATTCGTATCAATTCAACAGAATTTCCCCAAATAGGAATTCCATATTGTAAATTAGAAGATACATATCCATGATATGCTAATAGGGAGGCTTTTACGTTTCCTACTTCTCTTAGTCTTCTTAAGACATAGACAAATCTATCAATCTTATTACATAGATATTCAATGTGTGCTTTCCAATTACAATACTTGTCAATAATTATTCCTAAAAAGTTTGTATAATCTACATCATCTATATTTACTTTATTTAAAAATACATTTGTGTTTTTAGTAATATTACTGTGGTAGTTCTGAAATTCAACTAATTTTGTTTTAGTTACATTAACTTTTAAATTATTATTAATTAACCAGTCTGAAACTTGAAGTAAGGTTTCAGTTGTTTCGTTTACCAAGTCTTTTTTATTTTTACATTTAATAAGTAGGGTAGTGTCATCAGCAAATAAAAAGCAATCATGTTGTATACTATCAGGAAGATCATTGATATAAATTAAAAATAGCAAGGGTCCTAAAACACTGCCCTGTGGTACACCACAGTTGTTAACACGGTAGTTTGAAGTAAATATTTTTTTACGGTTTCCGTATATTTTAGATATTTCGACGCATTGTTTCCTATTTTCTAAGTAACTCTTTATCCAATCTAAAGCATGAAGAAGGCAGGACCCTTTATAGATCCAAGACATATTCTAATGCTGGCTTTTACTTTGTAAGACAAGGCGCCATTGTATGATTCTAATACCTTTTCTAGAGGTTTTGACAATTATTAGAGACAGAAAAAACACATGCTTAGGAATAGAAGAAAGCTAAATATGCCTTGCCAAAAACTCAATGTTTATACAAAAATGCATTTTGTATGGCAATTAATATATTCAATCATATTCCTCATAGTCTTAAATCAATATCTTTAAATAAATTTCGCAACAAGTTATTTGATTTACTAATAGAAAAAACATATTGCACCTGACAAGTCAATTTTTTTGTGATATTTTAAGATTTTGGGAAACAACAAAAAATGTGTTTTCAATCAACACATAGACTAGTAATTTTTAATTTACTATTTGTTATTAAATAACAAACAGACTATTTTTTAACTTAATAATATGTTTTTTGTTGTTTCCCAAAACAGTACTTCTGGATAGTGAGATTTCTTTTGTGTCTCACATTAACAAAATTACTGCTAAAACTTACAAAATATTAGAATTTGTCTTTCGACAATGTAAATATTTTAAGAATATGAAACATATTATATTTTGTATAACTCGTTTGTCTCGAAATATTCTAGAGTATACGTCCATTATTTGGGATGATGTATATACTATGTATACATCATCCCAAATAAGAATCAAATAGAAATAATTCCAAATAAATTTCTTCGAAGGTTAAATTATATATTTGGTACATGGTGAACACCATAATTCTCCGATGCATGTCTGTAAACAACAAAATTATTCCTAATAAAATTATGTCTAAATCTTGTTAATTTATAACATTTTCAATACTTTCAAAATTTTTTGAGATGTTTCATTGGGATCCTCAAAAAATTCCATTAATTCATTATGAACAACTTTTTCTTGGTAAAATATCTAATGACTATTGGATAATTTTCTGGTATTCTTTATTTGAATATGTCGATAGCGATCGAAAAGCAAGTCTTACTTCTAGATTGAGATTTTTTAGGTCTTGAATTGTTAAGAGGCTAGTCCCCGACCGTGGGAATTTAAAATTGAACACACACATCCATATATTTCACTAATCATATACGTCGACCATGCGTCACACTAAGGTCCGCACTAGGCCTAGAAACTGTGTATTCATTGCGGATTTTGTTATGCGACATACGTAATGACACTTACAAAAACCGCAATGTCTCTATTTTTCATTAATTTGGCAAAAGTCAAGGTGGAGCCATAGTGAGCGCGTTCTACGTGTAGTAATAGATTATGTTATTCACAACTGATTGATAACGTATAATTTTGATTAAACTGCGATTAAGTACTAATACTTAATTACTTAAATAATTAATACTTCAGAATATAATACAGGGCCATTGTACGTAAATTAAATGTATATTTTTTATTGACCAAAAGTATTCAATTTTTTTTAATGTATCACAAAATTAATCAAATCAGAACCAATCTTCTCAAGGGATCATAGTAATTTACGTATCTATATATGTAAATACATTCGGTAACATAAAAGTACACAGTCTTACGATACGACTTATTTGTGGTTAAAATTAAGTTTTTATTTAATGTGAATGAAGCCATTGGTGAAAATGAACCACTCTGTTATTCAAATAGTTAACAACCCTGACTAAGCAATCATTGGGGCTCAGGTTTGATTTCCCACAGGGTCAGGCATTCATATATTGAGTATAGGGTTTGAATTTCTGGGTTTGGGTGTTTAATAAACATATTTGAGTGTTTATATATGTATTTCTATGTATTCATATCATTGAGTAACACTCACATAATTAGCAAATAAATTGTTTACTTTGAAGTTAGGTCAATTTGTGTAATTTATATACCGATATTATTTTTATTATTCTGATATAAAGTTTGTTTGTAATTAAATAATCCATCCAAGCGGCACCTATGCTTATAAGTATTTAATAATTATTAAAATAAAATAAAATTTACCTCGGAATGTTGATCGATTTTTATGTTTACTAGGACTCACCAGTTAGTCATTCAGTATAACAGGTGGCTTCTCTCATCGCCCCATTTGCCAACTTTAATAGGTTTATTATTGAAAATTTGACTTAAACAAGGGAGCCCATGCTCTGAGTTGAACAGTGTAACTAGTAGATTAATGCGGAACTCATGCTTTCTTTATTTACACCATTTCAAATTATTAACAATATTTTCAACAATATTCTTTAAAAAATGCTGTGGGTTTGTAAATTTATTAAATCTCGATTAAAATTGCAATTTTTCTAAGTATTGGCGGATAAATTTTGAAGCATCATTGTTATTCAATATTATGCTACTGTTACGCTTGCACGAATATGTAGGAGAAAATTGGATGAAGTCATATAAATGTAGTGACTGCATATTTTTGGTTCACTTTTTAAGCAATTTTTAAAATTTCTCTTTTATATACAAGGGTATGTGAAGAAAAAAAATACTTTGCTAGTATAATACAGTGACATAGTAGAAAAATTTTAAAATATTTTTAAATTCCCACTACGTATATAGATAGAAATTACTCATTTTGCCCTGTTTTCAAAAATCGAGTTTTCACTAGATCTTCACGGTTTTGTAATATAGTTCTTTATTAAAAAATAATTGTAAAATTTTTTAAAATTGTTGTCCAAGAAATACTGTAATTTTTGCAAACGGAAAAGGTCGATTTTTAGGTTTTGCGTGAAGTTTACGATTTTTTTCCTACAAAACTAAGAAATATTTTGAAAATATCTCTCGGTGAAACTGTTAACAGTTTCATTAAGATTATCACCGAATTTTTCTAGACAGCAATTCCATATATTCATTAAGGAATTTTAAAAACCGGAACACTCGTTTTAGCAGTTTTTAGGGAATGGGGCCTTAACTCTAATGAATTTGATATGCTAGGACATCCAAAACTTTGGGACTGTCACAATAACTTTTTGAGAAAGTTCTGAACGTTCAGGATTTATCAAAGGCGCAAATTTTTGAAAAAAGTTTTTCTTTATATTTCTTTTACGTTTTTTAACTTATTGATTTTGTATCTAATAAAACAACTTAGAGCTCTAAAATTGCTTTGAACGCCATTCTTAGGTATAGTTTTTGATTCGTTGAGCTTAAAATAGGTACCTCATTTTAGCGGGAAGTTTCAAAAATGGCCTGCAGGGTTAACCGCCTACCCTCCTACCTTACCGATTTTTATCCTTTTTTACCCCAGGTGCAATTTACAAAACTTGAAATTTTGTAAATTCTTAATAGACAACTTAACAATTTAGCGAGATATACAATACTGATATATAATATAATTAATACAATCTATACATATAATAAAATCGTAGGAAAGTCAAAACTGTACATTGAATATTTCTTTAAAAGAATACTTGGGGCGTGATCTACAATCGATATCGAAGCCAAAATATAGTTTTTAGAATTTTTGTCTGTTTGTCTGTATGTATGTCCGGGGTAAACTTAAAAAGTACTGCATGGATTTACTTCAAATTTTGCATGAATGTTACTAACAGGTCGGGTCAACATATAGGCTACATATTATCACGCTATCACCTACAGGGGAGGAGCAGTGCGGAGTAAACGAAGTCCGCGCGGACGAAGTCGCAGGCAACAGCTAGTATAGTATAATAGACAGAGATATAATTGTACAGAATTTTAGCATCTTCTATAAATGTCTCTTAATTTTGGAGGGTGCAATCACTAGTAACTTACACAAAGCGATGTTTGAGCATGTATGTATTTCATTGATATAAAATTATATCAATGATGTAGATAATAAGTTTTCTCACGCCAAAACATAGAGAAGCATCTGGCTGTTGGCTTAAAGGCTTATTGATTCAGGCGGTAATTTGTGGAAATCAAAAAGGTAATTCAAAGTCATAAATTACCTAACTTTGCTATCTTGTCCATATAAAAATGGCAGTTTAAAAAATAGATAAAACTCATCGAAGGTCTGTAAAACAAAGAATACCATAATTGTGCCACTGGGGGGCACAATTATCCACCCACATCCACCACACTTTCATCCACTTCAGCAGCAAATACAAAAGCACACAGTATACGCACCTAACGCAAGTTTTATTTCGCAACCGAGTCATCTTCAGGAGAAACGAACACTACTTGACTCGACGCAGGTGTAAGTGATCTTACACTACTTGACTCGACGCTATGAAAACGAACAGTATATGCACTCAACGCACATTTACTTCACAACCGAAGTGAGAAACGAACATTACTTCACTCGACGCGTGTGTAAAGCTCCGTTTTCACTTTGATCAGTGCAAGTGCGAGTGTTTAAAACAGTTGCTAAGTATTTAGCAAAAACCCCGTGAAGACAGCAGTAGATCAGTGCGAGTGATTACTAATCAACGTCTATTCACTTTTACTACGCTCAATACTAATCACTCGCACTTATCAACGGCTGTCTTCACGTATTTTTTCCTCTATATTTAGCACCTGCACTAAACACCCGCACTCGCACTAATCAAAGTGAAAACGGGGCTTAGGTCTAAGTAATCAAACTCGCGTCTAGCCGAGTAGTATTCGTTTTTCCTGAAGATGCTTACGCGTTAATCGCGTCGAGTCAAGTAGTGTTCGTTTCTCGCTTCGGTTGCGAAGTAAAATGTGCATTGATTGCATATACTGTGTGCTTTTGTTTTTTTACTGCGGATGTGGGTGAAAGTGTAGCTGATATGGGTGGATAATTGTGCCGCTGTGGTCCTCTTTGTTTTTCGGATTATCTTTTTTTATATATAATAAGATAGAAAACAAGCAGATGGGTCTCCTGATAGAAAGAGTCAACCATCGCCTATAGACACTAAAGGTGTTAATGACTGTGGCTGTGTTAATGGTGGCTAGGTCTAATGCCACATGCATTAGTTTACCGCCTACCTCACCCTACAAACCGGAACACGACAGTGACAAGCACTGACGCGATAGAGTCAGTGCTTGCAAGGTTGTATAATTTGATCATAATGAATTTTGTCTTACCGTGTAAAAAATGTGTTTGCAAATGAATAGTACGGGAGCCCACGACACAAAACCTAGTCCCATAAGACTACCGAATATATTAAAATTTGATTTTTTTACCATTTTAATGGCATGACAAATGTGAATGGGTATAAATGCCAAATCACAACTTTCTAATACTAAGAATCTAAAGAAGAAAAAGAGCTAAGCTGCGGACGGATGAACCGACATATGAAACTGGATTTCCAGTTGACTTCAGAATCCTATAAATCCCTAAGTAGTACATAAAATTAAAACAACGTAGTGAAAACGGTTAAAAATTGAACAATATCCCATAAAATATTCGATTTCATTTGTTTAAACAATCAATGACCATTTTTTTATTTTTTTATATCATAAGATAGCAAATAAGCAGATGGGTCTTCTGGTGGAGAGTTCACCATCGCCTATAGGCACCAAAGATGTTAATGGTGCGTTGCTATCTAGATCTATCCATCTAGACCAGTAAAATCATTCGTACCTGATCATGGCATGGGTATTCAATCAGTATCAATCGAAAGAAACCAGGTGATTGCTGACAAAACCAAGCAGAAATGCCGTTTTAAGCTGTGCAGTGGG